>JBBGZY010002313.1:197500-704550 GCA_037952925.1 Lithobates clamitans
CAATGCTTTATTAAACAATTTAGCAAGGAAGTAGCAGGAAAGGGGCAGAAGGGAAACCGCAGAAGAAACTCAAATATCTTCTTGTAAGATTCTTGACAAATGTCCTGGTAGAATTTTGATATTACAATAGAATGCGCTCCCCTCGTGGGACACACTCCTTGCTCGCCTGGATAGTCCTCTCTCACTTGCCTAGCAGCCAGTACGTAGCACGAACAAAAGTCTCTTCCACAGACTTGTTCGGGATAAACCCGTACGATCCTCTGCCACAGGATGTATCTTTTTTATGCAATGAACGTCAGTCACAGTGCCTGAACACTATGCTGTATAGTTACTTCAGGATACGTCCTCCAAAGAAGTCACCAGGCCCCTCTCCAGACCAGCACGTTGCGTGATCCTTCCATGACGGGTCATCCCCTGGGATCTCCTCAGTTGTCCAGCTTCTTCACTCGGGATAGACAGCTCAGGACCATTCCTTGGCTCAAATAGGTCATCATCACCGGAAAGATCCGACATGGATTCTTTTTCTGAATCTTTCAAGTCCTCCGCTGGTAGATATTTGCTTACAGTCCCAGATACATTCCCCATCAGTGGCTTACCCGTTCCTGACGTGGACTCTTGCAGCTCCGGTTCAGGTAACCTCTGAGGTAGGCCTCAACCACGGCCGCGAGAAACCTTCACTTATCCCACCTTCCTTTGAGCAGGTACAACAGGAGTAGGCGTAGTGGATGCAGAAATCAAAGTAATGTCCCCTGATGAGACGACAGCAGCAGTGTCTTTCTCCGGAACATTGTCCGGAACAACAGGCAAAGTGGTGGCCTGTCGCTCTATCTCTGTAGTAGTAGCAACTTTTACTGTGGCGATACCTGTTGCCCAATCTATCCGATAAGTACAGGGCGACATGGTAGGTTGCTCCACCACAAACAAGTACTCTCCACACTGCGGACATCAGTCAAACAGACGGAGATGTACGGCCAATCCTTCACATCGGTGGCAGATCATGCCCAGTCCCTCAATATCTCCTGAGGTATATAGAACAAACCTCTCCTGCTTCAAGCGAACTCCCGTATCCGTAAGCAGGGTTCCAGATAGCTCAGTATTCATCACGGTGCTTGCAGGGAACATTCTCGGTCTCATAATTGGCTGCATCGCCGGAAAAGACATGGCCACACTCTGATCTTCTCAGTACGATCACGAGGCTTCTCTTTTCCTCTGGCGCCAAACACATACATGCGTCCCACGTGGTAACAAGTAGGGTAGACTCCTCCCACTTGTTCTTCTGATCACGTAGCTCCCGGGCCTTCATTGGCGCCTGCCGTCTATGCACTCAGAAATAAAGTCCTGCAGTTTAACCTTTTTTCTTCCTGAAAGATTTTTTTCAAAGTACAGTTCTTTCCGTAAACTCCCGGTAAAACACTTCTCTTGGTTTGCGAGAATTTACGGTCAACAAATCCCGGACGACGCCCCCACATGTATCAATAATTCACGGTGGAGCTGCTGGTTTAAGTGGGCTTGTTACCTTCACTCTCCTTCCCTCTGTTTCACTGGCACCAGTTCTAGGGTTCCGTTGAGTTTACCTCTGGACGATACACGCACCAACACTCCAGTACGTTTTCAATGCTTTATAAACAATTTACTAAGGAAGTAGCAGGAAAGAGGCAGAAAGGAAACTGCAGAAGAAACTCAAATATCTTCTTGTAAGATTCTTGACAAATGTCCTTGAAGAATTTAGATATTACGATAGAATGCACTCCCCTCGTGGGACACACTCCTTGCCCGCCTGGATAGGCCTCTCTCACTTGCCTAGCAGCCAGTACTTGGCACGAACAAAAGTCTCTGCCACAGACTTGTTTGGGATAAACCTGTATGATCTTCTATAAAGTGTGGCGCTAAAATGAACTTGTTCCTCATTTGGGTCAGCCCCACTGAAATGACAATCAGAGGGTCAAAACTCCCCTATGAGGTATTTAATCAAATAAAATCTTTTCAGATCTTATAAAAAAAAAAAAAAAGAGATAATGAGTGCTTTAAGTAAACCCCTCTATAGTCTGCCCCATATATTGTACTGTAACAAATCCAGTGTACCTAACTAGAAATCAGTATCAATATCTTAAAATGGGATATCTATGTGGGGATTAATATATGTGCTATCTAAAGCAAAAAGGAAGATCCCCATCAAGGGGAAGAGAAAAATGTATGATATTTAAATCTCGTGAGTCAAACACAAAATATAATAAACCGTGATGTCACCAGACGTATAAACTAACATCATAAGAATACATATATTGTATTAATAGGTGAAAAATAAAATTGATAAAAAAATTAAACCAATATGATGACAATAATGAAAATAATGTTCATAAGTAAAATGAATAGAAATCAGATATCAGTCCCAATGATGGACCTATAGAGGTACACCTGGATGCTTGGCTGCTTGAACTCCCTCTGAACTGCCCAGATGGCTCACATACCGAAGTAGGTATAGGAACTATGGATACAGATATGTATAAAATACTCTTACCAAGAGTGGTGGACTCACCGGCCAGCGGCCTCGGAGTCAAGATAAGCTTGTACTAACACGAACGGCAGTAGATGGAGTGCTGCTTCATCTGTTTAGTAGAGATGCTGGGAAGTGAGAGTCCCCACCAAACGATCACCTACACTCAGGTATTCCAGTCACCATATAGCTCCAGCGATGCTGCATTTAGGAGATGTAAGTTTTAGTCCAATGTTTGCTCTGATAGCGGGTTCCTTCTTTCAGTCTCTAAGATGGAGTCTGAGCTCCCAGGATGCACCTGTTCCCCTTCCTTAGACTGAAGAATGAATTATTAATATTAATCCCCACATAGATATCCCCTTTTAAGATATTGATACTGATTTCTAGTTAGGTACACTGGATTTGTTACAGTACAATATATGGGGCAGACTATAGAGGGGTTTACTTAAAGCACTCATTATCTCTTTTTTTATTTTTTTTATTTTATAAGATCTGAAAAGATTTTATTTGATTAAATACCTCATAGGGGAGTTTTGACCCTCTGATTGTCATTTCAGTGGGGCTGACCCAAATGAGGAACAAGTTCATTTTAGCGCCACACTTTGTCTTTTATTCGTGATTTACAATTTGTCTGATTGTTGTGTTGGCAGCTTTTCACAATTTTTTTGGGATTGGCGCAATATTATCAATTTTAATTTTATTCTGTATGATCTTCTGCCACAGGATGTATAGTTTTTTTCTGCAATGAACGTCAGTCACAGTGCTTGAACCTTTAAGCCAACCCGGCAACACTATGCTGTATAGTTACTTTAGGATACATCCTCCAACCGAGTCACTAGGCCCCTCTCCAGACCAGCACGTTGCGTGATCCTTCCATGACGGGTCCTCCCCTGGGATCTCCTCGGTTGTCCAGCTTCTTCACTCTGGATAGACAGCTCAGGACCATTCCTCGGCCGTTGTGGTAGGCCCCAGACAAGCTTCTGGGCCCACCCCTGCGGAACGGAGGACCACGAGATAGCTCTCTAACGCATACCTGTCGGCCAGAAAGGACCAGCAGGTGGCTGCAAAAAACGAACCCCAAAAAATGGCATCTGTCCTATATATACTCTCGCCCAGAATGCCACTCGGAGGACCACCTCCACCGAGTTGTCTCTGGGACAGAAGAGCATCCATACGCTTCGACATGTTGCCTTTCCAACACTAACCAGTGGTAACAGCGACACACACCGGTCAGTATGGAAACACACGCAATGTCAACCAAGCTGGAACAGAGGCAAACCTAACGAATAAGTTACTAAATTTACCTAACATATGGTAGATAGCAAATCTACCAGCGCTAAACACATATTTTATTTTTAGGTGCTTTTTTAATTTACATATTAGTAGTATACTTTTGATCATAATCGTATTCGACTACATCCCACAGAGACTATGTAATATTTTCACTTTATGAAGTCACTACAATACACCAATTAATTTGTAATCACCTTGAATTATACCAATTGATTTAATATCTTTAGACAGATATCTTCAGTCAGTTAGTATTGCATGAATCACATGCACAGCGCCACCCCTACTTCGTCTTATTTTTTTGTACAATTCTCCTTTAACCGCTTGCCGACCAGCTGCAGCAGAATGGCACGGGCAGGTGAATCGCCGTCATGTTACGTCGCTCCCCAAGATGGCCACAAGGGGCGCGCGCCCATTAATCACTCCCAATTAAACTCCTGTTAACTGTAATATCACCATCAGGACCCATACCACCGTGGGTCCCATACTCATCCTTCTGAGGTGTCTTCCTTCTCCCGCAAAGACCAACACCAGCCATAGCACCCAACGGGGGGAAAACCTTACCCTTGGGTGCCCCTCCACACCCTCAACGCTCTCTGGATGCCATCCTGCAGCCCAAGAGCCCACATATCTATCCCCACATCATTAAGGTGTACCCAATCCGCTCTCAGGTACCTCCATGTATCCACCTCCATTTCCCAATGCCTAATTGCCACGCCCCCATTCCTAACAACAAATCGGCTGATTTCCCGATTAACTTTTTTCCGAGCCTTATTAAGTTTGTCAACTGACCTAGCTAGCCGCCAGTTAGTCCGAGCAATCATGTCAGACCAAACGATCACCATATCAGAGAAGACCATGTGGAGCTGCAAGATATCAAATTTGATGTCTCTCGATATGTCCAGCATTGACCTTACCCCCAAATCCATGCCACCTACGTGCAAAACGAATACGTCTGGTGGCCTGTCCCAGCTCGCAAATTTGTGCACCTCTGGAACAACTCCATATCATTCCTGGTAACCACAACCACCTTATGCATGCTTCCTTTCTGGAAATGCCCAACTGTATCCCTTCCAGCCTAACATCACCCTGTTTTGCCCCCCAAAACACATACGAATGGCCCATTATCCAGACCAATCTCTGCCTTCCATCTGAAAAAGAAGAAAACAAACTCCAAATAACCACAGACTCATCATCACACTAGTACAAATCCCCAATGTCCCCCCCAGGCTCAATCCACCAACAGGTGGGGCCTGACATAAATCTGGAACCTCTGTGATTCCCACCTGCCGATGCGTTTGACTGCATCATCAGTTATTCCACTCCTCACGGTCTCTGTAGCCGCCCCTATTCTAAAGGAATGGGATGAGAATTCCTTCTCATCCAATCCCAAAGCCCTTAAACCTTTCCGGAACACCGCAATGAATTGGAACCGTGACAAGAGGGACCCATCGGAGTGTATAAGAAAAGTCCCTACTACCCCCGGGCGTACAGAAAAAAATTTCTTCACTGCCTCCACCAGACACAATGGGGACGCAGGCAAAGAAAAAATTTGCACCTTTTTACCCTTACCCCCTTGATCCATCTTTGATCACCGAACGATGAGGGACACCTCATCCTCAGTGCAGTATACCTCCCGATCCAACATGCCCCCATGCACTACTTTAGATGGGCTAACCAGCACCCCAACCCTGAATGCCCCAAAAAACTCCAATGTAAAGGCCGCCCTAAATAACACCACCTCGTAGGCTGATGAACATAAACTCCCCAATTGAACCATCAACTTCTGTAAAAGCTCAAACGACACCGGGCGCCTTGTGTCCCTATGTTTTTGAGAGCGCCTGTACCCCTTCAACGCTTGCTTCACCCAGAAATCTTTTGTGAAGTCTTGATACCCCTTTAATTTAAATAAGAATGCCAATCTAGCTAATTTATTATCCAGCACCGAAACTGACACCCCGTTTTCCAGGTTTCAGGACAAAAAATAAAGAACCAGAAGGTGAACTTCTGACCCGTTCTGATCCACCTCCGATTTCTGCAGCAAGGTCATCTATTCATGCCATACCTTGCTGTAGGCCGCCCATGTCACCTCAGTCACTGACCGTCTAATCCATCCAGAGAAGACCCCAAGCCATTCGGGACAAGGAATCCTGTGTTGTTCCACACCCGGCACCAACTCCACTCCCGGAAGGTGCACCGCAAAGATAAATACATTAAGTTGCAAACACCACAACACCAAGTGCTGTAACAGCCACACAACTGGTGGTGATGAGGCGGACACCTTATTGATCACCTGCACCACCCTGAGATTATCCCCATGGAAACACACTTTTCGGTCCCTGAAGTACTCCCCCCAAAACTCCACAGCCAGCACCACTGGAAACAATTCCAGTAACACTAGGTTGCAAGAGAAACCAGCCTCCCTCCGAGTGTCCGGGGATGGGCCTGCACTCCATTTGCCTTGAAAAAAATGCTCCAAATCCTGATGCTCCTGCCGCATCTGTATAAAGTTCCAGGTCAAAGTTACTTACTGGCCCAGACATCCACAAGGCCCGTCCATTGAAAGATTCCAAAAACAAGTGCCACACTCTCAGGTCTTCACAGTGTTCCTTAACTAATCGCACATAATGCATAGGAACCTTGATTTCCGCCGTACTTGCAGACAGCCGTCTTCAAAATCTTCTCCCCATCGGCAATATGCGGCACGCAAAATTCAACTTTCCCAGGAACGACTGCAACCTTTGTAGCTGAACCTTGCGCAACCCCAGAAAACCCCAAATTTGTTCTTTAAGGGCAAGCAACTTTTCCTCCAGCAGCCAGCATTCCATTGCTCCGGAATCCAGAACAATGCCTAAGAAACTCAGCACTGTGGTCAGATCTTCCGTTTTTTCCGGCGCCATCGGGATCCCGAACCTGTCTGCGATATGTTCCAACATGGTTAACAGCACCACGCAGGTGTTTGAAGTGGCATTCACCCCTGACACGTCCCTAACCACCCATTCCACAAACGAACTGAACCTTTCGAATAGGGCACAGGATATCGAATAGCCCATGGGCAGCAGTCTACATAGAATGAGTTCTCCCAGTGACAACTAAGAAGATGAAATCTATCGGGGTGGACCAGCAGCAGCTAGAATGCTGATTCTACATCTGCCTTTGCCATCAAGGCACCTTGCCCATATTGGCGCACCCAAAACACAGCCGCATCAAAGGACGCATAACAGACAGTACATTCCTCTGGATCAGTAGCATCATTAACCGACCCCCTTTTGGGAAAGAGAGATGGTGAATGAGCTGGAATTTATTGGGCTCTTTCTTGGGCACCACCCCAATGGAGACACCACCAAATTATCCAACAGGACAGATGGGAAAGGGCCAACAATGCGTCCCAGTGCCACTTCTTCTGTAGTTTCTTAGAAACCACCTCAGAATGTTGCAAAGCCAAGCGCAAATTCCGGGACCTGGGGGGGCCTTAGTCAATGTACACGGTATGTGAAACCCCCCCGAAAACCCAAGTCCCAACACTTGTGCTGATTCCCTACCTAGCGAGGAAAGGCTGCATCCTTTCCACCTTCACTGGTGTCTTCCCTCTTGTTACCAGCCTCACTGGACCGCCCCTTTCCTTGTTTAAAACACCGGGACACAGGGTGGGCACCCCCGCACCCGGAGCACTCGTGCTTGTACCGGCACAAACCCCCAAATTTGCACGCATCCTCATTGTACTGCCAACTCACCCCTTTTTTTATTTCCGGCCGATTGTCCTGGGGTAGCAGCTCCACCCCCCCTAAATAAACTCATTCGGAGCCCGTGTAAATGTCATGAGCTTCATCCATAGACTAATGTCCTTGTGATCCCACCTCAAAGACGTCCATATCGCTCTACGTTGCCGGAACTGCTCATCATACCGCAGCCATGCAGTGCCCCCGTAGACTCTTTAGGCTTCACCCACAGCATCCAAGTAACAGAACAGTGCCGAGCAGTGTCCTGGGTTCTTTTCCCCAATCACACTGGCCATAATGGCAAATGCCTGCGACCAGTTTGGGAATGTCCTAGGTATCAACCTGTATTGCCTCTTCTCCTCGTCCTCCTTCTTGGACTCCTCTGGCTTCACCCTATCCAGGTTGAACTTCTCTAGCGGCAGTAGTGAAAAGATTTCCATGTACTCACCTTTCCAGGTCCGTTCCCTTACCTCTGGCTTTAAATGTGCTCTTAGTGGGCCCTCAAAACACACAGACTTCGCACTTAGCCGAATCGTTCAAGCAGACTGCCTTCTGTTTGCTAGCGGCCTTCCCCGCCCCCGCACCTTCTCCCCACCAGCAGACTTGTCCGCAGGTGCCACCTGTTCTTGCCCAGTCCACGCTACCATGGAAACCACCGCCCCAAGCTACCAAATCCTTCAACCCTAGCAAACACCCCTGTAAGCCGGTATCAACCCCGGCAGCATTGTGTCCGCAGGCCGAACTCCCCAGGGGGGGCCCCGCCGTACAGTCGCCGACTCCACCCCCTGTGGCCCAGGTACCCCAATACCTGCCATATCTGCAGCCCCCACATGCTGACCCACATTAGAAGAATTAGAATTGGACATACCAGGTTGCCTAGGAAGGATCCCACCAGCCGATGGTCCCGACTCCATTGCTGTCGATCGCCCACATGGCTCCGCCTCACCTCTGGATACCGACAGCTCACCCTCGGATCTGTGTCCCTCTGCAAGTTCACCCTCTGCCAAAAGCCCTCCAGGTGATGTCACTCTGGATGCTGCGGATTCGCGCTGCCACCATGCGCTGGATCCGTTCACCGATTTCGGCGTTGTCTTGCTGCATCTTGTTGGGCTCACTGCAGCCCCCAGCGCTGTTTCCATTTCTGTCGCCATCTGGCCTGTCCCTCCTCTATCATCATTATGGCCGCCGGCTGCAGTTTTGGATGGCCCGGCGGCCGCAGCTGCTTTACTCCCCCACCGGAGCTTCACCCACGCAGCCCCGCCAGGTGTGGAGCCTGCACTGTCCTCACCCTGTTGTCTAGAGGGCTCGTAATTTGCCCTTCTGGTCCCTGTGACTGTGCCTGCAGTTCTTCTGAGCTGTGGGGTGGGATACCTCCCGAGACCCCCACTAGCGAGCGCAGCCTGCCGTTTTGCTGGGGAGCCGGAAGGGACCCTGATGGGACTCCCTGGCTGCCACTGTTGTGGCCTGGGGGGGTCAGGCAAAAAAAGCTCTGGGGGCCTGGATCTCTGTGCCTGTGTGGATTCCCGCCCCCCCGAACTTGCTGCCGCATACTGGGTCCCCAGCACAGGCGCTAATTGCTCCTGAAGCCTGTCAGCCCCTCTTGTGCCCGCCTCCTCTCTTAGGCGCTGAAGTAGCCGCTCCACATCTGCCATGATGTGTCCTCCCATTTCGCCCCACGATGTGCCCCGCCCAACTAGCCGCCTCCACGCTCTCTCTCTCTCTCTCCCATCCCTCAGATAGCCAGACACTGTCACTGCTGTGTGAGTAAAATTGGCCTGATCTGAAACTGTAACCGGCTCCCAGCTAAGCGTTCTCACTCAGCAGATGTGTGGAATCTTTTCCTGCGCCACTCAATCTTTTCCTCCTGCTCCGCTGGTGAAGCTGGGGAGAGGCCAGGTTCTTATAACCCACTGAAACCCCTCCCCCTCTTTGTCACCACCAATCCCTTCATCTCCCTGATTTTCTTACCCCACTGTTTCTCTTGTCATGCCAGCCCTACACTTCCCCTTTGTTCTTGCTCCGGGCTTTTCTTGAAGTTAATGCAAAGAGTCAATATTTGCAGTGTTTGCAGCAATATTTTTTCAGCAGGAACGTGGAGGAAACGCGGTTCAGGCACCTCCAGAACTGAATGGCAAAGGGGTGCTGGGGTGTACTGGAGGGTCTATTGATGCTGGCTGCTGAGGAATCTATTGTTGCTGGAGGGGATCTATTTTTGGGGAGGAAGGAGGTCTTTACTGGTCCATATCCAGTAAAGAGACATGCTCATATCCAGCAAAGAGACACCCCCCATATCCAGCAAGAGACATCATCATCCAGCAAACAGACAACCCAGTCCAGCAAAGAGAACACCCAATTCAGCAAACAGACAACCCCATCCGTAAAAGAGACAGCCCAGTCCAGAAAATAAATGGCCCAGTCCAGCAAAGTGACAGCCCAATCCAGCAAAGGGACAGCCCAGTCCAGCAGAGAAAAAGCCAAATCCAGCAAAGAGACAGCCCAGTCCAGCAAAGAGACAGTCCAATCCAGCAAAAAAGACAGCCCAGTCTAGCAAAGAGACAGCCCATTCCAGCAAAGAGACAACCAAGTCTAGCAAAGAGACAGTCCAAACCAGCAAAGAGACAGCCCAGTCCATAAAAGAGACAGACCAGTTCAGCAAAGAGACAAATGAATCCAGCAAACAGACAGTTGAATCCAGCAAAGGGACAGCCCAGTCCAGCAAAGAAATGGCCAAGTCTAGCAAAGAGACAGCCCAGTCCAGAAAAGAGACAGTCCAATCCAGCAAGGAGACAGCCCAAATCCAGCAAAGAGACAGCCCAGTCAAGCAAAGAGACAGTCCAATCCAGCAAAGAGACAGCCCAGTCCATCAAAGAGACAGCCCAGCCCTGCAAAGAGACAGCCCAGCCCAGCAAAGGGACAGCCCAATTCAGCAAATAGACAGCCCAGTCCAGCAAAGAGACCATCCAATCTAGCAAAAATCCAGCCCAATCCAGCAAAGATACAGTCACAGGCACATCACAGTCCCAATTAGCAGCATCGTCAATTATTTACCAAAAAAAGGCTAAAAATTTGTCTCCATGGAGACACAAGGTCGATCCGCTCCACACCTCTGCTACACAGTGACAGCGTCCAAATCATATGACGTCCTTGACTTTGTGAGGGGATATCTGAATGATGCCTGCATCTACAAGCATCATTCAGATATCATTCTTTCCAGCCGGCGATTCTGTGCACGATAAGAATGATCATAGCGGCAATTCTACTGCTAGATCGTTCTTATAGGTGACGGGAGGGGACGACCCCCCCCTCCCGCCGCCATCCGGTGCTGCTCCGGGCTCTCCTGTGCCATGGGGGCCCAGAGAAAGAATCGTCCGGCGCCGGATGATGACGATAGAGATGATGGGTGACCAGATGGTCATCCATCATCTCTATGACTGTTGGAGGCCTGGGCGCGATGTTATGACGTCACGCCCGGGTTCCCGGAAGTAAACAAAGCCACGATCGCGGCTGTCAGCATGAGATCGGTGAATTTTTTTTCTCAATGCTTTCCAGCCTGAAGGAGAGATGTGGGGTCTTATTGACCCCGCATCTCTCCATAAAGAGGACCTGTCACAATAGATTCCTATTACAAGGGATGTTTACATTCCTTGTAATAGCAATAAAAGTGATAAATGTAAAAAAGTGTAAAACAAAAAAAATTAAGTAAAATAAAAAAATATATATATGCCCCTGTCCCCGGTAGCTCGTGTTCAGAAGCAAACGCACATGTAAATCCCACCCACATATGTAAACACCGTTCAAACCACACATGTGAGGTATCGCCGCGTGCGTTAGAGCGCATGCTACAATTCTAGAACTAAACCTTCTCTGTAACTCTAAACTGGTAACCTGTAAAATTTTTCAAAGCGTCGCCTATGGAGATTTTTAAGTACCGAAGTTTGGCACCATTCCATGAGTGTGCGCAATTTTAAAGCGTGAAATGTTAGGTATCTATTTACTCAGCGTCACATCATCTTTCACATTTTACAAAAAATTGGGCTAACTTTACTGTTTTGTTATTTTTTAATTGATGAACCTGTTTTTTTCCAAAAAAAAAGGCGTTTGAAAAATTATTGCACAAATACCATGTAAGATAAAAAGTTGCAATTACTGCCATTTTATTCCCTAGGGTGTCTGCTAAAAAAACATATATAACGTTTGGGGGTTCTGAGTAATTTTCTAGCAAAAAATGATGATTTTTACATGAAGGAGAGAAGTGCCAGAATAGGCCCGGTATTGAAGTGGTTAAAGGTGTCCAGGAACCCATCCAATTATATGATGCAATGGTGTCCGGGAACCCATCCAATTATATGATGCAAGGCCAGAATTATGAAATCCTGAAAACTCACACACCCTCCAGTAAACTTTCCCAACCACACTTCTACCATCATCTGACTACTGGTACAACCATCTCCATCCTGTCTTCTGTATATCTGAGCTAAACCTCTTCAGAAGTCTTACTACTGCATTCTGTTTTAGCAGATTTACAGGTTGGGGGATAAGCGGTGACCTACCTTCATCTCCAATGGCGGACAATAAGGTGAGTGACTTTCTATTCATTGTTACCAGTGTGATACCAAATCATTTCATACAAGCAGAGCGAAGAGCTCATAGCAGCCAATCAAAATGCATCCAGAACTTGTCTGTATTCTGTAATAAAATTTCTAAAAAAGTTACTGAATGACCCTCTGCGGAGAAAAAATAAAAAATAATAAAACTTTTTGGCAGTGTTGATTTAAAAAATATAAAATCTAAACCTCGGAATGTTGTTGTGCGCTTGTAAAACCATGAACACTAGAAAACCCAGAATTGTCAATGGAAGCTTTGTTAACCCCCTTCCCGTTTGTACGCCCCATATAGACCAGGGCAGGTTTTACATTTCTGCTGTGGACTAGTTTATTTGGTAATAACTTTACAATTACTTAAGATAACAAAGTAACACTTGTATTGTTTTTTTGTTTAAGGACAAACAAATTATGTTTTTGATGTTGTCTTACAAAAATGTTTTTTTTTTATTAATCTGTATATCAATATAGCCATTTCAGCTAAGACAGCACCTATTGGGAGAACAGAATTGTAATTACATTTTTGAATACTCTTCCTAAACCAAAAACCAATACTCCATCCAGCTCACTAGTGAGCAATTGGACATACACTATGAACTAGATTATCTATTTATACCTTATTGGTATAAGCTTATAATTAAATAACAACATTTTTATTATGATTTTAGGTTCCCTTTTTTGTTAGTTTTTATTTTATTTATTTATATTTTTTTTATTAATTTTTGTTTTATTATTATTTTTTTTTTTTTTAGAAACATGGTATGGTATATGTTCAGATAATATTTTTACTTTTTGAACACCTAAATAGTCCCTAATGTATGGAGGACTGATTAAAATATATATATATATATATATATATATATATATATATATATATATATATATATATATATATATATATATATATATATATATATATATATATATATATTATTTATTTATTTTTATATTATTATACTTCCTCCTCCTTTTTTGTTTCTCAATGGCTTTTTTGGTATTTTTTGTTTTAGAAACATGGTATGGTAAGTGTTCAGACACTGGACTGATTAAATTATTATATATGTATATGTATGTTTTATTCTGTATGTGTGTATGTATATGTATATATAAATGTATATATATATGTATACATTTTTTATTATTTATTTATTTATTTATTTTTATATCATTATATTTCCTCCTCCTTTTTTGTTTCTCAAGATAAAATTGTGAAATAACAAATTTTTTATTTTGAATTTAAGTTCCCTTTTTATAGTACTGGACTGATTAAGTTAGCATGTATGTATGTATGTATAGATATAAATGTAGGTGTATATATAATATATATATATATATATATATATATATATATATATATATATATATATATATATATATATATATATATATATATATATATATATATATATATATATAATGTATATATGTATATATATATAATGTATATATATATATATACATATATATGTGTGTATAAAAAATTTTGTTCAGTATATATATATACATATACACATTTATTTTTTATCTATTTTTATATTATTATATATCCGCCTCCTTTTTTTTTGTTTCTCAATAAAAAACTGTGAAACAACCACCAAGGATGGAAAATCTTCCTTTAACTGAAGTTTATTTAAAATTCTTCATTAATCTGATATATACAGTTTTTGAGTAGTCTTAATTTCAGTTTAATTTACATTTCTTTGGTCACCCCAATAGGAAGGAAAGGGTTTCTTATCCTTTTCTATTGGTTGGACATCCAAATATGTTTCTGATATTACTGCACTCCTTTATTCCCATTCAATTTTTTCCTATTCGCTTTATATTTAATATAAACATGTACCCTTCAAAATAATAGACATTACCAATTATATGAAACTCGGGCTCTTAAATTTACAATTTTATACTTTACAATCTTCATATTTTTGTGATAAATTTTCTTTCTTTTTAAGGCGGATTCCCCCATGCACAGAAATCACATGTGCCTCACCATGCCTTCCTCAGGTTCCCATAGTAATATATGGGGACCAGACGAAGGCCTCCTTTCCCCTGTTGGGAAGTCCTTGACCCCAACTCGGGTATTCTTCGAATCTACTTACATTTGTACTGTACTCAAATGCTTTATAATTTTGATTGTTTCTTATTTCCTCTCTAAGTTATCCTACTATGGATCTGGCTATCTACCTCTTTGTTTCAAATCCGCGCAGTTCAGGCCGAGTAGTCCCTGCACTCAGACAACTGGTAAGCGCATACTCTTGTTTCAATTACCATGGCTCCTTTAAATATTTTATCTCTGAATGTCCAGGGTCTTAATGTACCTCAGAAACGAGTAAAAGCCTTTCGGTCATTTCAGTCTAAAAAAGCACACATTGTATGTCTACAAGAGACTCACTTTACCCCGACTTCAACCCCTAAATTTTTTAGTACTTCTTATCCCCAAGTTTACACCGCCGCGGCGCTCACTAAAAAACGTGGAACTCTCATTGCGTTTCATCGCTCTACCCCATTTACCTTACATTCAGAAATTAAAGACCCTGAGGGTCTCTACCTAATTCTAATGGGATACATTATGGACACAGCTGTAACGGTGGTTTCATACTATGCACCAAATTATCGCCCTGTACCCTTTCTATCGCACCTATTTAATATCATTAACACCGACAAAATGGGATCAATTTTTATATGTGGGGACTCCAACCAGGTCCTCCTTCCATTTCTTGACAAAACCCCTTATACCCCACCACGAACACAAGATGCTAGGTCTTTATCTCAACTTATTTCTAGGCACAATTTGATTGACTCTTGGAGAGAATCTAATCCAGCTAAAAGAAATTATACATATTTTTCTAATCCACATCAAACTTTTAGTCGCATAGACCATATCTTTGTAACAATAGGGATGGTTCCTGAAGTAATTTTATCTAAAATTATCCCTATACCCTGGTCAGATCACAATGCAGTTTATACCTCGGTGGCTTCTACTATACCCAAGGGGCATGACCCTTCATGGTATCTTCCAGATGTGCTACTTAAACACCCCTCCTGCTGTTTAACAATCCAACAGGTTCTAAATGACTACGTAGAACATAACACAAGTGACGAAATCTCCTCACTCACAATTTGGGAGGCACACAAACCAGTTCTGAGAGGAATACTTCAGCAACAAGCAGGTATACTCAAACGGGATCGTGTAAAATTGGCTAGACAATTAGAAACTGAATTTAATGCATCATTCTTAGCTTTTCAAAACAATCCTAACCAGAAAGGGAAAATTCGCTTAGAGAAAGCCCGCCTAGAATATAATCTTTTCTTAACTGAATCTGCTGACAAATCCCTCAGGAAAACTAAGCATATGTTTTATAAGAATTCCAATAAACCAAGTACTCTCATGGCAAGGGCATTAAAGTCTATCAACAAATCTTATAAACCTATTAGACTCAAAATAGCAGACAATGTATGCACCAGTAATCCTCTTAAAATCGTACAGAAATTAAGCTCTCATTTGAAAACTCTATACACAGAGACAAATAAAACTAACATTGAGGAAGCTGATGCCTTTTTTTCACGTATCAACCTACCCAAAATGACCGAATCCCAAAAATTGTCAATAGAAAAACCCATAACTAGCGATGAAGTAGCAGAGGCTATTAAAACATTAAAAATAAATAAAAGGCCGGGACCAGACGGATTCACAGCCCTTTATTATCGAACTTTTACAGACATTATCTCACCCATGCTTGTTGAAGCGTTTAATGACCTATTAAATAATAAATCCTTTAGATAAGAATCATTATTGGCAATCATCTGCATGATTCCTAAACCTCACTCAGATGATACTCTATGTACAAATTATCGCCCCATATCCATGTTGAACATGGACATTAAAGTGTTGGCAAAAATTCTAGCAGATCATGATCATTGGTACCCACGTACATCGTGACCAAGTAGGCCTCATGCCCTCCCGACAGGCAGATGACAATGTACGAAGAGCAACCCTCTTGGCACACATAGCTAAAAAAGTCACATACCTGTTTGCTTTCTCTCACTTGACATAAAGAAGGCTATTGCATGGCCTTACTTGAATTATACCTTGCAGAAATGGGGATTCGGTCCAAATTTTATAAATTGGATTATGGCTCTATATAACAAACCTAAAGCGTATGTCAAATACGCAGGTTATAAATCTGACTTCTTCAACATTGAGAGAGGCACAAGACAAGGATGTCCCCTATCCCCATTGATATTCGCCCTCCTAATAGAACCACTCGCACTAGTAATTAGATCTGACCCCACTATAACAGGGATAGAAATGGGAGGATTTCAACATAAGCTCTGTTTGTTTGCAGACGATATCCTCCTATTTCTTTCGTCTCCACAAGTGTCAGGCCCAAATCTAATCCCAATTCTCAATAAATTTGCTAACATTTCTGGTTTATACATAAACCCTAAAAAATGTTTAGCATTGAACATATCTCTTTCTAACATTGAACTGACTTGAGCTAAAATTAGTCTTCCTTTCACATGGTCGAACAGATCAATCCTATACTTAGTCATACATCTTACAGCATCATTAGCAGATCTATTTTCAGTTAATTACCCTCCAATTTTAAAACAATTATCAAACCTAATGAAATCATAGTCTCATCTTCCATTATCGTGGTTCGGAAGAATCAACGCGGTAAAAATGACGATACTACCGAAATTACTGTAGTTATTCAGAGTAATACCAATTCCTATTCCAACTTATCACCTAAGAATATTACAAAGGAAAACATTGTCATACATATGGGGTTCCTCCAAACCACGCATACAACTACATACACTATATCTCCCAAAATTAAACGGAGGCCTAGGTTGCCCTAATTTTGCTTATTACTATAGGGCTGCACACATAGCAAGCCTGGCTAAATATCATGCGTATCAGGAGACCCCTTTATGGGTACATATTGAAGCCACAGAATGCGATCCTATTCCAATATCAAACTTACTATGGATCACTCCAAAAGATCACATAGACCTAAATAATCCAATTACTAAACACTACATTTCCCTTTGGGATAGATTCAAAAAGAATAACCATTTACAATCATCTCATAACCCGATGTTGTCATTCTATAAAAATCCTGCTTTCTATCCAGCATGGATATTCCCTAATTCCTTTAAAGAATGGGTATCTAGAGACGTACTGTGTATGTATAAATTTGTACATTCCTCATCATTCATCCCTTTTTCAACCCTTTGTGAGAGATATGGTCTACCGCAGTCGGAATTATTTAGATACTTCCAAATTAAAAATTTCTTTGCACCCTTAGTGTCTATCACATCCCCATTAACACATATGACTAGTTTCGAAGAAGTTTGTAAAAAAGATCCGCATGCTAGAGGCACAATCTCTACCATATATTCTCACCTGCTGGTTCATTCCAGTAAAGACAAATTATCCTATGTCCAGAAATGGGAAGAGGACCTTGAGCTTACTTTTGATAATTCAGATTGGAAACAAATATGGTCAACAACAAAAACAGCTTCCCCTAATATATTGGCGGTTGAGGCCAATTACGGTATAAAGTTTTAACACGCTGGTATCTAGTACCTACTAGAGTAGCAAAATATGTGCAAAATTATTTGGCGCAATGTTTTCGGGGTTGTTTGGACCCTGGCACATACTTTCATATCTGGTGGTCGTGTCCATTAGCTCAAATATTCTGGAGGGGAATTTTTAACATTGCAACTAACCTTATTGGGAAAACAATCCCTTTCGATCCAGCAATGGCCCTTCTCAACTTAAAACCTGAATTCATAGCGCATACCCAATTCAAATTGTTGGTATATCTCTTCACAGCAGCTAAACAGACTTTAGCAAAATCTTGGAAATCACCAACATTAGATATAAATGAAGCAAAAGCTAAAATGAATTACTATATGACTCATGACAAGATGATAGCTATAGAATTGGACACGATCCCCAAATTCGAGGTAATATGGCAGCCTTGGATTACATATTCCATGCCAACCCTAGACAAGAGTGTTCTATCGCCATGGTAGTTGTAATAACAAGATATAGGCTATATTTCAGCCCTAGTTGTTGTGGTGACTTTCGGCCTGACCTCGCGGATTCTTTCCCTTAACCTTCTTCTCTTCTCCCCTTCCTACTATACTTTCTATCCTTTCTTTTCCTTATACTATATTATTCTATGATATTGAAGCTCTAATTGATATTTAAATAATGATCTCAATTATTGTCTAGAAATAGAAATAAAACAAGGCAAACGATGTAGCAGAACTTACATAACTCATTTAATTCTATTCTTTTTAAATGGACAAAGACTCCAAAGTTCTTTTTCTCTCCTATTTCTTTATTTCCTTTTAAAATATATTGCCTTGTGTTAGAATATATTGTTTTGTTTTACGATATTATTAATGAATTAACTATTCCTTAATTGTAAATGAGCTTCCTTATACTGAATGTATGTTATTATTCAATGTTATCTGTACATAATCTCCGTACTCAATAAAACTATTTTGACAAGGAAAAAAAATTGCAAAACCCACCAATTTATTCTCTAGGGCCTCTGCTAAAAATATATATGTAATGTTTGCAAGTATGTCTATGTCATGTGTGAGAAATAACTTGTTTAGTTTATTTTCCAAATAATTGCAATTCAATTGTAATTATTTACAATTATCAAATTATAACTTCAAAAACTCGCCATGCCTCTCACTAAATACCTTAAACTGTCTACTTTCAAAAAAGAGGTCATTTGGGGGGCTGTTTGTATTGTCCTGACATTTTCGGACCTCAAGAAATGAGATAGGCCGGCAGTACATCAGGATTGGTCAATTTATCAATGATTGCAAGAAAATGTATATACTTATTTGTTTTATTTCTACCAAAGAACTGTAGCAGTATAAATGTTGGTCACAATTTATGAAGAAAAATTACTTATTTGCAAAATTTTATAACAGAAAAATGTGTTTTTTTTCAACATTTTTGGTCTATTGTTATTTATAGCACAGAAAATAAAAACCCCAGTGGTGATTAACCACTTGCCAACCAGCCGTCGCAGTTTTACTGCAGCAGAATTGCAGGGCTGCATGAAACAACGTTACCTTACGTCGCTTCGGCTTTTGGCCACTAGGCGCACGCCCGCAGCGTGTGCCCGGAGCCGATGCGAATGCCCGGCGGGCCCGATGACTGCCGGGCTCCCACGATCACTCGCGACAGAGCGAGAACCGGGATCTGTGTGTGTAAACACACAGATCCTGGTTCTCTCAGTGGAGAGGAGACAGATTTTGTGTTTAAACTAAGGATGAACACCAATCTGTCCCCTACTAGACAGTCCCATCCCACCTACAGTTAGAAACACTAACAAAATAGGGAGACACCCTAGTGTTAACCCCTTCCCTGCCAGTGACATTTATACAGTAATCAGTGCATTTTTATGGCACTGATCACTGTATAATTGTTAATGGTTTCGAAAATGTGTCAAAAGTGTCCAATCTGTCCGCCATAATGTCGCAGTCCTAAAAAAATTGCAGATTGCCGTCATTACCAGTAAAAAAAAAAATTTATAAAAATGCTATAAATCTATCCCCTATTTTGTAGACACTATAACTCATGCGCAAACCAATCAATATACGCTTATTGTGATTTTTTTTTACCAAAAATATGTAAAAGAATACATATCGGCCTAAACTGAGGAAAAAAATTATTTTTTTGATAAAAATTGGGGATACTTATTAAAGCAAAAAGTAAAAAGATGTGTTTTTTTTTCAATATTGTCTCTGTTTTTTGTTTATAGTGCAAAAAATAAAAACCGCAGATGCAATCAAATACCACCAAAAGAAATCTCTATTTGTTGGAAAAAAAAAGACGTCAATTTTGTTTGGGGCAACGTCGCACGACCACGCAATTGTCAGTTAAAGCGATGCAGTGCCGAATCACAAAAAATGGCCTGGTCATTCAGCAGCCAAATCTTCCGGGGCTGAAGTGCTTAACCTCCCTGGCAGTATGATTATTTCCGAATTTTGATGCTCAAAGCTAGACAATTCTTTTGCATGGAAATTTGGCGTTTTATATTGTAGGCCTGTAATTATATTGTAGGCCTGTGTACACACAATCGAACATTGATCGGATATTCCGACAACAAAATCCATCTGATTTTTTCCGACGGATGTTGGCTCAAACTTGTTTTGCATACACACGGTTGCACAAAGTTGTCGGAATTTCCGAACGTCAAGAACGCGGTGACGTACAACACGTATGACAGGACTATAAAAGGGCAGTTCAATACCAAGCGCGCCACCCTTTGGGCTCCTTTTGCTAATCTCGTGTTAGTAAAAGTTTGGTGAGAGACGATTTGCGCTTTTCAGATTTGTGGTTTTCAGAGCGTTTTTCTGCTGTTCGGTTTGTGCTTGTGGGTTTGTATCTGGTCTTCAGTGCATGCAGTGAGTTTGCATTGATTTTACATTATGTTCTTGTCCGCTCGTTGCTGATTTTCAGGTCTTTCTTCACAGGCCTTGCTGTTCTTCAGTGCGTTCTGTTACTTCGTTTTGACCAGCCGACCGTTTTGAGGCCATGCTGTGTGTACGTACTCATCATAGAGTTCGTGCTGTGTGGGGGCTTGGTGTTGAGGTTCTTACTTTGACACAAGCCCAGTACATGAACAGGGTGGGGAGGAGTTTATGGACCAAGAATTGGTTGCTCCAGCCTGACCAATTCTGTCACATGCCTTTGCTCAGTGAGATCTGTGAGAATAATCCTGACGATTTCAGGAACTTTCTCAGGATGATGGACCCCGTATTTCACTGTTTGTTGGCTTTGCTGACCCCTTATATTAGCAGGTAGGATACCTGCATACGGCAAGCCATCACTCCGGAGCAGAGGCTCGTCGCCACGTTGCGGTACTTGGCGACGGGTAAAAGCCTGCAGGAGCTCAAGTTCTACCACCAAGCTCCTCATTCACTCCCTTGTTATCTCTCGCCTTGACTATTGCAACTCCCTTCTCATTGGCCTACCGCTCCATAGGCTATCCCCTCTTCAGTCTATCATGAATGCTGCTGCCAGACTTATCCACCTTACCAACCGCTCAGTGTCTGCCAACCTTCTACTTCAATCCCTACACTGGCTCCCAATCACCCAGCGAATTAAATTCAAAATTCTAACAACAACATACAAAGCCATTCACAATTCTGCCCCAAGCTACATCACTAATCTTGTCTCCAAATATCACCCAAATCGACCTCTCCGCTCTTCTCAAGACCTCCTGCTTTCAAGCTCTCTCATCTCCTCCTCCCATGCTCGTCTCCAGGATTTCTCCAGAGCCTCTCCCATCCTCTGGAACTCGCTACCTTCATCTATCCGGCTATCCCCTACTCTTGCTACCTTCAGGCAATCCCTGAAAACTCATCTCTTCAGGAAAGCCTATCACGTCTGCAACTAATCTCCTACCACTTCCACCAGCTCATTCCCCACAGTTACAACCTTTTGTACCACCTGCCCCACCCTATTAGATTGTAAGCTCTTCTGAGCAGGGCCCTCTTAAACCTATTGTATTGTACTGTGTTATAACTGTATTGTCTCCCTTTTATATTGTAAAGCGCTGCGTAAACTGTTGGCGCTATATAAATCCTGAATAATAATAATAATAATAAGTTCTCAACAGGCATCTCCCCCCAGGCTCTGGGGATCATTATCCCAGAGACCTGTTCTGCCATCATCCAGGTCCTGCAGAAGGACTATATTAAGGTAAGATTTTTATCCTTTAACATCACATTTTATTGTATTTAATGTTTGATAATATATTGTATTTCTTTCATCATCCCCTAATTACCATGATTGTAATATGCTGTGAATGTCCCCTTTGTCCTCATGCATGCTGGAATTTTTTAACGTTTTTTTTTGTATTTCATACATAATTGCCTTCACTTACCTCCCCAGCATGTTCTCCTGGGCCTATATCCACCTCGCCTAGTCACTTAACAATGTATTTTGTCAGCTCCATAGTAGTTCTTTACCCTAAACACCCCCTAAAATGTGTATGTCACCAATTGTCACTGATAGTATTTACCGAGGTTTCGCCTTTGCGACTAAGCGCAGCTCGCCCCCTGGAGTTGGTACAGGGAGGGAACGGCACGAAGAGGCACAGGCTCCCCAATGGACTGCGGATGACTTGTTTGTGGAGTCTTTGGCAGAGAAGAGCCGCTGTGCAGGTACTGGTAGGCAAGGTGCAGCTGGAGACCACAGGCGGGAAGTCCAGAACCAGGCTGGGGATCAAACACCGGGATGGTGTTATGGCACCGCAGGATCTGCAAGGTAGGATGACAAGATAAGGAGAGTCCAGGTACAAGCAATAAGGTCAGGCTAGGAGACAGGAGATAGTTCAGGTAACAGGCCGAGGGTCAAACACAGGAGATTTGGTGGGAATCCGATAAACAGGCCGAGGTCAGGTCCAGGAGAGAGGCAAAGAGAAGTCCAAAGGCAAATCCGGGTCACAACGGGTAGTCAAGCAGAGATACAGGATACAGGTTCAGGTAACACAGGAAACTGAGACAAACCAGCAACTTGTGTGATTCTCTGAGCGCCTTTTATAGGCTGCCCAGGGAATCACGTTGGGTGTGCACCAATGCGCGTGCGCGAGCGCCGTACCGACGAGCCGCGAACGCGCATGCACCGAAACGCCCCTCCTCCGGGAATGCGTGAGAAACGACCGGACCGGAACGAGGGCTTCTTCTGACAGTGCCCCCCCCCGAGGGGTGGCCTCTGGACACCCAAGGTTGACATCAGTTCTGGATGCTCTCGGTGAAATGCCTGGAGAAGCCGTGAAGCATGTAGATTCCTGGCTGGTTCCCAGGAGTTATCCTCAGGAGGATACCCCTTCCATTTGATCAAGTACTGAAGTTGTCTACCATTTTTTCTGCAATTTAGAATTTTTTCTACCTCAAACTCGTCTTCTCCGTCGATTAGGACCGTAGCGGTGGAGGTTTCTCTCTCTCAGAAAAAGGGCTGGGAACAATAGGTTTTAAGAGAGATGCATGGAAGACTGGATGCACCTTGTAAGCATCAGGTAGAGCTAATTCAAAGGCCACTGGGTTGATTACCCTTTTTATTTTAAAAGGACCTATAAACTTTGGCCCCAGTTTCCGGGAGGGAATTGGCAGTCTGAGATGGATAGTTGATAGCCACACTTCCTCGCCTACTTTAAAAGCGGGGTTCTCCTTCCTTCCCCTGTTGTAGTACTTTTGATAGTCACCCTGAGCCTTTTGCATTGCTGCTTTGATCCTTTGGAAATTTGCCTGGATAGAGTTTACTCGGTCCTGCACAGCAGGGACAGATAATTCAGGGATGGAAACTGGGAGAAAGGAAGGGTGGAATCCAAAATTAGACCAGAAAGGTGTCTGGTTGGTAGCGGAATGGATGGAGTTGTTATATGCAAATTCCGCATATGGCAGGAGGGAGGACCATTCATCCTGGGAATCGGAACAGAAGCATCGGAGGTATTGTTCCAGGGTTTGATTTGTTCTCTGCGTCTGGCCGTTACTTTGAGGATGATAGGCGGAGGACAGACAAATCTTTATTTCCAAGGTCTTGCATAATTCTCTCCAGAATTTTGAAGTGAATTGAACCCCTCTGTCAGTGATGCTCACTGGGGTACAATGAAGCCTGATAATTTCCTTAAAAAACAAGTTAGCAGTAGCGGAGGCAGAGGGAGAACCCACCATGGGCAGGAAGTGTGCCATTTTTGAAAGTCGATCAATTACGACAAAGATAGTCGTGAACCCCCCTGATGGAGGCAAATCCACAATAAAGTCCATGGAGATTTCTACCCATGGGCATTCAGGGATGGACAAGGGTTTAAGCAGGCCCCACGACTTTGTATTTGAGCCCTTGCTGCGCTGGCAGGGAATGCAGGAAGAAACATAGTTCTTGCAGTCTTGTCTCCAGCCCGGCCACCAGAAGGAACGTGAGACCAGTTCCACGATTTTTTTGTGACCCAAAATGGCCTGCTAGCTTGTGGTCATGAAAGGACTGTAAGGTCAGGAGCCTAGACTCCAGCGGGACGAAGATTTTTCCATGAGACCAAAATAAATCATTGCGTTTCTCCATAGAAGATAAGTGGGGTTCAGAGCATTGAGCAGATGCGGATTTGATTGCGGACATTAGGTCCCCTTGAGTAACTAGGAGGAAATTTTGCGGAGACAGGATGGTGCTTGGCTCTGTTACCTGGGAAGTTTCATGGAACATCCTCGAGAGTGCGTCCGCTTTTCCGTTCTTTGACCCTGGTCTATAAGAGATGTGGAAGTTAAATCGGGAAAAGAAGAGGGCCCATCGGGCTTGCCTGGGTCTTAGACGTTTAGCTGTTCACAGGTATTCCAGGTTCTTGTGGTCAGTAAATATCATGATAGGATTGGACGCCCCTTCAAGCAAATACCTCCACTCCTCCAAGGCGAATTTGATGGCCAGTAACTCTCTATCGCCTACATCATAGTTCTTTCAGGGACGCTTAATTTCTGGGACACAAAAGCCACGGGATGCAGTAGAGCCTTGGGCCCTTGTCTTTGTGAGAGAATGGCACCAGTAGCGGTCTCTGAGGCATCGACTTCCAGAATGAAAGGCAAGGCTGGATCCAGGTGTCGTAAGACTGGTGCAGACGAGAATAGTGCTTTCAATTTTAAGAACGCTTCCTGAGCCTTCAGAGACCATTGAAAACGAGTATGCTGGCATGTTAGTTGAGTGATGGGGGATACGATGGCTGAGAATCCTACAATAAATCTTCGGTAAAAGTTTGAGAAACCTAAGAACCGTTGTACCCCTTTTCTATCTACAGGGGCTGGCCATTCTTGGATTGCTTTGACCTTCTGGGGGTCCATTGCGACGCCATCAATTGAGATTATGAATCCTAAAAATTGCACTGTGGTCTTTTCGAATTCGCATTTCTCCGCCTTAAGGTATAGTTTGTGTTTTCTGAGGATCGAGAGAACCAGTTTGACATGTGCCCGATGAAGTTCCATGGTAGCTGAGAAAATGAGAATGTCATCTAGGTAGACTACTAGGAAGTTGTCAAGATATTCGCGAAAGATATCATTCACAAGGTGTTGGAACGTGGCCGGGGCATTGCAAAGTCCAAATGGCATTACCAGGTATTCATAGTGTCCAAACCTGGATCTAAAGGCAGTCTTCCATTCATCGCCCGCTCGGATCCGGATGACATTGTATCTGCCATGCAAGTCTAGTTTGGAAAAGATGCGGGCGGATCTGAAACGTTGGAATAGTTCCGGAATGAGAGGAAGCGGGTACCGATTCTTGATGTTGATTTTATTTAGTTCCCTGTAATCAATGCAAGGTCGGAGGGATCCATCTTTTTTCTCCACAAAGAAAATACCAGCTCCGGCCGGTGATGAGAAGGAGCGAATGAACCCTTTCTCAAGATTTTCATCAATGTATGTTTTGAGAGTCTTTAATTCTGTTTCGGACAAAGGAAAAATGCGACCAAAAGGGATTTCAGGGCCCGGCAAAAGGTCTATGGGGCAATCATAAGGCCGATGGGGTGGTAGACAGTCAGCCTGTTGTTTATCAAATAAATCTCTGAATTCCGGGTAGCTTGTGGGTACATGTTGAAGACTATCGGATATGGTTGCAATGGTAGAAACAGAGGCTGGGGCCGGGAGAAGGCAATGTCTGGAGCAATATTGGGATGAGAAAGAGACTTCTTTTTTATTCAAATTAATCTGTGGTTCATGGGCTTCGAGCCATGGGAGTCCCAAGATAATGGGGAACATCGGAGAAGAGATGATATCAAAGCGCAGGTATTCTTGGTGGCCTGTATCAGTGGTGGTGAGGATGGGTCTGGTTTCCTGAGTGACAGGCCCAGAGTGAGGCAGAGACCCATCGGCTAGGTGGATCTGTAGGCTTTGGTTCTTGGTGGTTAAAGGAACGTGCAAGCTTGCGGCTAGTGAGGCATCCAAAAAACAGCTACACGCTCCGGAGTCAACTATAGCGGGTAGGTGAACCTCCTTTTCCAGAAGCTGCAAGGAAACAAAAAGAGTAACATAAGACTGAGAAGAACCGGAAACTTGTTGGTTAATAGCAGACCGTAGGTAGGAATTACTGGGTCTCATGGGACAGGAACGGAGGAAATGTCCAGAACCCCAACAAAAAAGGCACAGATTGCCCTGGTGCCTACGTAGTCTCTCCTCTGAAGTGAGGAGGGCACGGACTAGACCAAGCTGCATCGGCTCAGCTTCGGGAGTGGTAGGGACTGGTGGGGACGTGTAAGGTGGATGGATAGGAGTCGGTTTGGGCATCATCCAGGTAGGGCGAGGAGTCTGGAAGCGCTCTGCACGTCGCTCCCGCATGCGACGATCCAGTTTAGTGGTGATTTGGATGAGGTCTTCCAGGGAATCAGGGGTCTCGATCCTGGCCAGCTCATCCTTCAATGCCTCAGAAAGCCCTTGACGGAACTGGTATTTGAGAGCAGGTTCATTCCAGCCAGTATCAGCTGAACACTTCCGAAACTCTACAATATAGTTCTCTACTGGTCTTCGTCCTTGGCTTAGGTTATGCAATAAGGCTTCGGCCGTGGCCGTGCGCTGGGGGTCGTCGTAAAGTTGTGCCATACCTTCGAAGAAGGTGTCTACTGAATTCAGTATGGGGTTCCTCTGTTCCATTAGGCTATGAGCCCAAGCTTGCGGTTCATCTGCCAAGAGAGAAATGATGAAGCCAACTTTTACCAACTTTTTTTATATTGATTTTAGTGTTTTAGAGGTAATCATCAGCATATTTGAGTAATTTATTTAATATTACTATATAATTATTGATTCATTTATTTCAACAATACCTTATTGCTTCACCTTATTGTGTTAAACAGTACCACACACATTTTTTTGGGTTAGGTTCCAATTATATATATATATATATATATATATATACTTGCTTTTTTATTGTTTTCTTTTGGCACTCATCACTAGGACGTCCACACAGTGCCACATTACTCGTCGGGGGGTTGAATTCTCACCCCATATTATAATGCAGGCAGGAGCCCACACCCAGTACACCCAGCTATTTTAGTTTACCTCAGGATTAGCGCAGCACCAACCCCCACCATCTTTAGTTGCTATCTCACCAGGGTTTAAGGCTGAACCCAATTCGGTGCAAGCTGCTTCTCCCAATTCTAAACCACCTACACCAGCACTGATTGGTAGCGCAGGAATAACATTCCCCATATCAACTTTTACCACATCCGAAGAAAAGGTCCTGGGTTGCAGAGCTAAATACAGGGAGCAAGCATTTTTAAAAGCCCTGAACTTTTTACGATTGCCGGAGAATCGTTCTGGCGTGGGAACCCGGGGTTCTGGAGCGGCCATGACCACGGTGGGATTAGTTGGTAACTGAGAAGAGGAACCTCCGCTGGGAGGTACAGAAGCTGCGGCAGAAGCTGGAGAAGGCCCGAAAAGTTGTTGAAGGCGGCCGTCAATTTGGGCGTAGTCGTCTTGCAATTTTTGGACGGCCTCAGTGAGAGCCGAGACCTGCTGACACAGGATCTCCAGTGGGGAATGCGCTCTGTCTGCCTCTGACACGGCACGAAGAGGCACAGGCTCCCCAATGGATTGCGGATGACTTGTTTGTGGAGTCTTTGGCAGAGAAGAGCCGCTGTGCAGGTACTGGTAGGCAAGGTGCAGCTGGAGACCACAGGCGGGAAGTCCAGAACCAGGCTGGGGATCAAACACCGGGATGGTGCTATGGCACTTCAGGATCTGCAAGGTAGGATGACAAGATAAGGAGAGTCCAGGTACAAGCAATAAGGTCAGGCTAGGAGACAGGAGATAGTCCAGGTAACAGGCCGAGGGTCAAACACAGGAGATTTGGTGGGAATCCGATAAACAGGCCGAGGTCAGGTCCAGGAGAGAGGCACAGAGAAGTCCAAAGGCAAATCCGGGTCACAACGGGTAGTCAAGCAGAGATACAGGATACAGATTCAGGTAACACAGGAAGCTGAGACAAACCAGCAACTTGTGTGATTCTCTAAGCGCCTTTTATAGGCTGCCCAGGGAATCATGTTGGGTGTGAACCAATGCGCGTGCACGAGCGCCGTAGCGCCGAGCCGCGAACGCGCATGCGCCGAAACGCCGCTCCGCCGGGAATGCGTGAGAAACGACCGGACCGGAACGAGGGCTTCTTCTGACAGTGTACAAATGTTATTTGTGTCCTTAAATTCTGGCAGAGTGACAGAGGCTTTTTTTTGGGTCCCAAACTCATTTGGAACCCTCCCCCCCAACCGCTAAATCAACCCATAACAATCTGCTGACTTTGCCAAACCCATACACACTATACCGACCTCTTTTGTGGTCATATTTCTGTATGAATTCCCCAAAGCATGTAGTTCAAGGGCCTGCCTGAATATTTTCAAATGGTACTGTTTAAAATTTTTGTATCCTATTATTATCTTGATAGGCAATTGCAGAATGTTAAAATTGTGCTCCAATTTGGACAGTGTGTATTTATATTTTTGTATTATGACACTTCTTACCTGTCCAGTGGGCTGCCAATAGTGTAAGTAAGGAGGGGCTGGCCAAAGTGACAAACATTATGTATGCATTCATCTCTCAATAAAGTGGAGAGGGTTACCTGTCCAAAACATCTCCCCCCCATAAAATTTTTATCAATGGGCCATCAGAGGGGGTGAGGAATCTGATGTGTGGACCTTATACTTTTGTTTTTAAATACTTCCTAAAATAAATGTTATACTGATGTTGGCCAAGAATGTTTGTGTCTAATCTGCTTTCAATGTTTATGTGCAAAATGACTAATTTTTATTTTCTGGTTTGACTCCACAGTTTCCTTCCAACCCACAGGAATGGCAGACTGTGGTCTCCCACTTTGCCCAGCGGTGGGACTTTCCCAACTGCGTAGGGGCAATTGATGGAAAAAACGTCCACTTAGTCCCACCCCCCAACTCGGGGTCAAACTATTATAATTACAAGGGCTTCAATAGTATTGTGATGTTGGCGGTGGTGTCGGCTACTTACAAGTACCTGTATGTGGACGTGGGGTAGAATGGCCAGATGTCGGATGCTGGAGTCATCGCCCAGACCAAGTTCTACAGGCATCTCCAGAATGGCAGCTTGGGCTTGTCACCTTCAGAAGACAATGCGGAAGGACTCCCATTCGTCTTCATTGCAGATGAAGCGTTTGCGCTGGGGGGACCATCTTATGCGGCTATTCCCTATAAGGACCCTCACCCCGGACCAGAGGGTTTTTAATTACCGGCTGGCCAGAGCCAGAAGAGTGGTGGAGAATACGTTTGGAATAATGGCCAGCCGGTTCCACCTATTTCTTACACCCATACACATGGCGGAATATAAACTCAATCACTTTTTAAGGAGAAATTCTTTAAACTATGCTGCCTCAGTTGGGCCTGAGGCCGGAATTTATATTAATGAACCAACCCTGACGGTGCATGAAACCGGCCGTCCTGGCTTGCCCCCCCAGAGTGCCCGTGAGGTCCGTATAAGATACATGGCATACTTTGCGGGTAGGGGGTCCATCGATATGCCAGACAATGTCTGAGACATTTTTAAAATAAAAATATATTTGAAACTGAACAAATACTTGCTTTGATTTACTGCTTGGCTTTCTTTTAGCTGTCTCCTCGGTTATCTTTTATTAATGTTCCAGTTGTTTGGCCTTTTTCTTCAACAGTGCAAACGAAAATTTGTTGACGCATGAGGTGACAATCTCTTCTTCGGCTAACTATTATTATTATGTTGTGGGTCTGTTACACACACACACCTTGTTTTTTTGTTAATGTATGTAATGCATTAATGACAAAAATATTAATAATTTTCAACACCATGACCGAAATTTGGGGAGTCATGAAAATGGCGTGATTGTGTAAAATTAGAAAGCACTGTTGTGTGTTATTTACTAAAGGAAATTACACTTTGCACTACAAGTGCACTTGAGACTGCACTGAAACTGCACTTGTAGTGCAAAGTGGACCTGTCCAGTGGGCTGCCAATAGTGTAAGTAAGGAGGGGCTGGCCAAAGTAACAAACATTATGTATGCATTCATCTCTCAATGAAGTGGAGAGGGTTACCTGTCCAAAACATCTCCCCCCCATAAAATTTTAACAATGGGCCATCAGAGGGGGTGAGAAATCTGATGTGTGGACCTTATACTTTTGTTTTTAAATACTCCCTAAAATAAATGTTATACTGATGTTGGCCAAGAATGTTTGTGTCTAATCTGCTTTCAATGTTTATGTGCAAAATGACTAATTTTTATTTTCTGGTTTGACTCCACAGTTTCCTTCCAACCCACAGGAATGGCAGACTGTGGTCTCCCACTTTGCCCAGCGGTGGGACTTTCCCAACTGCGTAGGGGCAATTGATGGAAAAAACGTCCACTTAGTCCCACCCCCCAACTCGGGGTCAAACTATTATAATTACAAGGGCTTCAATAGTATTGTGATGTTGGCGGTGGTGTCGGCTACTTACGAGTACCTGTATGTGGACGTGGGGTAGAATGGCCGGATGTCGGATGCTGGAGTCATCGCCCAGACCAAGTTCTACAGGCATCTCCAGAATGGCAGCTTGGGCTTGTCACCTTCAGAAGACAATGCGGAAGGACTCCCATTCATCTTCATTGCGGATGAAGCGTTTGCGCTGGGGGGACCATCTTATGCGGCTATTCCCTATAAGGACCCTCACCCCGGACCAGAGGGTTTTTAATTACCGGCTGGCCAGAGCCAGAAGAGTGGTGGAGAATACGTTTGGAATAATGGCCTATTTCTTACACCCATACACATGGCGGAATATAAACTCAATCACTTTTTAAGGAGAAATTCTTTAAACTATGCTGCCTCAGTTGGGCCTGAGGCCGGAATTCATATTAATGAACCAACCCTGGCATGAAACCGGCCGTCCTGGCTTGCCCCCCCAGAGTGCCCGCGAGGTCCGTATAAGATACATGGCATACTTTGCGGGTAGGGGGTCCATCGATATGCCAGACAATGTCTGAGACTTTTTTAAAATTAAAATATATTTGAAACTGAACAAATATTTGCTTTGATTTACTGCTTGGCTTTCTTTTAGCTGTCTCCTCGGTTATCTTTTATTAATGTTCCAGTTGTTTGGCCTTTTTCTTTAGCAGTGCAAACGAAAATTTGTTGACACATGAGGTGACAATCTCTTCTTCGGCTAACTATTATTATTATGTTGCGGGTCTGTTACACACACACCTTGTTTTTTTGTTAATGTATGTAATGCATTACTGACAAAAATTATTAATAATTAATAAACACCATGACCGAAATTTAGGGAGTCATGAAAATGGCGTGATTGTGTAAAATTAGAAAGCACTGTTGTGTGTTATTTACTAAAGGAAAATACACTTTGCACTACAAGTGCACTTGAGACTGCACTGAAACTGCACTTGTAATGTAAAGTGGATTTGCCTTTAATAAATAACCCACATTGTCACTGAAAACAACAACTTTACTACAAAAAATGCTTTTGAGCATTGAAAGAAGAAGCCACACATTGTTGATTATCAATCTTTTTAATCAAAGCACAATCACACGTGCGTTTATAAAAGGGTTTTTTAACAAACCAACATGTTTGTTGTATAATATTTTTTTAGGTCACATTAAGTAGAAATTGCCTTTTAAGGTAAAACAGACATGTTTAAACCCATAAAACAATACATAACTCTGGAACTTACAAAGTTCAACTTTTATAAAGTGAAGGCAATATCATACATGAGTATGTACAAACTGTGTTTAATACTGCGTTCAGCAGATGGGGTAATGTCACCCCTGTAAAAGCCAAATTTAGAAGATGCGCACAAATTGCCTAATGTCAACATGTGCTAGCTGCCATCATGGGGGATCAATGGACATGTTTTGTGGGTGCAACCCCTTCCTCTCAGCTACTTTATTTTTGAGGAAGGGGTTGCACCCACAAAACGCGTACATTGATCTCCCGTGATGGCAGATAGCACATGTTGACACACTGTGTGCATCTTCTAAATTTGGCTTTTAACATACGTAAAAAAATTTGGTCACAAAAAACAGAAGAAATTTAGGGATTTCTGGGTGTTTTAGATTCTCCCTAAAACATCAATGATGCTTCATTTTGTTTTGAACATCATTGATGTTTTGCTTTAGGTTTTCTAAATCTCTATTATACCCCATTATCTCCCCAATGAGAATCTGGGCACTTTCACTGGTGAAATGACATTCCTCTTCCACAACATCCCGATCACCTACAAAAAAACAATAAAAAAAACACCATGTATTATAAATATGCAGGCATTCATCTCCTACCTGAGGCTGTGGTCGCAGACACTCACCTGTTGTGGTGACAATTTCTACAACGTCTCCCTTCTCCTCCTCTGGTTGGGTTTGGGGGATTTCCCCATCCTACTGAGGTGGGGGGTCCGTGGTCTCCTCTGATGAGGGGTGTCCCCCGAGTCTTTTCTCCCCTATGTGAACAAAAATAGGTATATTTAGCACACAGATATTTGATGGCAGAAATAGGAATATGAAACATTGCTTGGAAGTGTTGTACAATTGTCTGTTTTGGCAGAGTTCCAAGCTGAAGAAATGTTTTTGTCCTTTGTAAAGCTTGAATACTTACCTGTTTTGTGCAAGCTTCACAGATGGAGACCCCCCGATAGTATACACTGAAGCACCTGTGTGGGCCCCCTAATAAAAACGGTGTTTTTTTGTCCCACACTAGTGCTCCAGCATCCAGATGTGTAAACAGCTGCTGAGTGTCTTCTCCTTACACAGAATCTAGTTAGCATTTCATTCAAGTTACAAACCCATCTAGACAACAAAGTTTTATCAATAGGAGTAGGAAAGACGGTGTCATCCCAGTAGGCACTGTGAGTTTCTAAAGGTGGACCCCCATCCCAGTTTCTAGCCAAATACAAGCACCCCCTATTGAGTGCAATACCTCTAACGGGACTTTATGGCGGGGTCACCTCTGGTAAAGTAGAAAATAGTAAGAAATTTTTGAATTTTGTATAAAAGTATTCAAGTTTATTTATTAAACATTTCTAAAACATATTACCATGACCTGACCGTATATACAAAAGAGAATAAAAATGGATGCGTATAATGGGAAGATACAATTGTAAAGAAGAATTTGACCAATTAACAATGATACAGGTAAGTAACCAAAAATCATAGAAACCCAACGTTTCGAGGTATGTAAAAAAGTTGACCTCTTCTTCAGGGGTAACGATAATTAGTCAGAGTGGGTGTTTCATCTAAAAAGTTAACAAAAAAGCAAAACAGAAATAAGTGGAAGAAATTCTCAGATAATCATAACAGGGGGCAGTAAAGAGCATTTTGGTTTGCAATTACAAGGGTTCAGTTCACATTTTAGCAGTTATTAACATCATTGGTAAATTCTAGACATCTATAGACAAGAAATTCATACTGACCCCTTGAGAATCATGTAAAACTTCCTAAGGACATTTCCAGCATCCAGTGCGACTTGAACAAATTGCCGTCCGTCACGGCCACACAGGGATCGCAAGACCAAGGTGGAAGCAGATAGAAAAAAGACCAAGTAAAGCACAGAAGTGAGAGCCAGGGTGGGCTGAGGTTGCTTCACAAAGGATGTCCCCCATAAAGCGGAACAGACACAGTTCTCCCTCTGAGGGCTGGAAAACCAGCCTGCTTGATAGAATATAAGCGGTGGGGGGTAATAGCCCGCTGTAATAAAAAATACTTCAATGAGAATCTCAGAGAAGAAACTAGTATGAGTACAATATTTATCTCCAGAATAGAGATAGCATTGGGGTAAGCAAATGCAGACCACCCAGGATTATATATATCAGACACATACCTAAAAGAATATAAAGATGAGTGGAATCAGATCACGGATTCCAGTGAAGGGCCAAGAGGAGATATTTTGATAAACCTCAAAATGGGGCCGAGGTCCAGAGGGGTATGCGGGTTCCCTTGTTAGGTGTAAGCCCGCATAAGTCTGCAGATTGAAAGGCACAACAGAGAAATGTTGTAGGTAAATCAATAGTCAGACCTCTGCATAATTGGCAAAAATCCCAGTAAAAAATAGTCCTCAGGTTTACCTGCTTGTCTTAGCTTCCTCCAGGCAACGTCTGTGTGGTATAGGAAACAGCTGATAAGTGCAGCGTCAGCAAGGTTTAAGTATGTGTGTGCTGGAGTGGGAGTTGGTGCCCAATTAGTAATCTGATTGGCCAAGCCAGAGGTAGGGGGTGGTCTGGAGGAGGGAGGCCAGGACGTGTCTGTAAAGGACATCCCCCGGGCGGAGTGACGTACAGCGTCATCTCCACAGTGCACTCCCTGGAGTGGAACCATCCACAGCAGGGCGGAGATGGACCAATGCCGAGGCGCAGCGCTCGGCGGGGGGCGGAGCCAGCGCGACGTGGAGAGATTCCCCATACGTCACAGGATCCCGCAGCGCAGAGCTGGCGTGCCCGTTGTCATGGAAACCCATGACACAGACTGCCAGAGAGAGGGGAGGCCGGGTGCGCTCAGAGAAGAGCGCACCTCAGTCTCCCCCGGGTGCGCTGAGTGAGCTGACACACAGCCCAGACCTGGAAGAGGTGAAAAGGAAAGTGAGGGTAGAGTGAGAGGGGGGAGAGGACAGACAAGAGATAAATTGTGGAGTGCAGACCTAGAAGGAGGAATGTAAGGAAGTAGAGATAACTGGCAACGTGCCTATCAACATATTTTATCCATACAGACCTGCAACCCAAGCCTCCCTTTGGGTAGACATGCGAGAGATCTACATGAAGGAATCACTCCAAAAATTTCCTTCCTGATCCTAGACAGAATACGGTCAGGTCATGGTAATATGTTTTAGAAATGTTTAATAAATAAACTTGAATACTTTTATACAAAATTCAAAAATTTCTTACTATTTTCTACTTTACCAGAGGTGACCCCGCCATAAAGTCCCGTTAGAGGTATTGCACTCAATAGGGGGTGCTTGTATTTGGCTATCAATAGGAGTAGGCCCGAAAAACCGTATTGAACTGCATCTGGCCAAAACATCGTATTTTAGTGGCCCAACAAACAATGTTTCCTACAAACGATTAATGTGCCCATGAACATGAAAGTTGCCATTTTAAAATGTACAACAGTAAAGAAAAGCACATGGAGCAGCATGAACGTCATAAAAAGAAAGAATAGGAACACAGCACAACTACTTACTTTTTTGCAGCACTCTCCTGATCCTTCTATACTGATCGCGCTCCCTTAATTTGAGGTCCGACCACCGTTTCCTCAGTTGTTCCTTGGATCACCGTACCCCAAAATTCTTCTGCAGACTCTTCACAACCTTAGCCATGATCTTGGCCTTTCTAACATTTGGGTTTGGGTAAGGTCCATACTTCCCATCATAGTCGGCCCTCTTCAATATGTCCACCATCTCCACCATCTCTACAAAGGCCATATTTGAGGCTTCAAATCTCCTCTGGGATCGTGACGTTTCTGGCTCTGAGCTTTCCTCCTTCTCCTCGTTGCTGCTATTATCATGTACCTGTTGTCTCTCCGCCATGAGCTCTCCCCCACTGCGCCAAAAGAGAAGGGGCAGGGAATAGACTAGAAAGAACGTCAGGGGCGGGCGGAGTTTCATGCATGCGCAGTGTATATAAAGCATAACACGCGTACGTCATACGTATGATCTGTGAGCGGAGGAAGGAGTATCAGAAGCGCCGATCGTGATAACGAAGGTTCAAGTTTAACTTGGGCCTATACTGCTTATAGATTGAGGCCTATGTTGGGACAAGATTAGGAGAGTTTAACCTGACATTAGGGTTTAAAAACTAAAACTATGTCCCTTTTTCATACACAGGAAGACCTCAGCCAGGAGGCGGCTGTGGAATGTGGCACACAGGAGGAGGCTGTGGAATGTGGCAGCCAGGAGGAGATGGGGGTTAGTGGCAGCCAGGAGGAGGCGGGGGTAAGTGGCTGACAGGAGGTGGCCGGGCCTGGTAGGAGCCTCACACAATGACAGGTTCCTCCCTTCCGCCTTCCAAACAAAAGACCCAGGAAGGGGAGTAACGTGGAGGAGTCAGCGCTCAGGCTGATTCAGGAGGCTTCTGCATCCCTCAGAGCCACCCCCACTCGTGAAGAGGCCTTTGCCTCCATGGCTGCCACAAAACTGCAGGACATGCAGGAGGGGCAACTCCTCACGTGTGAGGAAATCATTTATAAAACATTAAATAAGGGGTTGATCACACCCAATACCTACCTGTGTGAGTTGCATCATCCTCCTCCTCCTGCCACACCTCCAACACCACAGCCACAGCCTGGAAGGAAGAGTGGAAGGAAGACAAGAAAGTGATGGCTCTGGGTTCAGTCTGGTCTGACAAAAGATGCAGGCTCTTGCATGACCACAGCCTGGGGACATACATGTCATCTGCTGCTGTTCATGATCTCTTGGACTTCTGGACCTGATTGTAATCCCTTAGATAAGAACTCCTTAGGCCACCAATTTTGCATGGAAATAGTTGATGTCTGCCCTGGGGGTCCAAGGCTTCACCAATTTCTGCTGTTTCTCCAGCGTTGCCTCCCTCTTTCTTTGGTTAGGACCCCTTAATAAAGTTTTTTTTTTTTTAAGTAATATTTGCCTGTGTGTTTTCCTTCAAAAAGGACAGTTTGTTTGTGAGGAGGCAGATACATTTCCAAAATACAATGTGAAATTAACAAGGGACACCTGACACACAAAACACACACAAAACTATTCTGGAGATCACCAAAAAACAAAAAATAAAAAAAACAGGAAATCTACATTTTAAAAAAAATACAACAAATAATACCAAAATAAATAAATAAATACATTTTCGGTAGATGTGACAAATAAAAATATTATATTCATGAAATCACGAGAAATAATAAAGAAGTCAGTTTGTGAGAACTCTGTGTGAATATGAGTAGCAAAACAACTTCATTCTTCTAGCATTATAAAAAAGAAGAGAGTGCACTGCATTAAACAATTTAAAACATTGCAGCATGAGGAAAGTGCTATATTCATTACGAACGCTAATTTTACCAGACAGTTCCGTCTCGGAATTTATTCTGAGCATGCGTGGCACCTTGTGCGTCGGAATTGTGTACACACGGTTGGAATTTCCGCAAACGGATTTTGTTGTCGGAAAATTTTATAGCCTGCTCTTAAACTTTGTGTCGGAAATTCCGATGGAAAAAGTCCGATGGAGCCTACACACGGTCGGAATTTTCGACAACAAGCTCCGATTGCACATATTCCGTCGGAAAATCCGACCGTCTGTACAGGGCATAAGGAATAACACACTTAAATCTGTACAAACAAGAGTCTAGTACACATCCTGGGTATGATAAAGTTTGAAGCACAAAATCATAAATTATAATACAATAAATAACTATAAATAATTATAACAAATAATAATAAAAAATATTCAATAATGTAATCAAATCAAAAACACTGAAATTTGCTCACTTGCAGAATTGTCGCTGTCATTACTTTCAGTGTTTGATGACAAATTTCCCCACCAATCACTATTACTCAATTCTGCAAGTGATTCTAATTTATTATCGCTGTTTTCTAGCTGGTCTAAAACCGCTTTTGATGTAAAAGGACTGTTTTGGTTGCTATGGACAATCTCCAGTTTCCAGGCAGAAAGAACAGTATTTATAATATAAAACTGCATGCAGGGCATTGGACAGACCACTAGGGACAAAAGGGATGTGAAATTATTTGATACAGTAATATAATCTGTAAGATTACATTGTACTGTATGTATACTGTAGTGTGTGTTTCACTTTTTGAATTTGGCGCCGTGCGTCGGAATGCTCGCAGGGAATGGAGCCTGGCTTTGTGATGAATAGAGCGGAGACACAGCCGCCGCACACAGCGAGGGGACATTGCAGGATCCTGGGGACAAGGTAAGTTACATGTACCAGGATACTGCGATCCCAAGTGTGGCTCGGGGTTACCACTTTTGGTACTAAAAATCCACCCCGAGCCACACTCGGGAATACCGTCAGGGAGGTTAAAGGGGTTGTAAAGCCTCATGGTTTGCATTCAATGCATTAACCCCTTCAATACCGGCATTTTCATCCCCTTCCTGCCCAGGCCAATTTTTCAGGGCTGTAACATTTTGAATGACAATTGCGCAGTCGTGCGATGCTGTACCCAAATGAAATTATCATTTTTCCCCCCCAAATAGAGCTTTCTTTTGGTGGTATGTGATCACCTCTGCGGTTTTTAATTTTTGTGCTATAAACAAAAAAAGGTGACAATTTTGAAAAAAAAAAACACACAATATTTTTTACTTTTTACTATAATAAATATCCCAAATTAAAAAAAAAAAAAAAAGCGTATATTGATTGGTTTGTGCAAAAGTTATTGCATCTACAAAATAGGTTATTGATTTAAAACATTTTTTATTATTTTTTTTCTAGTAATGGCGGTGATCAGCGGACAGATTGGACACTTTTGACACTATTTTGGGACCAGTGACCCACTAGTTTTAGTTTTAGATTTTTTTTTTAACAGCCAAAAACAGTTGATAACAACCTATGTGGGCATTAGGGATGAGCTTCGTGTTTGAGTCAAACCCATGTTCGACTCTAACATCGTCTGTTTGCCCATTCGCCGAATTTCGAACGATATGGGCCGTTCGTGCCAGATTCGTGTGGCGCGTCACGGCCCATGATTCACTGCGACATCGCAGTGCATTGCTGGCTGATGATTGGACAAGCATGCACTATGACCCGCATGCTTGGCCAATCACAGCGCCGTCAGTAGAGAGAGCTGTAATTGGCCAAAGCCACGGTGTCTTTGGCCAATTATGGCTCAGGGGGTTAGAACATGCCCCACACTATAGAAGGCCGCCTGCACGGCGGCCCTGTGTAGTGTGTTCCGGCATGCTTAGAGAGATAGAGAGAGAGACACACAGTGTCATTTAATTTGCGTTAGCTAGATTAGGCAGGACAGTCAGTGAGTTAGCTGCACTTACAGTGTATTGTGTATATATATGCATCCCAGGTGTTGTATATATATATATATATATACACTGTATTCAGTTTAGCTAGATCCGTTCCTGTTATCTTCCTACTGACAGGCAGGCTTGTCTTGTTACAGTATTTACAGCTACCTGAAAAAAATTGCTGGTGTTCTTTTGGTCCTATTAGTGTTATGGAAATGATTAAGAGCTCCAATCAAGCCCAAGGTTATCTGCTGCTGTCTCTAATTGGAAAGTGTTGATATGCATGCATATAAAAGTAAACACTCTGAGACACGCTCAGCTCCGTTACTTTTTACACTTCTAATTTATTCAAGGCGGTGCTAATGTTTTATACACAAAAATACGTCATTGCTATGTTAGTCTAATAGGTACATCTCATTGGTTAAGATAGAAAAGAAGATGGAGAATCTTCATAACGAGGTTTGGCTGTCCTTGGTTTTATCTTCAGTTCCGCGTTCTTCTGATGTGTGGGATGTAGGGAGTACTCGCCATTTTGAGAAAATATAGGAACAGAGCAAATCTGTATACTTATATAATGAGTAAGGAGAAAAATATGTATACACATAAGAAAATAGACATTTTCAGATTATTATTGTTATTTACATCACATTCCTTCACATTAGTACCACAGCCAGGCAGCTAGACTATTTACAGTTAGTGTAGTGCGTCCTCCTCACAGTGTTCAGCTAAAGCTACAAGTTAGTGTAGTGCGTCCTCTGAACAGTGTTCAGCTAAAACTACAAGTTAGTGTAGTGCGACCTCTGCACAGTGTTAAGCTAAAGCTACAAGTTAGTGTAGTGTGTCCTCTGAACAGTATTCAGCTAAAACTACAAGTTAGTGTACTGCGACCTTTGCACAGTGTTCAGCTAAAGCTACAAGTTAATGTAGTGCGTCCTCTGCACAGTGTTCAGCTAAAGCTACAACTTAGTGTAGTGCGTCCTCTGAACAGTGTTCAGCTAAAGCTACAAGTTAGTGTAGTGCATCCTCCTCACAGTGTTCAGCTAAAACTACAAGTTAGTTTTTTGCAAGCTCTGCACAGTGTTTAGCTAAAGCTACCTGTAGAAGGTTGGTGGTGTTTTCCTGATCCTATCATTACCGCAGGCAGCTAAATAAGCTACAAGTTAGTTTTTTGCCAGCTCTGCACAGTGTTCACCTACAGCTACCTGTAGAAGGTTGGTGGTGTTTTCCTGATCCTATCACTACCGCAGGTAGCTAAATAAGCTACAAGTTAGTTGTTTGCGAGCTCTGCACAGTGTTACCTATAGCTACCTGTAGAAGGTTGGTGGTGTTTTCCTGATCCTATCACTACCGCAGGCAGCTAAATAAGCTACAAGTTAATTTTTTGCAAGCTCTGCACAGTGTTCAGCTAAAGCTACCTGTAGAAGGTTGGTGGTGTTCTCATACTACAGGCAGGCAGTTGATTTTACTAGCTGCAGTATCAGTATATATATATATATATATATATATATATATCCCAGCTAAGTGCAGCTACAGGCCATTAGTATGTCTGGAAGGCCAACAAGGAGAGGCAGACAGTCACAAGCCAATAAAAGAGGGCAAGCAGGCTCTGTGTCTAGAGGCAACAGTGCTGGTCATGGAGACAGTGCATCCTCATCAGCACGTGGCCGTGGGACATGCTTGGCCTTTTTTTCGGCAGCTGGCCGTGTTGAGCCGCAACATGCGGAAGACTTGGTCCAGTGGATGACCAAGCCGTCCTCATCCTCCTCATCCTCTCTCACCCATGCTCAGGGTACTTTGTCTGGCAAAGCAGCTGCCAACGCGGCCTCTTCCTTCGGCTCAATGGCATTAGTGACTCCTTCCCTAGCCTCACCATGTCCTCCTGAGGAGTCCCTCGAAGGACAGCAATCTGGCAGTCATGCTCCCCCTGCTGCAGCATACTGCCAGGTTTGCTCCAGTGATGAGGAGGGAGGGGATGATGGGGTCACTGACTCAACGTGGGTGCCTGATAGGAGAGAGGAGGAGGAGGCACATCACCAACAAGGCAGGATGCCCTCCAGGGGCCAGCCTAAGGGCAGCACACTGACTGCATCACACCCCAAAGCTCCGCATGTGCAGGGCGCTGCTGTCTCTGTGCGTTATTCCAAAAGTTCTTTGGTGTGGGCCTTTTTTGAGACGAGTGCATCAGATCGCACCGCTGCTATTTGCAACATATGTCTCAAGCGTATCCCGCGTGGCCAAAGCATCTCCCGCTTTGGTACCACATGCTTGACCAGACATATGTTGACCTGCCATGCAGTTCGTTGGCAAGCGTATCTAAGACCCACACCAAAGAACAAAGAGGACTCCTGCTTGCTCCTCATCAGCTGAGATCTCCAACCCCACTATACCTTCAGTCCTCTCTGAGACCTGCACTGAGAGGAATGAAGATGTAGAATTAGGTGTGTCACAGCCAAGTACTTGTGAGCAATCTGCTTTCGGTACACCGACGTCAGATTGTACCAGGCAAATTTCCCTGCCCCAGCTGCTGCACCGCCGAAAGAAGTTTGCTCCAAGCCATCCACATGCCCAGCGGTTGAATGCTAGCTTGGCAAAATTGCTAGCACTTCAACTGCTGCCTTTTCAGTTGGTAGACTCTGCCCCATTTCTTGAGTTTGTGGAATGTGCGGTTCCTCGGTGGCAGGTACCCTAAGGCCACTTTTTCTCACGGAAGGCGATTCCGGCTCTCTACCGGCATGTGGAAGGCAATGTCCATGCCTCGCTGCACAGGGCGGTCAGCGGTAAGGTGCATATTACCGCTGACTCATGGTCCAGCAGGCATGGACAGAAACGTTACCTAAGTTTCACCGTGCATTGGGTGACTCTGCTGGCAGCTGGGAAGGATGCAGGACAAGGTGCAGTAGTGTTGGAGGTTGTTCCGCCACCACGCCTTCAAAATGCTACTACTGGTGATTCTGACACACCTCTCTCCCCCACCCCCTCCTCTTCTTCTTCCTCCATGGCCTCTTCCTGTGCTTTGTCCTTGTAATTTCAATTGTTTTACAAATTTTTAACAGCAGGGCTCATTCCTGCACCTGGTTTGGGCAGATCATGTGTTTGGCCTGAACATCGCCCATTCAGATAATTGCCTAACACCCAAACTTTCTGGCACTTAGTGGGATGTTCACCCGCCGAGCGCACAGTCAATAGGTTGTTATGGCTTCCCTGCAGACAACTAAATCAAAAAAAAATATTGTACAAAAAAGAATGTAAATATAAACAGATTGGGGAAAAAACAGCGTAGGGGGGACCCTTTTTGGTCTGGTATGGTGGGGGGGACCACACGCCAATTTTCCCCTGTTCATCTTTCATGACAGCACCATAGACAGCACCATAGAGAGACTTTGGCTCCTCCCATCTCAGGAAACACCGCCTTACACTTCAAAATTTAAGCCTCACCGTCCCACCGGCCCCTCAGTTCTGGTGTTTCCTCCGGCGGGGGGACACCGCTAATGAGCCAGGGGCTGAATAGCTGGGGAGGCTGAGGCCAATTGTTTCCTGAGGGGGGGACCAGGGTCTCTCTCTCCCTCTCTTCTACCCCGCAGTCTGAGAGGCTATTGAGCCTGGGTAACTGGATGACTGCGTCTCGCATGCCTCCAGCTTCTCTTGGGGAAGCAGTAAGTCTGGAGGGGTCCAGAAAAAGAAGGGTGGTACCTCAGGTTGGCATAGAACGGTGATTGCTTAGTGGTAGAATGTATTGCGTCGTTGTATGCAAATTCTGCGCAAGGAAGTAGGGAGGCCCAATTGTCTTGGACAAAGGTGGAGAAACAACGAAGGTACTGTTCTTTAAGTATATAAATAGTAAGAAACGGAGGTCAGATCATATTGGCCCCAGAAAGAATGATGAAGGGAATCTGGTTACTAAGGATGGAGAGATGGGGAAGGTATTGAATTTATTCTTCTCCTCAGTCTTCACAAGGGAAATGGGGGGGATTCATGACACGTCACAGGAAGCACCCTCATGGCTAACAGAGGAGAGAATTAGAAATAGACTTGAAAAACTTAACATTAATAAATCACCGGGACCAGATGGCTTGCACCAGAGGGTCCTTAAGAAACTCAGTCAAGTAATTGTCAGATCATTGTTCCTAATTTTTACGAACAGTCTACTGACTGGAATGGTACCAGCAGATTGGAGAAAAGCCAATGTAGCTTCAATATTTAAAAAAGGGCAAAGATACATCCCTGGGAATTACAGACCAGTTAGCCTAACATCAATAGTATGCAAGCTCTTGGAGTGGATGATAAGGGACCATATACAATATTTTAGTATGGAAAACGATATCATTAGCAGTAATCAGCATGGATTCATGAAGAATCGTTCTTGCCAAACCAACCTATTAACCTTCTATGAGGAGGTGAGCTGCCATCTAGATAAAGGAAGGCCTGGAAACGTGGTGTATCAGTTCCCCATAAACGTTTACTGTACAAACTAAGGTCTGTTGGCATGGACCATAGAGTGAGTTCAGAGGATAGTGAAAAATGGGGAGTACTCAGATTGGGCCAGTGTGGAAAGTGGGGTCCCCCAGGGTTCTGTCCTGGGACCAATCCTATTTAATTTATTCAAAAACGACCTGGAGGATGGGGTAAACAGTTCAATCTCTGTATTTGCAGACGATACTAAGCTAAGCAGGTCAATAATTTCTCCGCAGGATGTGAAAACCTTGCAAGAAGATTTGAACAAATTAATGTGGTGGGTAACTACATGGCAAATGAGGTTTAATGTAGAAAAATGTAAAAAAAATGCATTTGGGTGGCAAAAATATGAATGCAATCAACTCACTGGGGGGAGAACCTCTGGGGGAATCTAGGATGGAAAAGGACCTGGGGGAATCTAGTAGATGATAGGCTCAGCAGTGGCATTAAATGCTTAGCTGCTGAATATTGGCATGCATTAATAAAAAGGGGATCAACTCCGGAGATAAAACAATAATTCTCCCGCTCTACAAGACTCTGGTCTGGCCGCACCTGGTGTATGCTGTCCAGTTCTGGGCACCAGTCCTCAGGAAGGATGTACTGGAACTGGAGAGAGTCCAGAGAACAAAGCTAATAAAGGGACTGGGGGACCTTCGATATGAGGAAAGGTTGCGAGCACTGAACTTATTCTCTCTGGAGAAGAGACGCTTGAGAGGGGATATGATTTCAATGTACATATACTGTATTGGTGACCCCACAATAGGGATAAACTTTTCCGCAAAAGGGAATTTGAAATGACATGCGGCCATTCACTAAAATTAGAAGCGGTTTAACCTTAAACTGCATAGAGGGTTCTTTACTTAAAAAGCGGTAAGGATGTGGAGTTCAATTCCACAGGCAGTGGTTTCCACACGGGTGCATCGATAATTTAAAAAAACTATTAGATAGGCACCTGAACAACCACAACATACAGGGATATACAATGTAATGCTGACATATAATCACACACATAGGTTGGGCTTGATGGACTTGTGTCTTTTTTTAATCCCACATTATAACTATGTGACTTTAAGCATCATTAAAGTCACTGCTCCTGAAAAAATGATTGTTTTAAAAAAATTGTTTTGCATTGATACATGTCACCTAGGGCAGTACCCGGGTCCCCATACACTTTTTATGGTAACAACTTGCATATAAGTACCGTAATTATCGGCGTATAACACGCGCCGGCGTATAACACGCACCCCAAGTTTAGGAGGGAATTTTAAGGAAAAAAACTTTTAGGAGGGAAGTTTAAGGAAAAAAAACTTACATTTAAATGCCCATCAATGCAGCCTCATCAGTGTTCATCTGCAGCCTTTCCCCAGTGTCCAGTGCAGCCTTGTCAGTGCAGCTTTGCCCGAGTGCAGCCTTGTCAGTGCATCCTTGTCAGTGCAGCTTTGCCCCAGTGCAGCCTTGTCAGTGCAGCTTTGCCCCAGTGCAGCCTTGTCCCCAGTGCAGCTTTGCCCCAGTGCAGCCTTGTCGGTGCAGCTTTGTCCCCAGTGCAGCCTTGTCCCCAGTGCAGCTTTGCCCCAGTGCAGCTTTGCCGCAGTTCAGCTTTGCCCCAGTGCAGCCTTGTCCCCAGTGGTCCGTGCAGCCTTGTCGCCGCCGACATACAAACGTTTCGTTTGTATTTTTAAACATGGCGCCGCGGAGTTCGGAGGGACTCGGGGGCGCTCGTTCAGCTGAACGAGCGCCGCCGAGGACACAGTGACTGGGCGGAGCCGAGATACACATAGCCGAGGCTTCTCGTCTATTCTCAGCGCCGTTCACAGTCACGCCCAGTCCCTATGATGGACATAACACAGGTCCAATGGCGGGACTGGGCGTGATTGTGAACGGCGCCGAGAATAGCCGAGAAGCCTCGGCTATGTGTATCTCGGCTCCGCCCAGTCACTGTGTCCTCGGCGGCGCTCGTTCAGCTGAACGAGCGCCCCCGAGTCCCTCCAAACTCCGCGGCGCCATGTTTAAAAATCCAAGCTATGTGATCTGTCGGAGCGATCGCCGCGATCGCTCCGACAGATCACAAAATAGCGGGGATCGGCGTATAACACGCACCCACGATTTTCCCCTTATTTTAAGGGGAAAAAAGTGCGTGTTATACGCCGATAAATACGGTATTTAAAATGAGGACTTTTGATTTTTCACGTTCATGTCCCATAGACTTTAATAGGGTTCGCATGCTCGCTAGAACTTTTTCAAGCAGTTTTCTAGATCATCTGCCTTTTGATAGCAGAAAGAAGTTTTTCCACTGCAGCTACTTGGCTAGGAAAGGAGGAAAAGTCATCCTCCAAAGTGGAAAGTCTGTTTTTCATCTAAACCACCCTCTCCCTGATGTTCTGCATATCCTGTCTCAGGAGCCCAATGTCTACCTTAATCTCCTCCATATTACCAGTTAGGGAGGTGTTGCAGGTCATGATGGCATTGAGTAGCTGAGTATTTACTTGCTCCAGTGTCAGCTTGGAAGGCTTGTCCCCAGGCATGCTAGCGCCGCTGCTCCTTGTGTGTGGAGGGCTGAGAGCACCATCTTGCTTGTCTGAGAGAGTGAATTCTTTCAGGAGAGCGGGAGCTGCTGGTAAGTTGCAGGATGGCGTCAGATGCTAAAGGCAGCAAGCGGAGCTCTCTTCAGACGTGTCCAGCCATCTTGGCAGTAGCCAAGCCCCCCTCAGAGTTGAATGTTATTTGAGTCACAGGCTCAAAGCAATTATGCATAAAAAGTATTCTGTCTTTATGCAATGCATACTTTGAGGTCAGCGATTTAGACTAGTATTAACCACTTCAGCCCCGGAAGGATTTACCCCCTTCCTGACCAGAGCACTTTTTACAATTTGGAACTGCGTCGCTTTAACTGCTAATTGCGCGGACATACAATGCTGTACCCAAACAAAATTTGCATCCTTTTCTTCCCACAAATAGAACTTTCTTTTGATGGTATTTGATCACCTCTGCCGTTTTCATTTTCTGCGCTATAAACGGAAAAAGACCAAAAATTTTGAAAAAAAATGATATTTTCTATTTTTTGTTATAAAAAAAATCCAATAGACTCAATTTTAGTCATACATTTAGGCCAAAATGTATTCGGTCACATGTCTTTGGTAAAAAAATGTCAATAAGCGTATATTTATTGGTTTGCGCAAAAGTTATAGCGTCTACAAAATAGGGTACATTTTCTGGAATTTACACAGCTTTTAGTTTATGACTGCCTATGTCATTTCTTGAGGTGCTAAAATGGCAGTGCAGTACAAAACCTCCCCAAATGACCCTATTTTGGAAAGTAGACACCCCAAAGAAATTGCTGAGAGGCATGTTGAGCCCATTGAACATTAATTTGTTTTGTCCCAAGTGATTGAATAATGACAAAAAAAAAAATTACAAAAAGTTGTCACTAAATGATATATTGCTCACACAGGCCATGGGCATATGTGGAATTGCACCCCAAAATACATTCAGCTGCTTCTCCTGAGTACGGGGATACCACATGTGTGGGACTTTTTGGGAGCCTAGCTGCGTACGACTTCAGGATTTCTAAGGGCGTAAATTTTTGATTTCACTCCTCACTACCTATCACAATTTTGAAGGCCATAAAATGCCCAGATGGCACAACCCCCCAAATGACCCAATTTTGGAAAGTAGACACCCCAAGCTATTTGCTGAGAGGCATGTTGAGTCCATGGAATATTTTATATTTTGACACAAGTTGCGGGAAAGTGACTATTTTTTTTTTGCACAAAGTTGTCACTAAATGATATATTGCTCAAACATGCCAAGGGCATATGTGGAATTACACCCCAAAATACATTCTGCTGCTTCTCCTGAGTACGGGGATACCAAATGTTTAGGACTTTTTGGGAGCCTAGCCACGTACGGGGCCCCGAAACCAAGCACCACCTTCAGGATTTTTAAGGGCGTAAATTTTTGATTTCAATCCTCCCTACCTATCACAGTTTTGAAGGCCATAAAATGCCAATATGGCACAAAACCCCCCAAATGACCCCATTTTGGAAAGTAGACACACCAAGCAAAATAGGGTCATTGGGGGGGGGGTTGTGCCACCTGGGCATTCCATGGCCTCCAAAACTGTGATAGGCAGTGAAGAGTGAAATCAAAAATTTACGCCCTTAGAAAGCCTGAAGGCGGTGCTTGGTTTTTGGGGGCCCGTACGCGGCTCCCAAAAAGGCTCACACAAGTTGTATCACCATACTCAGGAGAAGCAACAGAATGTGTTTTGGGGTGTAATTTCACATATTCCCATGGTATGTTTGAGCAATATATCATTTAGTGACAACTTTGTTCAAAAACAAAAAAAATTGTCTTTTTCCCGCAACTTGTGTCACAATATAAAATATTCCATGGACTCGACATGCCTCTCAGCAAATACCTTGGAGTGTCTACTTTCCAAAATAGGGTCATTTGTGGGGGTTTTGAACTGTCCTGGCATTTTATTCACAACATTTAGAAGCTTATGTCACACATCACCCACTCTTCCAACCACTTGAAGACAAAGCCCTTTCTGACACTTTTTGTTTACATGAAAAAATATTTTTTTTTTTGCAGGAAAATTACTTTGAACCCCCAAACATTATATATTTTTTAAAGCAAATGCCTTACAGATTAAAATGATGAGTGTTTAATTTTTTTTTCACACAGTATTTGCGCAGCGATTTTACAAACACATTTTTTGGGGAAAAAACACACTTTTTTAAATTTTAATGCACTAAAACACACTATATTGCCCAAATGTTTGTTGAAATAAAAAAGATGATCTTAGGCCGAGTACATGGATACCAAACATGACATGCTTTAAAATTGAGCACAAACCAGCAGTGGCGACAAACTAAATACATTTTTAAAAGCTTTTAAAAGCCTTTACAGGTTACCACTTTAGATTTACAGAGGAGGTCTACTGCTAAAATTACTGCTCTCGATCTGACCTTCGCGCTGATACCACCCATGCATGGTGCAATTGCTGTTTACATTTGACGCCAGACTGACGCTTGCGTTCGCCTTTGCGCGAGACCAGGGGGGGACAGGGGTGCTTTTTTTTTTTCTTTATTATTTTTTTGCTTTTTTATCTTATTTTTAAACTGCTCCTTTCATTTTTTATTTTTTTTAATCATTTTTATTGTTATCTCAGGGAATGCAAATATCCCCTATGATAGCAATAGGTAGTGACAGGTACTCTTTTTCGGAAAAACTGGGGTTTATTAGACCCTAGATCTCTCCTCTGCCCTCAAAGCATCTGACCACACCAAGATCGGTGTGATAAAATGCTTTCCCAATTTCCCAATGGCGCTGTTTACATCCGGCGAAATCTAAGTCATGAAATGCTCGTAGCTTCCGGTTTCTTAGGCCATAGAGATGTTTGGAGCCACTCTGGTCTCTGATTAGCTCTATGGTCAGCTGGCTGAATCACCGGCTGCATTCTCAGGATCCCTGTTGGGACAGGAGAGCCAGAGAAAAACATGGAAGACGGTGGGGGGGGATTCCCTCCCACTGCTTGTAAAAGCAGTCTAGAGGCTAATTAGCCGCTAGGGTTGCTTTTACCAGAAAGCCGACTGCTGGCTGAAAAGAATGATACCAGGATGATACCTAAACCTGCAGGCATCATTCTGGTATAACCACTCAAAATCCAGCAACATACCAGTACGTTGCTGGTCCTTGTTGGGCATATATTGTAAACGTTTTTTTCATGCAGCCTGTGGGCTGAACGAAAAAAAGATATTGATCGGTGGGTATGCCCACCATTAGAATACCTCCCTTCATCCACCCACTTCTAATGATGGGCATACATGCACCATATATATTTGCCGAAGCACGAGGGCATCCTCCCGCAAAAGTTAGGAGCAAATTGCTCCTGCACCCACTGCTGCTCCCACGCTTCGGCATATATGCTGTGGTGGTGAAATCACCTCCAACAGCGCTGGAGTCTCGGCTTTATATATCGTGGGAGCAAACGCTGTTGCTGTCAAGATAAATAAATCCGTGCTGCAACTGAATAGCGTACCTCCTAAGCAAATGATGGTTAACAATAAAACAAAGTAACATTACAATATAACAGTAAGACTTACCATACCTGCAACGCAAATACAAAAAAAAACATAGTCAAAAATAAAACATTTAACGCTGGGGCGTGGCCAGACGAGATACAGGGAGGACGTGTGGACGCTGTGCTCCGTCCAGGCAAATACCATCCACTGCCATCCCTGCCTCATCTACCCTTGAGGAAAGGATATTTACAGCTGGAAATATCCTAGGCCCTCTCCGCTACAGATCCGGACGGATCTTGATTGGAATCAAGCAAAGTCAGGCATCTCTGGGCCTACTGCCTGTCCCGCACTGCGGTCTCCCGCCGCAATATTGGGGCCTACAGCTCGTCCGAAGCCTGCCACTTTCCTACGCTGCGGACCGGGAGATAAACAAAGGCCTTGACCGGGACCCCCCACCCGGGACGTCCGGGACGCCATCGGGGAGCGCTGGATGTCCGCATAGTGAAGGAGAGCCGATTGGGACCTCTTCCCTTCATCCCTGATCCTCACACGGCCTGCCGCCATCTCTAGGCCTATCATCTGGACACCTTCAGCCCTGGACTCTGTGAGTAAAAGGGCATTCGCCCGATCCTTTCTCCGCTGCTGCCCTCCACAGTGTCTGACCCCCAGAGACCCTATCTTCAGGCCCTAAAGGTCCGATCCGGGCCTGTGAAGAGCGGCACTCGCCCGACCGGCCTCAGCTATTAGGAAAGAGCGCGGCTCCAGCCTAATCTTGGAAGCCGGCGGCCATCTTGGTACTCCAAGTACCCCTCCAGCCTAATTCCTTTAGTTTAACAATCTATTAATTACCTGCAAACATCAAAACCTTCAATTACCTGCAAACTTCATAACTATTTTCTCAGCTCTCCCTGATATCTAATGTGACCACCTCCTTTTTGCGTGCAGGAAAGCAGACATGTAAGAGGAGAACATTGGTCCCTGTCTCTTTATTAGATGCTCCTACAAAGCTAGCGGTTTCTTATTAATTACAGGAGTGATATAACAACAGGCTATCTGATCCTTCCTAACATTGCATGGGGAAGATTGGCTTCCAGAAGGCAATATATAGAGGCTTTATCCCACCGCCATCGTCGGGGACACCCAATAACATGGAGCGCTTTTTATATAAACAGCGATCCCCGACTTCCATTGAACAGCTGGGATCTTCGGACACAGCTGACTCTCATTTTCTGCCGGAAGGCATGACCCAGGATGATAACAGATCCCAATTATCTCAGCACTCTCTCCCACCCGACCACCCCGTAGATGTAGTGACAGTAGCTGTTCTAGATACAAAGTTGAACTCATTACTACATGATCTAACCCGCAGCATCGCTAAAGAGGTGGGCAAAATAGTGCATGAGTTACGTGGTGAAATTGACCAGCTAGGAGAACGCACCAACACATTGGAGAATAAATTCGATGAACTGACCCAATATGTACATGTTCTCGAAGAGGACAACTCCAGCCTGAAACATACAGTCTCCCAACTCCAGCTTCAACAGGAAGATCTGGAAAACCGTGAAAGACGTCAGAACCTGAGGATTAGGGGAATTCCTGAGACGGTGAGTGACAAGGAGCTTCATCCCTATCTTTTGGGTCTGTTCGTTACTTTAGCCCCATACATCCTGGACATAGACTGGCTTATGGACAGGGCGCACAGATTTCTGGCCCCAAAACCTCCTCCTAATGCTAATCCCAGGGATGTTATTATCCGCTTCCACTTCTACGAGAGCAAGGAAGCCCTCACATTTGCAATGCGTAACAAGTCACGCATTGACTATAAACAACACAAGATTCAGATATTCAATGACCTCTCCCCAATCACTCTGGCCAAAAGGCGCAGTTTCCGTCCTGTCACTACTCATCTACAAAACCACCAGGTTCCTTACCGCTGGGGATTCCCCTTCCGCTTAACCATTTCTAAAGATGGAGTTCAACATTCCCTGAGAGACCTTTACGAAAGTGAAGCTTTTATCCGCAGTCTAGGCCTTCCGCCTTTGCCCGAGGAAGATTTTCTACCCCAAGCTCCGAATCCCAAACCACTCACCACACCAGCCAAAATCTGGACCCAATTCAACGAAGATTCCAGAAGAACTTCTTCACCCCACAACGAGCCAATAATCACAGATATCCAACCTGACGTGACTTTTTTTTTTTTTCCTTTTTTTAAAATTTTTGCTTCCTTTTTCCATGGCTGGATAATACTTGTCATAGCTACCCCAGTGACCTCACTGTGATTGTGTCACTTTGTTGAGAGGTCACACCTCTTAATGATGGCTCCATCTGATGCCTTTTTGGTGGCCGTTTTCCACCTTTAACATTTTCTACATTTTCTTTTACCAGCTTGTCTAAGATTTTTCTGCTTGTCTACAATAATGTGCCAAATACCTTTGTTCCTCCTGTCTGTTTGTTTGTTTTTTTTACAAAAAGCAGAGACGAGGACCTCCCCACCTTCCCCCTCCTCCATTAGTTCCTGCAGGCTAACATGCCCCCTCTTTTGACCCAAGGCTTTTGCCTGGGCAGCCTGAAAATTTTCCTCAGGCTTTTCAAAAATCATTTTTTCTTTTTTCTTTTTTTATAGTTTTTTTCTCTCATCATTCAATTTTTTCCCTGTTTTTTTTTTTTTTTACCTCCTTTGGTGTTTTCATGAGCAGGTCTTTTTTTCTTTTTTTCCGTTTTGACCTTTATATGTTTTTTCAGTGCTATACTCACATTAATATACCAACTGCAAGATATGTTTGTTTTCAAATGTTCTTTTTTAAGGATGCTCATTTCTATGTTCACAGTTTTTATACTATATTAGCACTTTTCTGTATGACCAAATATGGCCCTTAAGGTTTATTCCTGTAATGTTAAAGGATTAAATTCTATAGGCAAACGATGGCAGGCTTTAAAAGAATTTAAATCATCCAGAGCAGAGGTGATTATGGTTCAGGAAACCCATTTTAAATCTGGGGGCTCCTTTAAATTTGCTTCTAGACACTTTCCCGTAACATATACTGCTTGTGATCCCTCTGAAAAAGCCGGAGTGGCAATTCTTATTAAACGCTCATGCCCAATTAAGATTCTCTCTTCCTACTTAGACCTCCATGGTCGGTTTATATTCCTGAAGTGTAGTCACCTAAATACTTCTTTTTCTTTGGTAAACATATATGCACCAAATGTAGAACAAATCGGTTTCCTTGCAAAAGTTTTTGAGAAACTACAACCCTTCTCCCAGCCTTTTATGATCATAGGAGGCGACTTCAATGCGTGCATGTCCCTAACCAGGGATAGGAAAACTTTATTCCAAACCACTCCACAATCTGCCTCCAAGAAATTATCAACATCTTTTCGCAAACTAGTTAGATCCCATAATCTTTTTGACTCCTGGAGGATAAAACACCCAACCCAAAAACATTATACATTTTATTCTCACCCTCACAAGTCTTATTCTAGACTAGATTATTTCCTTGTTACAGGCCCTCTACTTCCTTTTGTAGTCTCTTCTGAAATAAATCCTATTAGCTGGTCGGATCATGCACCTATTGAACTCAATGTCCTGTTGACGAAGTCTTTTACTAAATCCTGCCACTGGCACCTCAATGAATCGTTGCTTAAAAACCCTTTATCTCAAAACCAACTACAGTAGAAACTAACTGATTTTTTTCAGATTAATGATGGCTCTGTTTCAGAGATTTCCACCCTGTGGGAGGCCCACAAAGCCTTTTTTAGAGGTGAATGTATAGCTATGGGCTCTCGCCTAAAAAAAGATTCTGTACAACTCAAAAATGACCTTATTACTCAACTGCAGACAGCTGAAAGCAACTTACTGGCCTCCCCCACGGTGGAAAAATTGAGAAATGTCACCTCAATCAAATCTTTTGATTTGAACCAAATTTGCAAATCTATGTTGTGGGCCAAGCAAAAATTTTACGATTACGCAAACAAACCACATAGGATGCTGGTTAACAAATTAAAGCCACGGCCCTTTCTATCGATCAGCGACCACTTGATACAATCTGATGGTACCCCCACATATTGTCCGAAAGCTATGTCAAAAGTCTTTGGAGACTTATATAGTCGGCTATATAACTGTTTAGGTCCTGATTCATAGTTACATAGTTACATAGTAGGTGAGGTTGAAAAAAGACACACGTCCATCAAGTCCAACCTATGTGTGTGATTATGTGTCAGTATTACATTACATATCCCTGTATGTTGTGGTCGTTCAGGTGATTATCTAATAGTTTCTTGAAGCTATCAATGCTCCCCGCTGAGATCACCGCCTGTGGAAGAGAATTCCACATCCTTGCCGCTCTTACAGTAAAGAACCCTCTACGTAGTTTAAGGTTAAACCTCTTTTCTTCTAATTGTAATGAGTGGCCACGAGTCTTATTAAACTCTCTTCTGCGAAAAAGTTTTATCCCTATTTTGGGGTCACCAGTACAGTATTTGTAAATTGAAATCATATCCCCTCTCAAGCGTCTCTTCTCCAGAGAGAATAAGTTCAGTGCTCGCAACCTTTCCTTATAACTAAGATCCTCCAGACCCTTTATTAGCTTTGTTGCCCTTCTTTGTACTCGCTCCATTTCCAGTACATCCTTGCTGAGGACTGGTGCCCAGAACTGGACAGCATACTCCAGGTGCGGCCGGACCAGAGTCTTGTAGAGTGGGAGAATTATCGTTTTATCTCTGAAGTTGATCCCCCTTTTAATGCATGCCAATATTCTGTTTACTTTATTAGCAGCAGCTTGGCATTGCATGTCATTGCTGAGCCTATCATCTACTAGAACCCCCAGGTCCTTTTCCATCCTAGATTCCCCCAGAGCTTCTCCCCCCAGTGTATAGATTGCATTCATATTTTTGCCACCCAAATGCATTATTTTACATTTTTCTACATTGAACCTCATTTGCCATGTAGTCGCCCACCCCATTAATTTGTTCAGGTCTTTTTGCAAGGTTTCCACATCCTGCGGAGAAGTTATTGCCCTGCTTAGCTTAGTATCGTCTGCAAATACAGAGATTGAACTGTTTATCCCATCCTCCAGGTCGTTTATGAACAAATTAAATAGGATTGGTCCCAGCACAGAACCCTGGGGAACCCCACTACCCATCCCTGACCATTCTGAGTACTCCCCATTTATCACCACCCTCTGAACACGCCCTTGTAGCCAGTTTTCAATCCATGTACTCACCCTATGGTCCATGCCAACGCACCTTATTTTGTACAGTAAACGTTTATGGGGAACTGTGTCAAATGCTTTTGCAAAATCCAGATACACCACGTCTACGGGCCTTCCTTTATCTAGATGGCAACTCACCTCCTCATAGAAGATTAATAGATTGGTTTGGCAAGAACTATTCTTCATGAATCCATGCTGATTACTGCTAATGATATCGTTCTTATTACTAAAATAAGAAAATAATTTGCATCCTCAATTTTCAAAATCTGAGTTTGATAAATTTATGGATTCCCTACCGCTACCAAAAATCTCTGCCGATCATATAACCTCTCTTAACCCTCCGATTACTGGGGAGGAAATAGGAGAGGTGATTAAAAATCTTCCAATTCACAAATCCCCAGGCCCTGACGGTCTTCCATACATTTATTATAAAACTTTTGCACGAACTTAAACCCCCTATCTACAATCCCTATTCTCCTCTTTCTTCAAGGGTTCCATCCCGCATTCACATTTCTTACATGCAAACATAACAGTAATTCCCAAACCAGGTAAGGACCCTGCATTGCCCGACAACTACCGCCCAATCGCTCTATTAAACTCAGACTACAAAGTTTTTACCAAGATATTAGCTAATAGATTATCCCCTCTATTAACGTCCCTGATCCACAGGGACCAGGTAGGATTTGTTCCCACGAGACATGCTGGAGATAATACAAGAAGAACCATAGATTTGATAGACCTAATAACTAGAACCAAATGTCCCACCATAGTCTTGAGCTTAGATGCTCAAAAAGCTTTCGATCGATTAAGTTGGCCATTCATGTTCGCAGTTTTAACCCGATTCGGATTCTCAGGCCCCTTTATACAGGCTCTACAAACCCTATATTCCCTCTGTCACGGAACGTCCCACACTCCTCTTGAGTGCTTCCGTCATATACCACTTCCTCCCAGTCTGTATACCGATATCCCAACCTCTCTGAGCACAAAACAAGGCGACACTTGCTTGTTGCTAACAGGAACTCACTTTATTCAGAACCAGAATACAGTCTTATATACAGGAGAAAATATTACTCTAACAATACAAACTTAACCTAATTAACATGAGATAATTAACTAATCCTTTATACCGCCTAGGTGATTGAGACATGACCTTTTGCCCAGACTGAGTTAATTATCACAGGACACCTTCTCACAATAGCAGCAGCTCCAATAGGAGTCGTCCCATCTCCTACATTGTATAGAGGACAATGCAATCAGCTCATTCAATTAACATAAACACAGGTAGTTGGAGTTGATGACACCAGCATCTCCTAACAGGATGTGTCCCAACAGTATAATTCAGTCTTATCATTCTAATATGGCATATAAAGGGTTCCCAGAGTCTGTGTGTTTTGGGGGGACATGGAGCTGAATCCAAAGTAACACCAACCCCAGGGTCCCCAGGCATACAGCTCACAGAGAGCACCATTCCCCCAAATGCTAGGGCCCATAATCAAAAGGCAACAGGCTTGCATTCAGTCCTCTCCAACAGCCTCTGTCCCGGCTAGGTCTGTCACACCCTCCCCACGTCTCAAGTCCAGTTGTCCTCCTATATCTCACAACGATTTACTCTCAGTAATGGCACGAGACAAGGCTGCCCTCTGTCACCCCTATTATTTATACTAAGTCTAGAGCCTTTAGCAGCAGCTATTAGATCTCATCCTAATATCAGGGGAATTCCACTACGACATCAGGATTACAAACTCTCTCTTTTCGCAGACAACATTTTACTAACCATCACACATCCCGATACTTCTCTACCCTTCTTGCATGAAACTCTCTCCATATTTGGGTCCTTATCAGGTTTTCGTATCAATCAGACCAAAACAGAAGCTCTTCCCAACAATATACCCTCAGATATGCTCAGCTCCTTACAAAACAGATTTAAGTATAGATGGTGCCAGACCTCACTAAAATATTTAGGAATTCATCTTACCCCCTCATATCACTCTCTTTACCAAGCTAATTTCCCTCCTTTGTTCGCAGAAATTGCTAAACTCCTACAACATTGGTCTTCTATCCCAATCTCCCTTCTTGGCAGAATTAACGTTCTCAAAATGTCGGTACTGCCCAAATTATTGTATCTCTTTGAAACGCTCCCGGTTTCAGTCCCTATGTCGCAGTTGAAAAATCTCCAGAGAAAGTGCCTTAACTTTATTTGGAACAATGCATCCCATAGAATTGCTCAATCGGTAGTCCTTTCCCCTAGAGCTAAAGGCGGGTTGGCCGTCCCCGATTTCATTAAGTACTATTATGCCTCTCATCTTAGGGTTCTGACTACATGGACCTCAAGAAAAGCTGCAAATAGATTGGCTGAAATTGAAATGGGGATTACAGCCCCAGCACACCCGTGCTATATGTTATGGCCATCCTCAAAGAAATTTATACCCCAACTAAGGTCTTTGTGTCTATCCCCGATGCTTTTTACGCTATCTATCTATCTGGAAAAGATGTATGGATAAATTTCATCTTTCCTTACCTTGCTCCCCTCTCCAGAATATTCTCTTCAACCCAGACATCCCGGATGGACTATCTTACTTGCGAACACTTCTGTGGACTCATGCAGATATATTTCAACTGCGACATTTGGTTCATCTAGTAACACATAAGCTCTTACCTTTCTCAGTCCTCAAAGAAAAACACGTTTTACCGAACTCTACAGAATACTTTTACTTACAAATTAAACATTATTTCCAATCCAACTTCCCCTCATTATCTTTAGAAAAACCCACAGATTTTGAAATGCTGTATACAAATGGCCCATATGAACCAAAACTAATCTCATCCATATATAAAATACTTCAGGCAATACCCCCTTTAACTGATTCCACACATAAATACATGACAAAATGGTCCACAATGCTAAATAGATCAATCTCATTATTAGATTGGGGTAAAATCTGGGAGTCGGCTTTCAAAGTTTCCAGATGTGTGGCACAAAAGGAGACTGCTATTAAGATAATATTTTTTTGGTACAAAACTCCTGAGTTGCTACACGCCCAAAATCCCTCTCTCTCTGACCTGTGCTGGAGGTGTGGACAGTCCGTAGGTACACACCTTCACATCTTTTGGGATTGTCATATCTTAAGCGCGTATTGGACTGAGATACAAAATTTATTACAATCACTCTTTGCCACATCTATCCCATTAAACCCCATACATTTTCTTTTGGGCCTACCTTTCCCGGGTATTCCTAAATCACTACAGAGACTAGAGTCTTTTGTACTTCTGGCAGCAAAAAGAGCCATCCCTAGACTTTGGCTTTCTACCACCGCTCCCACTTTACACCACGCTCTTTCCATTATCACAGATATGCGTAAAAAGGGAACATTTAACTGCAAAAAATGAAGATAAACTTTCCCAATTTGGAAAAATCTGGAAACCTTGGGATGATTCAATATTTTCTTCTGATTCTCTCATTTCTGCTTCTTTTTGACTCCAATTTGCACTATTTCTTGAGCATCCTTATGTTTTAACATGTAGTTGAGACAGAAGCATGGATACTGTATGGAACTTCTTTTTTGTTTGAATGACCCAATACGGGAAGAAGCTGACATCTATCTGTACAGATATCCCCACCAAGCTTATTTACACTGTTTGTACTTAGCTTTTGAATGCTTCTATGTTAAATTGTCATAATTCTTTCTTATACCTTTTGTTATTCTGATTTATATTTGTTGAAAAAAAAAAAAAAAAATAAAAAAACATTTAACGCAACCTGTGCCTAAAATATATATATGCCGAACCATGGGGGTATCCTCCCGCAAAAGGCAGGAGCAAATCGCTCCTCCACCCACTGCTGCCCCCACGCTTCGGCATATATGCTGAAGTATGTAACTGTGGTGGTGAAATCACCTCCGAAACCACCAAACACTGTTGCTGTCAAGATAAATAAATCCGCTCTGCAGCTGAATGGCGTACCTGAAAACAAGAAAATGGTTACCAATAAAACACAGTAAAGTATAAAAAAATTGCATATCTGAAAAGCAAACATGGTAAAACATAATAACAATAAAACATTGCAGAATAGAATACAGTAAAAAAGAGCAGAACAATAGAGAGAGAATAGAGAGAGAGAGAACAATAATTTTTTTTTTTTTATTATTTATTTTTTTTTGTGTTTTTATTTTTTTTTTTTTACACTTTTTTTAGTAACTTTAACTTTTGTAACTGGTTCCAGGTTTGGGTCTCTCAAAATGCAATGGCATCTTGGGAGACCCTGTAAAAGTGTGTCTTAGTCTGTGCAGCGCTGTACCCTACGCTAATACTCAACTAGTGTATGGTAACGTTCAAAACATTCACCAATGCATAGACCAGGATTGTCAGGACAGGAGGGACAATAATACCGGGTGTCACACCTATATCCGCGCTTGCTGCAGACACATCTTTTTTGGGGGGGATCGTTGGGTAGGGGTACTCGGGAGGACATAAGGAAAATTCCTCTCATGGAGCCGGCTTACTGCATTTGGTTGGGGAAGGTGAGGTGGAGCACCGTCTAGATACAGAAGGGCTCTGATGATCTCTTCCTGGAATTTAAGGAAGGATCCAGTCCATCCTGAAGCTCTGTATAGCACATGAGCATTCAGCAAAGCCAATTGAAATAAATAAACAGACACTTTTTTGTACCAGCGTCTGGCCTTACGGGCAACTAGGTACGGCGCCAACAACTGGTCGTTGAGGTCCACCCCTCCCATATTTTGGTTATATTCGGGACACAGAGGGGTTTCTCCACAACACCAGTCGCTGTAGTAATTTGGACCGTCGTGTCTGCATGAAGGGAGGTAAGAACGAAAACATTCCTATAATCCCTCCACTTCATAGCGAGCGGGTTATTACACTTCAAGCAGGCTCTCTCCCCCAGCCTAAGATGGAAATCTACAAGCGATTAGATCGCACGGTGCCACATGCTCCAATCTTTTGATCAAAAAGGTGACTAAAAAGTGGCACGCTCGTGTAATAATTGTCCACGTACAAGTGGTACCCCTTTCCGAATAAGGGTGACACCAAGTCCCACACTATCTTGCCAGTGCTTCCTATGTAGTCAGGGCAGTTTGTCGGCTCTATGTGACTATCTTTGCCCTCGTAAACCATAAAACTACATGTATAGCCTGTGGCCCTGTCACAGAGCTTATACATCTTGACCCCGTATCTGGCACGCTTGCTGGGAAGGTACTGTTTGAATGACAAGCGGACAGAAAATTTTATCAGGGACTCATCAATGCAGACAACTTGATGGGGAGTAAACAAGTCTGCAAAACGTTGATTGAAGTGGTTTACGAGGGGCCGGATTTTGTAGAGCCGATCGTATTCAGGGTCTCCACGAGGACGACAGAGTTCATTGTTGTTGAAGTGCATGAACTGCAAAATCTGCTCTTAGCGTGCCCTGGTCATGGAGGCAGAGAATACAGGCATATGGTAAATTGGGTCAGTGGACCAATATGACCGCAACTCACTCTTTTTATTTATGCCCATGTTGAGGGAAAGGCTCAGAAAGATCTTAAATTCAGAGACCGTAATTGGTCTCCAATCTCTGGCAAGGGAGGACTGGGGAATAGTGGTGATGTGTTGACCAGCGTACAAATTGCTTTGGTCCACAATAGATCTATAGAGATCTTCGGTGAAAAACAGCGAATAAAAATCCAGTGGCGTAAAATCAACTGTTTCCACCTGAATTCCGGGTTGGCCAGTGAATGGGGGAAGTACGGGTGCTGCAGAAGTGGTGGGTTCCCAATTCAGATTGGCGAATGCAGCAGGAAGGGCACTATGGGCACGACGGGCCTGTGTTCGTCTTCTTGGTGGCAGCGGGACACTACTTGTGCTTGCCACCTTGCCAGCTTGAACTGCACTTATGGGACTCGCCACGTCACCACGTGATACTGCAGTGCTGGATGTACGACCAGGGTGTACTAGGCCGCTGGTGCTTGCCAGTTCACCAGAAGGAATAGTGGCACTAGTACTTCTCTGCTCCATATGAGGGACCTGCGGTTCTTGCTTTTCAAGGACAGAAGAAGAAGTTCGGGGTCTGGTATGCCTGACCTTGGCAGGGACCACAACTCCGTCGTCAGAGCTATCTGTCATGGAGCCGCTGTCCTCTACAGGATCGTATTCTGAGCCTGAATCTGACAGATGAGTGACTTCCTCTTCACTATCTGTCATGCTCAGAAATGTGTAGGCCTCTTAACTAGTGTACCTTCGATTTGCCATTTGGGCTCTAAATTTAGGGGTGCACTAGTGAGACTCACAGGTAAAAAAGCTCCTGACTGTTAGCGACTGATTCAAAACGCTACCAACAAAAACTGTTAGCGATCGCAGGGATCAGGCCTGACTCTGCGAACGCTGCAGTTATGTGTGCTTAGTGTTTTGTAAGTGTCCGTGATCGATCGATACTGCACTTGGGTGGGCTGGGCAGGGCTGGGCCGAGGGGCAAAACGCAGGTGCTAGCAGGTATCTGGGCTGACCCCACTAACACTGCGTTATTGGGAACCCTAATCTGCTGGGGACGCTAGTATAGATCTGATCGGATCAGATATTCATCCGTTCAGATACTATAGCACTAAGGGAGGTGTATGCTGCGTGCGTGGGTGTTAGCGGTACTGGCGCTAACCTGACCCTGCCTGGGACGACGCAGACCTTATATGACCCTAAAAACATAACTTATATCACAACCGAGCAATTAGGGGGTTAAACCTTTATTAGGAAATAAACGGCGGGTGCCCTAAAACTATAATAAACTATAATAAACAAACTAACTAACCAGTGTCACCTGTAACAGTTATACGGTGATCACTGGTGAAAGGGTTAACTAGGGGGCAATCAGGGGGTTAAAACCTTTAGTAGGTAGTATATGGGGTCCCTGTCACTATAAAACGCTGATGGCGAACCTATATACTTACCTCCCTAACTAGCGTCACCTGTGTCACTAATACAGTGATCAGAAAATCGATCGCTTAGTGACACTGGCGACAGGGGGTGATCAAGGGGTTAACCTTTATTAGGGGGGGTTAGGGGGGTACCCTGGACCTAAAGGGGGGTACCCTAGACCCGAAGGAGGCTAACCCTAACTGCCCTAACACTTATAACTGTCACAAACTGACACCAATGCAAAAAAAAAAAACTTCTATTGATGTCACTGTGACAGGGGGCACAGGGGGGTGATCGGGGGTGACTGGGGGGTGAAAAGTGTGCCTGCATGTTCTACTGTTAGTGTAGTGTTGTGCAAACTCACATTGATATCTTCTCTCCTCGACGCCGGAACGAAAAGACCGGCTCGAGGAGAGGTGACATCACTTCATCTGCCTTTGTTTACATTACAGAGGCAGAGGAAGGATTTCATTCACCGGGAGCGATTGCGAGGGGGTGGCCAGGAATGGATGGGAACAAATGCTGGCCGCCTCTGGCACCGGGGGGGGGTCCGATCGGACCCCCCACCCGCGGGAGGCAGATCACGTACAGGTACGTGATTCTGCCTGCCCGTGCCATTCTGCTGACGTATATCAGTGTGAGGCGGCCGGCAAGTGGTTAAGGAAACCTTTCCTGAGTGAAACACCGAGGCTGCTATTGATGATGTTTAATTCTGGAAATGTTAGTTTCCTGGCTGTCATGCTTTGTTTTAATTTTGGTTCGGGGTTTCCCTGTGGGGAATTCCCATGCCGTTTTTATCAATGAACTTCTATGTGTATTGTCGGCAATGCAATAGCCGCGGGTAGTTTTAAATGGCTTTTTTTCCTTCGAAATGTCATTTTGCTGTCAGGCTGTTCTAAACACGGGAAACATGCGCCCCCTTACAGGCATACTATAGACACCTCCCAGGTAGGAAATTTAAAGGGATATTACACTTTTATTGTTTGACTTTAAGCATTATTAAAATCACTGCTCCTGAAAAAACGGCCATTTTTAAAACTTTTTTTTGCATTGATCCATGTCCCCTGGGGCAGGACCCGGTTCCCCAAACACTTTTTATGACAATAACTTGCATATAAGCCTTTAAAATTAGCACTTTTGATTATTCATGTTCGTGTCCCATAGACTTTAACGGTGTTCGCGTGTTCGAGCGAACTTTTTTCCTGTTCGCATGTTCTGGTGCGAACCGAACAGGGGGGTGTTCGGCTCATCCCTATTGGACACCATAGGTGAGGCATTCAGAGTTTATGGGGGAACAGCTTGGCTGCGGTATGACGAGCAGTTTAGGCAGTGGAGGGCTATATGCCCGTCCTTGAGGTGGGATCATAAGGACATCAGCTTATGAATGCGCCTTATGACCTTGGCTGGGCCGACGGGTCCGTTTTTTCAAGGGGGGGGGGCGGTTGATCATCCAACTCCGGACAATCGGCCACAAGAAAAAAAGGGGTTTGTTGGCAGTTTAATGAGGGTTCCTGTAGATTTGGGGGGTCGTGCAAGTACAAACATGAAGGTTCAGGTTATGGAGGGGGACACATAGTGTCCCGGTGTTTTAAACAAGGAAAGGGCCGTACCGGCGACCCTGGGGAAAAAGGGGAGAACGTGAAAGTGGAAAAGATGCAACCTTTCCTAAATAGATACCCAGACAGGGAGGCAGTGCGGTTACTTGGACGGGGATTTGCAGAGGGTTTTAGAATCCCTTCACGTTTAATGGATACTCCCCCACTGTCACGCAATTTGCGGTCAGCCTTACAACATGCTGACGTGGTTTAGGAGAAACTTCGGAAGGAAATTTTGTTAGGCCGCATGAGTGGAACTTTTCCTTCTTTGCCAATATCGGATCTGGTAGTGTCACCGCTAGGCGTTGTGCCGAAGAAAGAGCCTAACAAATTTAGGCTTATTCATCATTTTTCCTACCCTAAAGGGGGTTCGGTGAATGATGCCATCGACCCAGAGGTATGCGTGGTCTCATATACGTTGTTTGATGCAGTAGTAGTTTGGGTTAGCAGGTAGGGGCGGGGGGCACTTATGGCGAAAGCTGACATAGAGTCGGCTTTTCGTTTGCTACCGGTTCACCCGGAGAGTTTTCATTTGTTGTTGGCAGGAGGAATACTACGTAGATCGCTGTCTACCTATGGGGTGTTCTATATCCTGCGCATTGTTTGAACAGTTTAGTTCCTTCCTGGAGTGGGTGGTGCGTGACGTTGCGGGAATAAATTCAATCATTCACTATTTGGACGATTTCCTTTGCGTGGGCTCTCCCAAGTCAGAAGTTTGCGCGGTCCTGTTGGCTACGCTGGAACATATTGCAGATACGTTTGGTATTCCATTGGCCCCAGAAAAGACCGAAGGTCCACGGACGGTGTTGAGTTTCTTAGGCATCGTGTTAGACTCAGAGAACATGGAGTGCAGGCTGCTGGAAGATAAGCTGATTGAGTTGCAAGCAGAGATTCAGGGAATCATGGGACTTCGCAAAGTACAGCTGCGCAATCCTTATTAGGTAAGTTAAATTTTGCGTGTCGCATTTTGCCCATGTTGAGGGTCTTTTGCAGGCGGCTGTCTGCAAGTACTGCAGGGGTTACGTCCCCCAAGCACTATGTGCGCTTGGTGAAGGCTCATAAAGAAGACCTGAAGGTACGGCACACGTTCCTGGCTAATTTTAATGGCAGGGCGTTGTGGATGTCTGGACCAGTTAGCAAGTTCGATCAGGAGCTGTACACAGATGCGGCGGGTTCTGCGGGTTTTGGAGCCTTCTTCCAAGGTAAGTGGAGTGCAGGGCCTTGGCCTCAGTCGTGGAAGGAGGCAGGTTTAGTAAAGAACATGTTACTGTTGGAACGGTTCTCTGTAGTATTAGCAGTGGAGTTGTGGGGGGAATCTTTCAGGAATTTGAAAGTTAGATTTCGCGGGGACAACCTGGGGGTGGTACAGGTAATTAACAAGGTTTCAGCAGCATCACCGCCGGTGGTAAGGTTGCTCAGACACCTTGTATTGTGCTGTCTGCAGCTGAACGTGTGCATCTATGCTGTGCACCTCCCTGGAGTGGAAAATGTCATTGCTGATGCACTATCTCGCTTTCAGTGGGACAGATTTCGGGAGTTGGTGCCAGGGGTGGAGCAGAACGGGGTCCCTGTGGAGGATTGCCTTGGAAGAGTAGCAGGATGGATCAGACAGTCGGTGAGCGAGGCGACGTGGTCAGCTTACAACAGAGTATGGCAGGACTGGGTATCCATGCTGCAACAGGTGGCGGAAGGACATGAGGAACAAGATTTCTAGTTGTTGGTTTTGTATTTTGTTTCCCGGAATCTGGAGGATGGGGTGTCGGTGTCTGTGTTGGAAAAGAAGTTGGCAGGTCTGGCGTTTTGGTTAAAATTTCAAGGTTTACCTGACTTTACTAAGGATTTTTGGGTTGGGCAGGCATTGAAGGGTTACTGGCGTTCTAAGCCGGGGAGGGACGCTAGGCGCCGGTTTCATTTGAGCTAATAGGTAGGATAGTGGCATAGCTAGACATTACTTGTTCGTCAGGTTATGAGGTAGTTTTGTTTAAGGCATTTTTTGGGGCATTTCGAATTAGTGAATTAGTCAGCCCCGCTAAAAATAAAAATGGGGGATTGGGTGTGATGGATGTCAGGTGTGGGGAGGACAGATTGTCCATATTGGTTAAAAAATCTAAAACGGATCAGCGGGGCAAGGGAAAAACGGTGCAGGTTTTTTCACTGCCAGGTTCTCCCTTGTGCCTAGTACAATTGGTGCGGGGGTTTCTTGTCATACGCCCGGGGGGGATGGTCCCCTTTTGGTACATCAGGATGGGTTGTCGCGTTTTCAATTCATTGCAATTTTCAATAAATGTTTGGGGGAATTTGGATTGGGGGATCAAAAGTTTTAGTCCCATTCCTTTAGGATAGGGGTGGCTACGAGTACATTGAAAGATTATATGTGCTGGGGTGTCTAACTGATTTATTGGGGTTTTTTTTCTTTTCTTTCGGGTCAAACGCAGTGCCTGGTCTAGATAGTGGGCCACTCCTATGTGTGTTGGGGGGCGAGGAGAGGTGATGCAAGAAGGGATGGGAGACAGTTGGTTTTTTCAAGACAGGAAGCCTGTCTCCGGTGGTTGGGGGTGCCTGGTATGCTATGGGGTAGGACGGTGTCGGAGGTGCGTAAATTTGCACGTATGGATAGGCCTCCTGACGTGTTGGTGTTACATGTTGGCGGCAATGATCTGGGGCTCAGGTCAATGTTATATTTGGTGCGAGACATCAAATTTGATTTTTGGCAACTTAGGATGGCTTTTCCACACATGTTGATTGTGTGGTCGGACATCGTGGCACGTACTATGTGGAGGTTGGCGAGGTCGGTGGACAAGGTTAACCGGGCCCGTAAGAAGGTTAACAAGGAAGTCAGTGGTTTCGTGTTCAGGAATGGTGGGTTGGCTATCAGGCACATGGAGTTGGAGGTGGATACATGGCGTTACTTGCGGAGAGATGGGGTACACCTGAACGATGTGGGGATTGACCTGTGGGCTTTGGGAATACAGGATGGGATCCAGCGAACATTGAGGGTTTGGCAGGACACACAAGGGTAAGGCTTTACCCTGGTGTGTGCTGTGGCGTGATGTTGATCTTTGCGGATGAAGGATTAAACCCCAGTTACGGTAAAGTTTGGGACCCATCGGTAGTATGAGGCCCGTTGGTGGTATTCCAGCTAACGGAGGTTTTAGCTGGAATTGGTTATTGGGTGCACTGCGGTCAATTGGTTTGTTGTCTCCGAGCTAGCATGTCAGCTGGAGGCCTATTTTAGTTAAGGTACCGCAGTGCCTGATTGGATCGAGTTTAAGATTGGTGGGTTTTTCCCTGCAAAGACCAACGGGAGTATTTAACTGATATGTCAGGTGTTTTTATACAGTTACGTTAAGTTGATATTGAAATTAATTTTATTGGTTATTATAAATAAAGATAATTGGCTGCTACGGCCAATATTTTACTCCAGATGAGTGTGGTCTCAATTATTTGGGGTAAATAGGGATGGGGGTACATAGCAGGTTTAAAGGGTGTGATATTAAAGGTAAACTAGATACATCTGGTATGTTTGCCTCCTCTGCAGTTTGACTTCTATTCCTGGATGCCCAATGGCCCAACCACCATGAAAAGCCCCCTACCCAGCACCAAAGTTGTCACTACAATGGAGACTATTTTGGAAGCGTTGCCTGATGTAAACACTACAACTTCTGGTGTAACTATCGTGTGGGTTCTCAGCAATAAGTCCATGGATAGGGTGAGTTGCCTGGAAGGAGTCAGAAGTAATACATAAATATGCCTTGGGCCTTAAAACTGTATAACAGATAATCTATGTCAAACAGAACCTGGCAATCAAATGCATTTCGGGGTCTGCTATGGCATATAGTGATTATTTAACACTGAATGGATGTATTGTAGGGATGAGCTTCGAGTTCGAGTCGAACTCATGTTCGAATCGAACATTGGCTGTTCGCAAGTTCGCCGAACAGCGAACAATTTGGGGTGTTCGCGGCAAATTCGAATGCCGCGGAACACCCTTTAAAAGTCTATGGGAGAAATCAAAAGTGATAATTTTAAAGGCTTATATGCAAGTTATTGCCATAAAAAGTGTTTGGGGACCTGGGTCCTGCCCCAGGGGACATGGATCAATGCAAAAAAAGTTTTAAAAACGGCCGTCTTTTCAGAAGCAGTGATTTTAATAATGCTTAAAGTCAAACAATAAAAGTATAATATCCCTTTAAATTTCGTAGCTGGGGGTGTCTATAGTATGCCTGTAAAGGGGCACATGTTTCCCTTGTTTAGAACAGTCTGACAGCAAAATGACATTTCGAAGGAAAAAACCCATTTAAAACTACTCGCGGCTATTGCATTGCCGGTCCGACAATACACATAGAAGTTCATTAATAAAAACAGCATGGGAATTCCCCACAGGGGATTTCCTAACCAAAATTTTTTTTAAAAATGACGTGGGGGTCCCCCTAAATTCCATACCAGGCCTTTCAGGTCTAGTATGGATATTAAGGGGAACCCCAGCCAAAATTTAAAAAAAAATGACGTGGGGGTCCCCCTAAATTCCATATCAGACCCTTCAGGTCTGGTATGGATTTTAAGGGGAACCCCGCGCCCCAAAAAAAAAAACAGCGTGGGGTCCCCCCAGAGATCCATACCAGACCCTTATCTGAGCACGTAACCTGGCAGGCCGCAGGAAAAGAGGGGGGGACAAGAGTGCGGCCCCCCCTCCTGAACCGTACCTGGCCACATGCACTCAACATTGGGAGGGTGCTTTGGGGTAGCCCCCCAAAACACCTTGTCCCCATGTTGATGAGGACAAGGGCCTCATCCCCACAACCCTGGCCAGTGGTTGTGGGGGTCTGCGAGCGGGGGGCTTATCGGAATCTGGAAGCCCCCTTTAACAAGGGGACCCCCAGATCCCGCCTCCCCCCCTGTGTGAAATGGTAAGGGGGTACTTACCCCTACCATTTCACTAAAAAACTGTCAAAAATGTTAAAAATGACAAGAGACAGTTTTTGACAATTCCTTTATTTAAATGCTTCTTCTTTCTTTTCTGCCAACATGGATGCGGAGCGGCCCGGAGAAGAAAATGAAAAAGAGAAGAAGAGAAGAAGAGAAGAAGAGAAGAAAAGAAGAAGAGAAGAAGATGACGAAGATGAAGAGAAGAACGGGAGCCTCCCCACATGCCATGGGTGCGGAGCGGCCCGAGGAGAAGAAGATAGAAGACGCCGCGGAGGAGATGCTGGACGAGAACGCCGGAGGAAGAACCAGAAGAGCCAGAAGAACCAGAAGAAGAAGATGAAGGAAGATAGAAGAAAGAAGAAGTATTTAAATAAAGGAATTGTCAAAAACTGTCTCTTGTCATTTTTAACATTTTTGACAGTTTTTTAGTGAAATGGTAGGGGTAAATACCTCCTTACCATTGCACACAGGGGGGAGGGCCGGAATCTGTGCATCCCCTTGTTAAAAGGGGCTTCCAGATTCCGATAAGCCCCCGCCCGCAGACCCCCACAACCACCGGCCAGGGTTGTGGGGATGAGGCCCTTGTCCTCATCAACATGGGGACAAGGTGTTTTGGGGGGCTACCCCAAAGCACCCTCCCAATGTTGAGGGCATGTGGCCTGGTATGGTTCAGGAGGGGGGTGCTCTCTCGCCCCCCCTCTTTTCCTGCGGCCTGCAGGGTTGCGTGCTCGGATAAGGGTCTGGTATGGATTTTTGGGGGGACCCCACGCCGTTTTTTTTTTTTTTTTTGGCGTGGGGTTCCCCTTAAAATCCGTACCAGACCTGAAGGGTCTGGTATGGAATTTAGGGGGACCGCCACGTCATTTTTTTTTTAAATTTTGGTTCAGGGTTCCCCTGTGGGGAATTCCCATGCCGTTTTTATCAATGAACTTCTATGTGTATTGTCGGACCGGCAATGCAATAGTCGCGAGTAGTTTTAAATGGGTTTTTTCCTTTGAAATGTAATTTTGCTGTCAGACTGTTCTAAACATAGGAAACATGCGCCCCTTTACAGGCATACTATAGACACCCCTGAGCTACGAAATTTAAAGGGATATTACACTTTTATTGTTTGACTTTAAGCATTATTAAAATCACTGCTCCTGAAAAAACGTCCGTTTTTAAAACTTTTTTTTGCGTTGATCCATGTCCCCTGGGGCAGGACCCAGGTCCCCAAACACTTTTTATGACAATAACTTGCATATAAGCCTTTAAAATTAACAAATTTGATTATTCATGTTCATGTCCCATAGACTTTAACGTGTTCGCGTGTTCAAACAAACTTTTTTCCTGTTCGCATGTTCTGGTGCGAACCGAACAGGGGGCTGTTCGGCTCATCCCTAATGTATTGTAAAGAAAATCAGAAGAAGGTCTCCTTTACAGAGGCGTCTAGGAGAGTACCCTGATGAACTTTTTACAGAGAAGACCCCACTGCAGTTTATTAGGAGGTTCCAAGATCAACTGTCTGAGATCTCCAAATCCATTCAGGAGCGGAACAAGACCATGCTTCTGCCCTATCCCTATCTGGACCCGAATCAGTTAGAAAACAGTGTCTCCATTTAATAATGATAGTGATAGTTCAACTTTCTGACTCTGTTCTTTGTATTTTTTTTGTGTTTGCATCTCTTCACATTTGAATGTACAATAAGACGAGTACAGAATAAAGTCAGAATGTATGACCTGATTTGTCTTTTTTTTAATTCAAAATACACTCTATTATCGAATTAACAACATTAAGTTAAATATTATGTATAGTTTTACTTGTACTAAAAAGGAAGTAAGTTCAACTGAACTTTAACATAACTGAAATATGTGTAACATTGCAAATGTTTGCTTCACAATGCTGGTGAAATAGAACTTATCTCCATTAACACGTTTAGGGGAGAGGGAGGAAAGGAGAAAATGAGGGGGGAGAAGTACATGATAATAAATGGTGTTACAGTGAACAGGACTGTACTCTAGAATTATTTATGGAGTTCAAAATAGACCAGTCTAATATACATTTTGCACTTGAGCCCTCTTTGTATGCCAATATCTTTTCATATTCTGACACAGTATTGATTTTTGTGGATAGTTCTCTCACACTTGGGGTTTCATTGGTTTTCCATTTGCTCAACATCAGGGATCTGGCAGCAAATATGATGTGCATAGCTATTGATCTGACTGAAATTGGGTAATCTGACATGTTGATGCTCAGAATTGCTTTCTCTACAGAAGGTTTGGTAAAGACCCCGGTGGTCTTTGCAATTAATTTGAATACTTCTGTCCAAAAGCTACGGAGATGTGGACATGCCCACACCATATGGACCAGCGTCCCCACCTGTTCGCAGCCCCTCCAACATAAATTGGAGTTGTCATCTGAAAATTTGGCTACTATATACGGAGTGAAGTGCCATCTTGTTAGCAATTGTACTCCCAGTTCTTCGTAGCTAGAGCACCTTGAGAACTAATGGTTACATTTGAATGCTGATAGCCATTGTTTGTCCGTGAAATTCTTACCTATATCTTTATCTTTTTAATTAAAGGATTACATTTGAAGAAGGTTGACTTAGCATTAATTAATTCATACATCAGAGAAATACCTTTAGCTTTGGGGTTAGAGGAGTTTAGATGTTCCCAAACTGGAGTCAGGATAGGAGAGTGCATTGTATTCAGTCGTTGATACCATGAGGATATCTGCAGGTTAGAAACTCTGAGGGGGGTATGTTAAACTTGGTTTTCACTTCCTTAAAGGTCATTAGTTTGTCTCCTTGCATGAGGTCTTATAATAGGGTTTCATCCCTTTTCAGCCAGTGAGAGTGAGGGGTATGTTTGGGATCAACCATAGAAGTGCTTCTAATGGTATGGGGACATTCGTAATGTGGGCATTTGAGCGGGATTTTTTTTAGGTATGTCCATGCATGTAATGAAGCTTGTATGGTGGGGTGGTTGTTATAGATTGTGTACTAATATGAGGGAATTAAAATGGTTTATCTCTCCAAATTCCTTTACCTTTTTTGTAATGCCCCTTTAATCCCTCCGGCCTCATTCTTCGCAAGAATGAAAAGTATAATTTCATCCTTTGTTTGGAATGGAAGATCCCTGCGACTGGCCTTTGCTACCCTCCAGCTGCCCATCACCCAGGGTGGCCTGTCCCTACCAGATTTTCAGATCTACTTCTGGGCGGCTGTTCTGATGACGGTCAGATGGTGGTTCTCCCAGCTACAGGACAACCCAGCGTTGGAGGCAGCTATAATGGGTTCATAATCCTCTCTCAGCAATGTGGTGTTTAGGGGGGTGAGGTCTCACCCCGGCATCACGGATTTGATGCGTACAACCATTATTGTATGGCATAAGGCCAGAGTTCGCTTTGCCTCCCCCGAGACATTTTCTCCCCACATTCCTCTTTGGGGTAATCCAAACCTACCACACCTGAATACTGTTCCAGACCCCCAGGTTTGGGTAGGGAAGGGTATAGTAAAACTGAAGAATATAGTTGTAGGGGGTAAATTGAGATCTTTTGCGGATCTCAAAAATGCCTACTCACTGCTGGGATGGATGCTGTTTAGGTACTATCAACTTCGACACGTGTATAGGAAACAGTTCCCAGCACAACTCATATTGAAATCAGACTCTGTGGAGGGACTTCTCACAGCCAGGGTCATAGATAAACCTGGCCTGTCCTAGGTGTGGTCAGAGTTCCGCCACTTTCTTTCATATGATATGGTCCTATCCTCACCTTAGGGATTATTGGTTAGAGATAGCTAACACCCTTAGTCGGGTTACCTCTCTAGAACTGGTTACAGACCCCCAAATTGATGCTGCTCAATGTTTCTGACTCTAGGGTAAGGGGTAAATACACTAGATTATTTTTGAATTATGCCACATTTTATGCTTGTAGAGAGATATTCCTTCACTGGAAGGATAATGCCCCACCCACAGTATCCTCATGGCGCTTTAAATTGAACTTGGTGCTACCATTATATAAACTTACCTATGCTAACGGAAACTGTCCTGCCAAATTTGACAAGATATGGTCGGGTTGGATAGATGCGTGGGGCATACTGGGGGAGGATGACCACCGAGATGATGCTGCTGGACCCACCCGGCAATAGTTTACCACTGTTTTAATCTTTTGCAAGCCTAATCATTGTCTGAGCTCTGTGAACCTAGCAAGATGGATGTGGTCCTTTCTCCGGCCCTCTGTCCCTCCCCCCTCCTTCCTCCCCCTGCTTTCTGAACGGACATTCAGTGCTGCTGGAGGGTTTATGACAGATCAAAGAGTGCGCCTGTCCACAGACTCCATTGATAGGCTGACATTTATCGAAATGAATCAGTCCTGGATAGCAGCTTTCAAGCCCCTGATGCTGATGTGTACCGATGAGCCGAACACCCACCGGTTCGGTTCGCACCAGAATCTGCGTACGGACTGAAAATTTGCACGAACGTTAGAACCCCATTGACGTCTATGGTACTCGAACGGTCGAAATCAAAAGTGCTCATTTTAAAGACTAATTTGCATGGTATTGTCCTAAAAAGGGTTTGGGGACTCGGGTCCTGCCCCAGGGGACATGTATCAATGCAAAAAAACTTTTAAAAACAGCCGTTTTTCGGGAGCAGTGATTTTAATGATGCGTAAAGTAAAAAAAAAAAAAGGTGAAATATTCCATTAAACATCGTACCTGGGGGGTGTCTATAGTATGCCTGTAAAGTGGCACGTGTTTCCCATGCTTAGAACAGTCCCTGCACAAAAAGACATTTTTAAAGGAAAAAAGTCATTTAAAACTGCTTGCGGCTTTAATGTAATGTCGTGTCCTGGCAATATGGATGAAAATCAGTGAGACAAACAGCATGGGTACCCCCAAGTCCATTACCAGGCCCTTTGGGTCTTGTATGGATATTAAGGGGAACCCTGCACCCAAATTAAAAAAGGAAAGGTGTGGGGCCCCCAGGCCCTATATACTCTGAACAGCTGTATACAGGTGGTGCAAACAAGACAGGGACTGTAGGTTTGTTGTTAAGTAGAATATGTTTGGAATTTTTAACTGGTACATTTTCAAAGTGTAGCTCCAGCCAAAAATCTGTTTTTAAGCTTTTTGGAAAAAATAGGGAAGGGTTATCACCCCTGTGACATTTGTTTTGCTGCCTGTGCTCCTCTTCAGAAGATTTCACCTCACTTTTTGTCCCAATGACAAATGTTTTTTGAAAATTTGGGGTTTTAGTGAAACAAGGATTGGTGATAAAGCATCAGTGGAAAGGAGAAATGTTTTCCCATATTAACTCTCACAGGAGAGAATTTCCCTTCCTATGGGGTAGATTTCATCTCACTTCCTGTTGTCTCCTTCCGTTTGCAAGTAGGAGTCGTTTGTAAGTTGGATGTTTGAAAGTAAGGGCCTGCCCTATATACTCCGCAGAAATTTGGGCCTTAGGTGTTGTTGTGGCAACAACACTGTAATGCCCCGTACACACGGTCGGACATTGATCGGACATTCCGACAACAAAATCCTCGGATTTTTTCCTACGGATGTTGGCTCAAACTTGTTTTGCCTACACACGGTCGCACAAAGTTGTCGGAATTTCTGATCGCCAAGAACGCGGTGACGTCAAGCACGTACGACGAGACTAGAAAAGGCCGGTTCAGAACCAAGCGCAGCACCCTTTGGGCTCCTTTTGCTAATCTCGTGTTAGTAAAAGTTTGGTGAGAGACGATTCGCGCTTTTTCAGACTCGTGGCTTTCAGATCGTTTTCTGCCGTTCAGTTTGTGTTTGTGGGTTTGTATCTGCTCTTCAGTGCGTGCAAGCAAGTTCTGCGTGACTTTAGTCACTGTATTCTTGTTCGTTCGTTACTGGTTTTCAGGTCGCTCTTCACAGGCCTTGCTGTTCTTCAGTGCGTTCTGTTACTTCGTTCTGAGCAGCCGACCATTTTCTAGCCATGTTTCGTATGCGTACTCCTCGTAGAGTTCGTGCTGTGCGGGGGCTTGGTGTTGGGGTCCTGACCTTGACACAAGTCCAGTCCATGAACAGGGTGGGGAGGAGTTCATGGACCAAGAATTGGTTGCTTCAGCATGACCAGTTCTGTCATATGCCTTTGCTCCGTGAGATCCGTGAGAATAATCCTGATGATTTTTAGGAACTTTCTCAGGATGACGGACCCCGTGTTTCACCGTTTGTTGGCTTCGCTGACCCCCTATATTAGCAGGCAGGATACCTGCATGAGGCAAGCCATCACTCCGGAGCAGAGGTTGGTCGCTACCTTGCGGTATTTGGCCACAGGGAGAAGCCTGCAGGACCTCAAGTTCTCGACAGGCATCTCCCCCCAGGCTCTGGGGATCATTATCCCAGAGACCTGTTCTGCCATCATCCAGGTCCTACAGAAGGAGTATATGAAGGTAAGATTTTTATCCTTTTATATCACATTTTATTGTATTGAATGTTTGATAATATATTGTATTTCTTTCCTCATTCCCCAATTACCATGATTGTAATATGCTGTGAATGTCCCCTTTGTCCTCATGAATGCTGGATTTTTATGTAATTATTATTTTAGGTCCTTCATACATATTTGCCCTTCAATAACCTCTCCAGCATGGTGTCCCCTGCCCTATATTCACCTCATGTAGTCACTTAACAATGTATTTTATCAGCTCCATAGTAGTGCTTTACCCCAAACACCCCCTAAAATGTTTGGAAATGTTATTTTGGATTTAAATTCAGGCAGAGGGCCAGAGGTTTTTTTTTGTGGTGTCCCCAAATTTTTGGTAACCCTCCCTCCCCCCAACTGCTAAGTCAGCTGATCCCAATTCTCTATCCTCAATCATCTATCTGCTGACTTTGCCAAACCCATACACACTATACCCATCTCTTTACTGGTCAGATTTATGGATGAATTCCCCAAAGCATGTAGTGCAAGGGCCTGCCTGTATGCTTTCCAATGGTACTGTTTAAAGTTTTTGTATCCTATTATTATCTTGATAGGTAATAGCAGAATGTTCAAATGTGCTCAAATGTGTACAGTGTGTATTTATATCTTTGTATTATGTCTCTTTTTACCTGTCCAGTGGTCTGCCAATAGTGTAACTAAGGAGGGGCTGTTCCAAGTAATACCCATTATTTAGGCATTCATCTCTCAATGAAGTGAAGAGGGTTACCTGTCCAAGAGTCCCCCCCCCTATAATGTTAGAAATGGCCCATGAGAGGGGGGGAGGGGGAATATGATAGGTGTACCTTATACTTTGTTGTTGTTAAATTCCCCTTAATAAATGCTATCTGGAGGTTGACCCATAATGTTTGTCTAATCTGCTTGCCAGGTTTTTGTGAAAAAATAGTAATGTTTTTTTTTTTTTCCTCAACAGTTTCCTTCCACGCCACAGGAATGGCAGACTGTGGCCTCCCACTTTGCCCAGCGGTGGGACTTTCCTAACTGCGGAGGGGCAATTGATGGGAAACACGTCCACATCGTCCCACCACCCAACTCGGGGTCGTACTATTATAACTACAAGGGGTTTAATAGTATAGTGATGTTGGTGGTGGTGTCGGCTAATTACGAGTTCTTGTATGTGGACGTGGGGAAGAATGGCCGGATGTCCGATGGTGGAGTCATCGCCCAGACGGAGTTCTACAGGCGTCTCCAGAATGGCAGTTTGGACTTGCCACCTCCAGAGGACAATGTTGAAGGTCTCCCATTTGTGTTTGTTGCTGATGAAGCATTTGCGCTGGGGGACCACCTGATGCGGCCATTCCCGATGAGGACCCTCACCCCGGAACAGAGGGTTTTTAATTACCGGCTGGCCAGAGCCCGAAGAGTGGTGGAGAACACATTTGGAATCCTGGCCAGCCGGTTCCGACTATTTCTGACACCCATCCATATGGCGGAGTATAAACTGAACCATATTATACTGGCGTGCTGTGTTCTCCATAATTTTTTAAGAAAATATTCAGCCAACTATGCTGGCTCAGTTGGGCCTGAGGCCGGAATCCCAAATACTTCTACAATGACGGCACTTAAAAGCGGCCGTCCTGGCTTGCCCTCCCTGAATGCACGTGATGTCCGGTTACGATACCTGGAGTTCTTTGCGGGTAGGGGGGCTATCAATATGCCAGACAATATGTGACACCTTTTTCAAATAAAAAACAACCAAAAGCAATTCTTGGTGGACATTTACTGCTTGTGTTTGTTTTAGCTGACCCTGACAGAAATGTGTTTAGTGCAGAAAATGTCGTGATTGTGTAACCTTATACAAAGCACTGTTGGCTGGTACTTCCTAAATGCAAAAACACATTTCACTACAAGTGCACTTGCAACTGCACTGAACCTGCACTTGTAGTGCAAAGAGGATTTGCCCTTAGGAAATAACCCCCATTTGTACATAAAACAACAATTGCATCACCCCAAAAGTGTTGTAGTGTTCAGACAATAATCCACACATTCTTGAGTAAGGCACTTTTTTATACCTGCACAATCACATGTGCATTTACCAAAGGTTTTTAAAACAAACCAACATGTTTGTAGTATAAAATGTTTGCAGTAGCATTATGAATAATCAAAATATCCATTTCAGATAAAACAGGCCGGTGTAAAACCAACAAGAAAGCCAAAAAACTAGAACTTACAAAGTTCACATTAGGTAAAACCTGAAGGCTATATCAGACATCAGTATTTAGGAACTGGGTTTGATATAGCGTTCAGATGGGGGGAAATCACCCCTGGAAAAGCCAAATTTGGAAGATGCACACCAATTTACGAATGTCAACATGTGCTATCTGCCATCAGGGGGGGATCAAGGGATGTGTTTTGGGGGAGCAAGCCCTTCCCCAACGCAACTTTATAATTGAGGAAGGGGTTGCACCCCCAAAACGCGTCCATTGATCTCCCATGATGGCAGATAGCACATGTTGGCACACTGTGTGCATCCTCCAAATTTGGCTTTTCAAAACATTGTAAAAATTGAAATTACTGAAAACCGGTCATTTTGTGGGGTTTAAATTCGCCCCAAAACATCAATGATGTTATTATTTTTTGTAATAACATCACGTATTTGTTGCTGGATGTTTTGCAATTGGAGATTACATCCCATGATCTCCCCTATCAGTATCTGGGCACTTTCTGATGTAAATCGTTCTCTCTCCCTCACATCACGATCACCTAAAAAGAGATAAAGAACAAAAAAAAGGTCTCAAAAATCTGCCACCAGCCATCTCTTTTACCTGAGTCTGTGGTCGCAGACACTCACCTGTTGTGGTGCCAATCTCCACCACGTCTTCTTCTTCCTCCTGCTCTTCTTCTTGTGTTTGGGGTAGTTCCCCTTCTTCCAGAGGGGGGGGTCTGTGTTCTCCTGGGATGAGGAGTGTCCGAGTCTTTACTCCCCTATGTAAAACAAAAATGGTATACTTAGCACACAGATATTTGATGGCAGAACTATAGAAATAGGAAACATTGCTTGGAAGTGGGGTACAATTGTCTATTTTAGCCGAGTTCAAAGATGTATATTTTTTATTGCCCTTTGTCAAGCTGCAATACTTTACCTGTTCGGTACAAGCTTCACACATGTAACCCCCCTATAGTATACACTGGAGCACCTGTGTGCCCCCCCCTAATAAAAATGTTGTTCTGGGGTCCCACACTAGTGCTCCAGTGTCCAGATGTGAAAACAGCTGCTCAGTGTCCTCTCCTTACACACAATCTAGTTTGCATTTTATTCTAGTAACAAACCCATCTACCTAAACAAATATTTGGCATCCAAGTAGGCCCGAAAAAAATGTTGGAAAATGCATATGGCCTAAACAATGGTGTTCTAGAGGCCGAACGAAAAATGTTTGATACGAACGAATAATGGGCCCATGAACATTAAAGTTGCCCTTTTTAAACGTTACAATTAATAAAAGCATATGGAGCAGAACGAACGGAATAAAGCCAGAAAGAATAGAAACACAGCACAACTACTTACTTTTTTGCAGCACTCTCCAGATCTTTCAGTACTGCTCCGGCTCTCTCAACTTCAGGTCCGACCAACGCTTCCTGAGCTGATCTTTAGACCTTCGTACCCCGAAATTCCGCTCGAGACTCCTGACCACTTTCGCCATGATCTTGGCCTTTCGGATGTTCGGGTTGGGGAAAGGCCCATATTTTCCATCATAGTCGGACTTCTTCATGATGTCGACCATCTCCAACATCTCCCCAAACGACATATTTGTGGCCTTAAAACGTCTCCTTCTGGATCGGGACGTGCCTGGATCCGGGCTTTCCTCCTCCTCGTTGCTACAATTAGCACGCACCTGGTGTGACTCCGCCATCATGCTCTTCCCCCACTGCGCCGAACGAAAAGGGGCGGGGAATAGAATAGAAAGAACGTCAGGGGCGGGCGGAGTTACACACATGCGCAGTGTCTATAAAGCGTAACACGCGTGCGTATTACGTACGATCTGTGAGCGGAGGAAGGAGCATTGGACGCGCCGATCGTAAGAACGAATTTAAGAGACAAACTTGGGCCTATACTGCTTCTAGATTGAGGCCTATATTGTAACAAGATTAGGAGAGTTTGGTCTGACATTAGGCTTTGTCTTGTGTTGTGTCTTGCAGTGAACATGGATATCTTAATGAGAGATACTGACTTCATGTCACTATTCATTGATATGCTAAGGGAGCTGCCCTGTCTGTGGGAGATTACCCACCCCCATTTCAAAAACCAAGCAAAGAGGAAGGCAGCACTGGAGCAATTGTGTGAAATTGTGAAGCAGGTGATCCCCACGGCAGACATCACTTATTTAAAGATCTTAATTGGTTGCCTGAGGAGCACATATCTGAGGGAGCGCAAGAAAGTCCTGGATTCACAGAGATCCGGAGCAGCAGATGACATCTATGTCCCCAGGATGTTGTACTACGACAGGCTGCACTTTCTGGCAGGCCAGACTGAACCCAGGCCATCCCTCTCCAGTCTTCCTTCCACGCTTCCTTCCCCCCCGGCTGAGGCTTCTGATGCCCAACCTGGGCCTTCCAGGCCATATGTGGAGGAGCCCAGATTGAGCCAGGTATAGCATTCCTCTAAATATTTCTGCTTGTCCAATCAATGATGTTAACTAGATGTTAGTTGGGAGTACTAATTTATGATTGTGATTGATGATGCAAAAACTAAAACCATGTCCCTTTTTCATACACAGGGAAGTCTCAGCCAGGAGGTGGCTGATCTGCAGGTCCCTCCACCCACCCTGAAAACAGAAAGTGGCAGCAGGAGGAGTAGCCTAGAGGAGGCGGCTATCAGATTTTTTTGGAGGGCTACAGAGGTCCTGGGAGCACCCCACACCATGCAGGAGAACCTTGCGGCATTCATTGCCTATGAAATGCAGAGGATGGAGGAGGGCCAACAAGCCAGGTGTCAGGCCCTCATTTCAGAGGCTCTGGAGAAAGGTGTGAGGGGACAACTTACACCTCACACACAGCTTTGGGATGATCCTCCTCCTCCTCCTCCCTCTCCTCCAGGTCCTCCCAGTCCTCCTCCAGGTCCTCCCAGTCCTCCTCCAGGTCCTCCCAGTCCTCCTCCTCCTTCAGGTCCTACTCCTCCTCCTGCCACATCTCCTACTGCACAGCCACAGCCGGGAAGGAAGTGTGAAAGGAAGACCAGAGAGTGAGGACCCTGGATCCAGTCTGGTCGGCCAAAAGATGCAGCCTCTTGTGGTACCACAGCCTGGGGACACTGATGTCATCTGCTGCTATCCGAGTCTCTGTGAATCCCGGACCAGACTGCCCTCCCTTATATATGGACTCCTCAGGCCACCAATTTTGAGGTTTAAGAATTGATGTCTGCCGTGGGGGTCCCAGGCTTCACTAATTTCTGCTGTTGATCCAGTGTTGCCTTCCTCTTTGTTTGGTTATGAGCCCTTAATAAAGGATTTTTGTTTTGAATTATACTCTCCTATGTGTTTTACTTCAAAAATGATGGTTTGTTTGTGAGGATTCAGGTACATTTCTAATATACAATGTGAAATGAACAAGGGACACCAACAACAAAAATCTCATGGAGATTAAATAATAAAAGATATCAATGGTGTTGGGGTAACTTGCCACACAAAACACACACAAAAATATTCTGGAGTAAAAATAAAAATAACATTGAACAAAGATCAGCCTTGGAAAAAATCCAAACATTAAAGAAAAAAAAAGGCTTAAAAACCAAAAAAAAAATAAAAAAAAAATATAAAACTGTCAGATGTGACAACTAATAACAATATATTGAGGGAATCCCACTAAAAAAACACAAATCAAACTTTGTGAGAAGTGTGTGTGAATATGAGCAGCAAAACGACTTAATTCTTGTCACATTATAAAGAAGAAGAGAGTGCGCTGTATTAAACCATTTTTAACATTGCAGCGTGACGAAAGTACTGTATCCATTGCGAACGCTAAGTTTACCAGAACGAGCTGTCCCGTGTCGGAATTTCTTCTGAGCATGCGTGGCACTTTGTGCGTCTGAACAGGCCACACACGGTCGGAATTGACGCGATCGGATTCTGTTGTCGGAAAATTTTATCTCCTGCTGTCCAACTTTGTGTGTCGGAAAATCCGATGGAAAATGTCCGATGGCGCCCACACACGGTCGGAATTTCCGACAACACGCTCCGATCGGACATTGTCCATCGGAAAATCCGACCGTGTGTACGGGGCATAAGTCCTCACAGGGCCCTGCTGTGAAATATTAGATCAAGAATTGTAATTACATGCTCCTGTTGAACAGGGTCAGAAAAATTGGGCCTTTGGTGATGGTGATGGTGGTGGTGGTGCTGGTGCCACAACACTGTAAGTCCTCACAGTTACTCTTGGTGGGCGCAGAAACGGGTCCTGCTGTGAAATATTAGATCAAGAATTGTAATTACATGCCCCTGTTGAACAGGGCCAGAAAAATTGGGCCTTTGGTGGTGGTGATGGTGCTGGTGGCACAACACTGTAAGTTCTCACAGTTACTCTTGGTGGGTGCAGAAACGGGCCCTGCTATGAAATATTAGATCAACAATTCTAATTACATGTCCCTGTTAAACAGGGGCTGAAAAATTGGGCATTAGGCACTGGTGCTGGTACCACAACACTTCAACCCCTCACAGATACTCTAGTTGGAGCGCAGGAACTAGCCCTGCTGCAAAGAATTGCATCAAAAATTTTAATTACATGCTCCTGTTAAACAGGGGCTTAAAATTTGGAACTTAGGCACTGGTGGCGGCGCCCAGAACCAAAATTGTCCTTACAAGCTATCAGCATGATCATTGAGGAGGAAGAGGAGATTTACTCAGCATAACAGGATAGTCACTCAGCATCCGCATTGGCAAACTATGAAGGGATCTGACATTTCAAAAAAAATTATTCGGTTACATCAGCATCAGGTGCTTGGTATCTGGTGGTGATCCAAGACTGATTCATTTTTATGAAGGTCAGTCGATCGACCGAGTCGGTGGACAGATGCACCCTGTTATCGGTTACAGCAGCACTGAATGTGCTTTCCGAAAGAACGCTGGATGCAGGACAGGCCAGTAGCTCAATTGCATACTGTGCAAGCTCTGGCCAGTGATCCATCCTCAAGACCCAGTAACCCAGAGGATTTTCGGTGGGAAAGGTGTCCAAGTCAGATCTTGCCCCTAGGTATTCCTGCACCATGTAAAACAGACGCTGGCGATGGTTGCTGGAACCGATCATACCTTGGGGCTACGGACTAAAAAATTGTCTGAACGCATCGGTTAGACGGCCACCTTCTTCACCGCTCCTTCTTTGACTGACCAAAGCCTCAGCAACACTTCCAGAAACAGGAGTTTGTAACCTCCCAGTCTCTGGGAACGCGTTGCACAGACCTTTCTGTAAAGCCTCCCAAAGATGTTTCAGCCTCTGCTCCCTCTGGATAAGGTCTGCAACCTTACCCTTGTAACGTGGATCAAGGAGGGTTGCCAGCCAGTATTGGTCCTTCTCCTTGATACCACGAATACAAGGATCCTTACGCAGGCTTTGCAGGATCAGGGAGGCCATGCAGCGTAGGTTTGCTGAGGCATTCAGTCCGGAGTCCTCTGGGTCACTAAGGACGACATGATCTGCAGTCACCTCCTCCCAACCACGTACAAGTCCATGTGTTTCTTGGGACTCTAAAGGATCTCTTAAAGACTGCTGCTGATGCTGAGTGCCACGCTCCACCTCCATACTGACGCAATCCTCCTCTTCGTCCTCTTCCTATGTGATCGGTGGGCACACATGAATACTGTCTGGATAAAGGGGGCCTTGGGAGCTAAGGAAGTCCTCCTCTTCCTGCCTCTGTTCTGCCTCAAGTGCCCTGTCCATTATTCCATGCAGCGTGTACTCCAACAGGTGGACAAGGGGGACTGTGTCACTAATGCATGCACTGTCACTGCTCACCATCCTCGTGGCCTCCTCAAATGGTGACAGGACAGTGCATGCATCCCTGATCATGGCTCACTGGCGTGGGGAAAAAAAACAAGCTCCTCTGACCCTGTCCTGGTGCCATAGTCACACAGGTACTCATTGATGGCCCTCCGCTACGTGTGCAGCTGCTGCCGCATGGCCAACGTTGAGTTCCACCTGGTGGGCATGTCACAGATTAGGCGGTTCTTAAGCAGGTTAAATTCCTTTTGGAGGTCTGCCAGCCAAGCACTGGCATTATATGACTGGCGGAAATGCACACAGACTTTCCTGGCCTGCCTCAGGACATCCTGTAAGCCTGGGTACCTGCCCAAGAACCACTGCACCACCAAGTTAAGGACGTGAGCCAAACAGGGCACATGGGTCAGTTGTCCCTGTCGGAGGGCAAGGAAGAGGTTGGTGTCAGAGAGTGACCCAATGCGCCGTGAAACTTAGGTAACGTCCCTGTCCATGCCTGCTGGACCAGGAGTCAGCGGTAATATGCACCTTACCGCTGACTGCCCTGTCCAGCGAGGCCAAGACATTGCCTTCCACATGCCGGTAGAGAGCCAGAATCTCCTTCCATGAGAAAAAGTGGCATTTGGGTACCTGCCACTGAGGAACCGCACATTCCACAAACTCACGGAAGGGGGCAGAGTCTACCAACTGAAAAGGTAGCAGTTGAAGTGCTAGCAATTTTGCCAAGCTAGTATTCAACCGCTGGGCATGTGGATGGCTGGGAACGAACTTCTTTCTGCGGTGCAGCAGCTGGGGCAGGGAAATTTGCCTGGTACAATCTGACATCCGTGTACCAAAAGCAGATTGCCCACAAGTACTTGGCTTTGACAAACCTAATTCTACACCTTCATTCCTCTCAGTGCAGGTCTCAGAGAGGACTGAATGTATAGTGGGGTTGGAGATCTCAGCTGATGAGGAGCAAGGAGAGGTCCTCTTTGTTCTTTGGTGTGGGTCTTTTAGATACATTTGCCAACGAACTGCATGGCAGGTCAACATATGTCTGGTCAAGCATGTGGTGCCCAAGCAGGAGATGTTTTGGCCATGCGAGATACGCTTGAGACATATGTTGCAAATAGCAGCGTTGCGATCTGATGCACTCATCTCAAAAAAGACCCACACCAAAGAACTTTTGGAATAACGCGCAGAGACAGCAGCGCTCTGCACATGCAGGGCTTTGTGGTGTGATGCAGTCAGTGTGCAGCCCTTAGGCTGGCCCCTGGAGGGCATCCTGCCTCGTTGGTGATGTGCCTAATCCTCCTCTCTCCTATCAGGAACCCGCGTTGAATCAGTGACCTCATCATCCCCTCCCTCCTCATCACCGGAGCAAACCTGGCAGTATGCTGCAGCAGGGGAAGCATGACTGCCAGATTCCTGTCCTTCTTCGGCACCCCCTCTGTTCGTGCTCATGTTACTGCCTTCATCTAGCTCAGTATCATCATCAGAGCCTTCTAAACGCTGGGCATCCTCCTGGAGCATGTACCCAACACTGTGGTCAAACAGTTCGAGGGACCCCTCAGGAGGACATGGTGGGGCTAGGGAAGGAGTCACTGATGCCATTGAGCCAAGGGAAGAGGCCGCATTGGCAGCTGCTTTGCCAGACAAAGTACCCTGAGCATGTGTGAGGGAGGATGAGGAGGATGAGGAAGGCTTGGTCATCCACTCGACCAAGTCTTCCACATGTTACGGCTCTACACGGCCAGCTGCCAAAAAAAAGGCCAAGTGTGTCCCACAGCCACGTGCTGATGAGGATGCACCGTCTCCATGACCAGCACCATTGCCTCTAGACACAGAGTTGGCCTTCCAGGCATACTAATGGCCTGTAGCTGCACTAAGCTGTTTATATATATATATATATATATATATATATATATATATATATATATATATATATATATGTGTGTGTGTGTGTGATATACATACATACATACACACACATATACATACACACACACATATACACACACACACACACACATATACACACACACACATATACACACACACACACACATACATACATACATACATATACTGATACAGAAGCTAGCAAAATCAACTGCCTGCCTACAGTATTAGAACACCACAAACCTTTTACAGGTAGCTTTAGTGAACACTGTGGAGAGGTCGCACTACACTAACGTGTAAATACTTTAGCTGCCTGCAATAGTAATAGGATCAGGAAAACACCACCAACCTTCCACAGGTAGTTTTAGCTGAACACTGTGCAGAGGTCGCACTAAAATAACGTGTAAATAATTTAGCTGCCTGCGGTGGTGATAGGATCAGGAAAACACCACCAACCTTCTACAGGTAGCTTTAGCTGAACACTGTGCAGAGGTCGCACTATACTAACGTGTAAATGATTTAGCTGCCTGCGGTGGTGATAGGATCAGGAAAACACCACCAACCTTCTACAGGTAGCTTTAGCTGAACACTGTGCAGAGGTCGCACTACACTAACTTGTAGTTTTAGCTGAACACTGTGAGGAGGACGCACTACACTAACTTGTAGCTTTAACTAAACACTGTGCAGAGGTCACACTACACTAACATGTAAATACTTTAGCTGCCTGCGATAGTGATAGGATCAGGAAAACACCACCAACCTTCTACAGGTAGCTTTAGCTGAACAGTGCAGAGGTCCCACTATACTAACGTGTAAATAATTTAGCTGCCTGCAGTGGTGATAGGATCAGGAAAACACCACCAACCTTCTACATGTAGCTTTAGCTGAACACTGTGCAGAGGTCGCACTACACTAACTTGTAGCTTTAGCTGAACACTGTTCAGAGGACGCACTACACTAACTTGTAGCTTTAGCTGAACACTGTGCAGAGGTCGCACTACACTAACTTGTAGTTTTAGCTGAACACTGTTCAGAGGACGCACTACACTAACTTGTGGCTTTAGTTGAACACTGTGCAGAGGTCGCACTACACTCACTTGTAGTTTTAGCTGAACACTGTGAGAAGGACGCACTACACTACCTTGTAGCTTTAGCTGAACACTGTGCAGAGGTCACACTAAACTAACCTGTAGCTTTAGCTGAACACTGTGCAGAGGTCACACTAAACTAACCTGTAGTTTTAGCTGAACATTGTGAGGAGGATGCACTACACTAACTTGTAGCTTTAGCTGAACACTGTGCAGATGTCGCACTACACTAACTTGTAGTTTTAGCTGAACACTATGAGGAGGACGCACTACACTAACTTGTAGCTTTAGCTGAAAACTGTGCAGAGGTCACACTAAACTAACTTGTAGCTTTAGGTGAACACTGTGAGGAGGACGCACTACACTTACTGTAAATAGTCTAGCTGCCTGACTGTGGTACTAATAGGATCAATAGAACACCAGCAATTTTCTTCAGGTAGCTGTAAATACTGTAACAAGACAAGCCTGCCTGTCAGTAGGAAGATAACAGGAACGGATCTAGCTAAACTGAATACAGTGTATATATATATATATATATATATATATATATATATATATATATATATATATATGCAACACCTGGGATGCAAAGATATATATACAATACACTGTAAGTGCAGCTAACTGACTGACTGTCCTGCCTAATCTATCTAACTCAAATGAAATGACACTGTCTCTCTCTCTCTCTCTATCTCTCAGCAGCACGCCGGAACACACTACACAGGGCCGCCGTGCAGGCGGCCTTATATAGTGTGGGGCGTGTTCTAAACCCCCTGAGCCATAATTGGACAAAGCCACCCTGGCTTTGGCCAATTACAGCTCTCTCTACTGATGGCGCTGTGATTGGCCAAGCATGCGGGTCATAGTGCATGCTTGGCCAATCATCAGCCAGCAATGCACTGCGATGCCGCAGTGAATTATGGGCCATGACGCGCCACACGAATTTGGCGTGAACAGTCCATATCATTCGTAATTCGACGAACGATCGAACAGACGATGTTCGAGTCGAACATGGGTTCGACTCGAACATGAAGCTCATCCCTGCTGATGTGATTGAATTTGCTAGGGATCTGGGATCCCTTCAAGACTGCCTATGCTGCCTATCCTATTCCTAAATCTTGATTATGCTAGCTTCCAACAATATTTTTGGTTTAGGGCACCACTAACACCTGAGGCCCAATTTTTCTGCACCTGTTTGACAGGGGCATGTAATTATCTTTTTTTTTTTAAATTTGTTAACAGCAGGGCCTGTTCCTGCACCTAACAAGAGTAACTGTGAGGGGTTACAGCAGAGGTATGCAATTAGCGGACCTCTAGCTGTTGCAAAACTATTATTATTATTATACAGGATTTATATAGCGCCAACAGTTTACGCAGCGCTTTACAATATAAAAGGGAGACAATACAGTTATAATACAATAAGATACAGGAGGATTAAGAGGGCCCTGCTCAGAAGAGCTTACAATCTAATAGGGTGGGGCAGGTAGTAACTGTGAGGAGTTACAGTGTTCAGGCACCACCAACACCCAAGGCCCAATTTTTCTGCACCTGTTTGAAAGGGGCATGTAATTTCAATTGTTTTAGAAATTTTTAACAGCAGGGCTCATTCCTGCGCCAAGCAAGAATAACTATGAGGAGTTACAGTGTTCAGGCACCACTTGGGATGGGCAAACGGTTTGGGACGAGCATAGGTTTGGCCTGAACATCGCCCATTCAGGTAATCGCCTAATACCCAAACTTTCTGGGCACTTAGTGGGATGTTCACCTACCGAGCGCACAGTCAATAGGTTGTTATGGCTTCCCTGTTGACAGCTAAATTTAAAAAAAAATATTGTATGTAGTACTAACTCACGGTGGAGCTGCTGGTTTAAGCGGGCTTGTTACCTTCATTCTCCTTCCCTCTGTTTCACCGGCACCGGGTCTAGGGTTCCGTTGAGTTCACCTCTGGACGATACACGCACCAACACTTGTGTACGTTTTCAATGCTTTATTAAACAATTTAGCAAGGAAGTAGCAGGAAAGGGGCAGAAGGGAAACCGCAGAAGAAACTCAAATATCTTCTTGTAAGATTCTTGACAAATGTCCTGGTAGAATTTTGATATTACAATAGAATGCGCTCCCCTCGTGGGACACACTCCTTGCTCGCCTGGATAGTCCTCTCTCACTTGCCTAGCAGCCAGTACGTAGCACGAACAAAAGTCTCTTCCACAGACTTGTTCGGGATAAACCCGTACGATCCTCTGCCACAGGATGTATCTTTTTTATGCAATGAACGTCAGTCACAGTGCCTGAACACTATGCTGTATAGTTACTTCAGGATACGTCCTCCAAAGAAGTCACCAGGCCCCTCTCCAGACCAGCACGTTGCGTGATCCTTCCATGACGGGTCATCCCCTGGGATCTCCTCAGTTGTCCAGCTTCTTCACTCGGGATAGACAGCTCAGGACCATTCCTTGGCTCAAATAGGTCATCATCACCGGAAAGATCCGACATGGATTCTTTTTCTGAATCTTTCAAGTCCTCCGCTGGTAGATATTTGCTTACAGTCCCAGATACATTCCCCATCAGTGGCTTACCCGTTCCTGACGTGGACTCTTGCAGCTCCGGTTCAGGTAACCTCTGAGGTAGGCCTCAACCACGGCTGCGAGAAACCTTCACTTATCCCACCTTCCTTTGAGCAGGTACAACAGGAGTAGGCGTAGTGGATGCAGAAATCAAAGTAATGTCCCCTGATGAGACGACAGCAGCAGTGTCTTTCTCCGGAACATTGTCCGGAACAACAGGCAAAGTGGTGGCCTGTCGCTCTATCTCTGTAGTAGTAGCAACTTTTACTGTGGCGATACCTGTTGCCCAATCTATCCGATAAGTACAGGGCGACATGGTAGGTTGCTCCACCACAAACAAGTACTCTCCACACTGTGGACATCAGCCAAACAGACGGAGATGTACGGCCAATCCTTCACATCGGTGGCAGATCATGCCCAGTCCCTCAATATCTCCTGAGGTATATAGAACAAACCTCTCCTGCTTCAAGCGAACTCCCGTATCCGTAAGCAGGGTTCCAGATAGCTCAGTATTCATCACGGTGCTTGCAGGGAACATTCTCGGTCTCATAATTGGCTGCATCGCCGGAAAAGACATGGCCACACTCTGATCTTCTCAGTACGATCACGAGGCTTCTCTTTTCCTCTGGCGCCAAACACATACATGCGTCCCACGTGGTAACAAGTAGGGTAGACTCCTCCCACTTGTTCTTCTGATCACGTAGCTCCCGGGCCTTCATTGGCGCCTGCCGTCTATGCACTCAGAAATAAAGTCCTGCAGTTTAACCTTTTTTCTTCCTGAAAGATTTTTTTCAAAGTACAGTTCTTTCCGTAAACTCCCGGTAAAACACTTCTCTTGGTTTGCGAGAATTTACGGTCAACAAATCCCGGACGACGCCCCCACATGTATCAATAATTCACGGTGGAGCTGCTGGTTTAAGTGGGCTTGTTACCTTCACTCTCCTTCCCTCTGTTTCACTGGCACCAGTTCTAGGGTTCCGTTGAGTTTACCTCTGGACGATACACGCACCAACACTCCAGTACGTTTTCAATGCTTTATAAACAATTTACTAAGGAAGTAGCAGGAAAGAGGCAGAAAGGAAACTGCAGAAGAAACTCAAATATCTTCTTGTAAGATTCTTGACAAATGTCCTTGAAGAATTTAGATATTACGATAGAATGCGCTCCCCTCGTGGGACACACTCCTTGCCCGCCTGGATAGGCCTCTCTCACTTGCCTAGCAGCCAGTACTTGGCACGAACAAAAGTCTCTGCCACAGACTTGTTTGGGATAAACCTGTATGATCTTCTATAAAGTGTGGCGCTAAAATGAACTTGTTCCTCATTTGGGTCAGCCCCACTGAAATGACAATCAGAGGGTCAAAACTCCCCTATGAGGTATTTAATCAAATAAAATCTTTTCAGATCTTATAAAATAAAAAAAAAAGAGATAATGAGTGCTTTAAGTAAACCCCTCTATAGTCTGCCCCATATATTGTACTGTAACAAATCCAGTGTACCTAACTAGAAATCAGTATCAATATCTTAAAAGGGGATATCTATGTGGGGATTAATATATGTGCTATCTAAAGCAAAAAGGAAGATCCCCATCAAGGGGAAGAGAAAAATGTATGATATTTAAATCTCGTGAGTCAAACACAAAATATAATAAACCGTGATGTCACCAGACGTATAAACTAACATCATAAGAATACATATATTGTATTAATAGGTGAAAAATAAAATTGATAAAAAAATTAAACCAATATGATGACAATAATGAAAATAATGTTCATAAGTAAAATGAATAGAAATCAGATATCAGTCCCAATGATGGACCTATAGAGGTACACCTGGATGCTTGGCTGCTTGAACTCCCTCTGAACTGCCCAGATGGCTCACATACCGAAGTAGGTATAGGAACTATGGATACAGATATGTATAAAATACTCTTACCAAGAGTGGTGGACTCACCGGCCAGCGGCCTCGGAGTCAAGATAAGCTTGTACTAACACGAACGGCAGTAGATGGAGTGCTGCTTCATCTGTTTAGTAGAGATGCTGGGAAGTGAGAGTCCCCACCAAACGATCACCTACACTCAGGTATTCCAGTCACCATATAGCTCCAGCGATGCTGCATTTAGGAGATGTAAGTTTTAGTCCAATGTTTGCTCTGATAGCGGGTTCCTTCTTTCAGTCTCTAAGATGGAGTCTGAGCTCCCAGGATGCACCTGTTCCCCTTCCTTAGACTGAAGAATGAATTATTAATATTAATCCCCACATAGATATCCCCTTTTAAGATATTGATACTGATTTCTAGTTAGGTACACTGGATTTGTTACAGTACAATATATGGGGCAGACTATAGAGGGGTTTACTTAAAGCACTCATTATCTCTTTTTTTTATTTTTTTTATTTTATAAGATCTGAAAAGATTTTATTTGATTAAATACCTCATAGGGGAGTTTTGACCCTCTGATTGTCATTTCAGTGGGGCTGACCCAAATGAGGAACAAGTTCATTTTAGCGCCACACTTTGTCTTTTATTCGTGATTTACAATTTGTCTGATTGTTGTGTTCGCAGCTTTTCACAATTTTTTTGGGATTGGCGCAATATTATCAATTTTAATTTTATTCTGTATGATCTTCTGCCACAGGATGTATAGTTTTTTTCTGCAATGAACGTCAGTCACAGTGCTTGAACCTTTAAGCCAACCCGGCAACACTATGCTGTATAGTTACTTTAGGATACATCCTCCAACCGAGTCACTAGGCCCCTCTCCAGACCAGCACGTTGCGTGATCCTTCCATGACGGGTCCTCCCCTGGGATCTCCTCGGTTGTCCAGCTTCTTCACTCTGGATAGACAGCTCAGGACCATTCCTCGGCCGTTGTGGTAGGCCCCAGACAAGCTTCTGGGCCCACCCCTGCGGAACGGAGGACCACGAGATAGCTCTCTAACGCATACCTGTCGGCCAGAAAGGCCAGCAGGTGGCTGCAAAAAACGAACCCCAAAAAATGGCATCTGTCCCATATATACTCTCGCCCAGAATGCCACTCGGAGGACCACCTCCACCGAGTTGTCTCTGGGACAGAAGAGCATCCATACGCTTCGACATGTTGCCTTTCCAACACTAACCAGTGGTAACAGCGACACACACCGGTCAGTATGGAAACACACGCAATGTCAGCCAAGCTGGAACAGAGGCAAACCTAACAAATAAGTTACTAAATTTACCTAACATATGGTAGATAGCAAATCTACCAGCGCTAAACACATATTTTATTTTTAGGTGCTTTTTTAATTTACATATTAGTAGTATACTTTTGATCATAATCGTATTCGACTACATCCCACAGAGACTATGTAATATTTTCACTTTATGAAGTCACTACAATACACCAATTCATTTGTAATCACCTTGAATTATACCAATTGATTTAATATCTTTAGACAGATATCTTCACTCAGTTAGTATTGCATGAATCACATGCACAGCGCCACCCCTACTTCATCTTATTTTTTTGTACAATTCTCCTTTAACCGCTTGCCGACCAGCTGCGGCAGAATGGCACGGGCAGGTGAATCGCCGTCATGTTACGTCGCTCCCTAAGATGGCCACAAGGGGCGCGCGCCCATTAATCACTCCCAATTAAACTCCTGTTAACTGTAATATCACCATCAGGACCCATACCACCGTGGGTCCCATACTCATCCTTCTGAGGTGTCTTCCTTCTCCCGCAAAGACCAACACCAGCCATAGCACCCAACGGGGGGAAAACCTTACCCTTGGGTGCCCCTCCACACCCTCAACGCTCTCTGGATGCCATCCTGCAGCCCAAGAGCCCACATATCTATCCCCACATCATTAAGGTGTACCCAATCCCCTCTCAGGTACCTCCATGTATCCACCTCCATTTCCCAATGCCTAATTGCCACGCCCCCATTCCTAACAACAAATCGGCTGATTTCCCGATTAACTTTTTTCCGAGCCTTATTAAGTTTGTCAACTGACCTAGCTAGCCGCCAGTTAGTCCGAGCAATCATGTCAGACCAAACGATCACCATATCAGAGAAGACCATGTGGAGCTGCAAGATATCAAATTTGATGTCTCTCGATATGTCCAGCATTGACCTTACCCCCAAATCCATGCCACCTACGTGCAAAACTAATACGTCTGGTGGCCTGTCCCAGCTCGCAAATTTGTGCACCTCTGGAACAACTCCATATCATTCCTGGTAACCACAACCACCTTATGCATGCTTCCTTTCTGGAAATGCCCAACTGTATCCCTTCCAGCCTAACATCACCCTGTTTTGCCCCCCAAAACACATACGAATGGCCCATTATCCAGACCAATCTCTGCCATCCATCTGAAAAAGAAGAAAACAAACTCCAAATAACCACAGACTCATCATCACACTAGTACAAATCCCCAATGTCCCCCCCAGGCTCAATCCACCAACAGGTGGGGCCTGACATAAATCTGGAACCTCTGTGATTCCCACCTGCCGATGCGTTTGACTGCATCATCAGTTATTCCACTCCTCACGGTCTCTGTAGCCGCCCCTATTCTAAAGGAATGGGATGAGAATTCCTTCTCATCCAATCCCAAAGCCCTTAAACCTTTCCGGAACACCGCAATGAATTGGAACCGTGACAAGAGGGACCCATCGGAGTGTATAAGAAAAGTCCCTACTACCCCCGGGCGTACAGAAAAAAATTTCTTCACTGCCTCCACCAGACACAATGGGGACGCAGGCAAAGAAAAAATTTGAACCTTTTTACCCTTACCCCCTTGATCCATCTTTGATCACCGAACGATGAGGGACACCTCATCCTCAGTGCAGTATACCTCCCGATCCAACATGCCCCCATGCACTACTTTAGATGGGCTAACCAGCACCCCAACCCTGAATGCCCCAAAAAACTCCAATGTAAAGGCCGCCCTAAATAACACCACCTCGTAGGCTGATGAACATAAACTCCCCAATTGAACCATCAACTTCTGTAAAAGCTCAAACGACACCGGGCGCCTTGTGTCCCTATGTTTTTGAGAGCGCCTGTACCCCTTCAACGCTTGCTTCACCCAGAAATCTTTTGTGAAGTCTTGATACCCCTTTAATTTAAATAAGAATGCCAATCTAGCTAATTTATTATCCAGCACCGAAACTGACACCCCGTTTTCCAGGTTTCAGGACAAAAAATAAAGAACCAGAAGGTGAACTTCTGACCCGTTCTGATCCACCTCCGATTTCTGCAGCAGGGTCATCTATTCATGCCATACCTTGCTGTAGGCCGCCCATGTCACCTCAGTCACTGACCGTCTAATCCATCCAGAGAAGACCCCAAGCCATTCGGGACAAGGAATCCTGTGTTGTTCCACACCCGGCACCAACTCCACTCCCGGAAGGTGCACCGCAAAGATAAATACATTAAGTTGCAAACACCACAACACCAAGTGCTGTAACAGCCACACAACTGGTGGTGATGAGGCGGACACCTTATTGATCACCTGCACCACCCTGAGATTATCCCCATGGAAACACACTTTTCGGTCCCTGAAGTACTCCCCCCACAACTCCACAGCCAGCACCACTGGAAACAATTCCAGTAACACTAGGTTGCGAGAGAAACCAGCCTCCCTCCGAGTGTCCGGGGATGGGCCTGCACTCCATTTGCCTTGAAAAAAATGCTCCAAATCCTGATGCTCCTGCCGCATCTGTATAAAGTTCCAGGTCAAAGTTACTTACTGGCCCAGACATCCACAAGGCCCGTCCATTGAAAGATTCCAAAAACAAGTGCCACACTCTCAGGTCTTCACAGTGTTCCTTAACTAATCGCACATAATGCATAGGAACCTTGATTTCCGCCGTACTTGCAGACAGCCGTCTTCAAAATCTTCTCCCCATCGGCAATATGCGGCACGCAAAATTCAACTTTCCCAGGAACGACTGCAACCTTTGTAGCTGAACCTTGCGCAACCCCAGAAAACCCCAAATTTGTTCTTTAAGGGCAAGCAACTTTTCCTCCAGCAGCCAGCATTCCATTGCTCCGGAATCCAGAACAATGCCTAAGAAACTCAGCACTGTGGTCAGATCTTCCGTCTTTTCCGGCGCCATCGGGATCCCGAACCTGTCTGCGATATGTTCCAACATGGTTAACAGCACCACGCAGGTGTTTGAAGTGGCATTCACCCCTGACACGTCCCTAACCACCCATTCCACAAACAAACTGAACCTTTCGAATAGGGCACAGGATATCGAATAGCCCATGGGCAGCAGTCTACATAGAATGAGTTCTCCCAGTGACAACTCAGAAGATGAAATCTATCGGGGTGGACCAGCAGCAGCTAGAATGCTGATTCTACATCTGCCTTTGCCATCAAGGCACCTTGCCCATATTGGCGCACCCAAAACACAGCTGCATCAAAGGACGCATAACAGACAGTACATTCCTCTGGATCAGTAGCATCATTAACCGACCCCCTTTTGGGAAAGAGAGATGGTGAATGAGCTGGAATTTATTGGGCTCTTTCTTGGGCACCACCCCAATGGAGACACCACCAAATTATCCAACAGGACAGATGGGAAAGGGCCAACCATGTGTCCCAGTGCCACTTCTTCTGTAGTTTCTTAGAAACCACCTCAGAATGTTGCAAAGCCAAGCGCAAATTCCGGGACCTGGGGGGGCCTTAGTCAATGTACATGGTATGTGAAACCCCCCCGAAAACCCAAGTCCCAACACTTGTGCTGATTCCCTACCTAGCGAGGAAAGGCTGCATCCTTTCCACCTTCACTGGTGTCTTCCCTCTTGTTACCAGCCTCACTGGACCGCCCCTTTCCTTGTTTAAAACACCGGGACACAGGGTGGGCACCCCCGCACCCGGAGCACTCGTGCTTGTACCGGCACAAACCCCCAAATTTGCACGCATCCTCATTGTACTGCCAACTCACCCCTTTTTTTATTTCTGGCCGATTGTCCTGGGGTAGCAGCTCCACCCCCCCCCTGAATAAACTCATTCGGAGCCCGTGTAAATGTCATGAGCTTCATCCATAGACTAATGTCCTTGTGATCCCACCTCAAAGACGTCCATATCGCTCTACGTTGCCGGAACTGCTCATCATACCGCAGCCATGCAGTGCCCCCGTAGACTCTTTAGGCTTCACCCACAGCATCCAAGTAACAGAACAGTGCCGAGCAGTGTCCTGGGTTCTTTTCCCCAATCACACTGGCCATAATGGCAAATGCCTGCGACCAGTTTGGGAATGTCCTAGGTATCAACCTGTATTGCCTCTTCTCCTCGTCCTCCTTCTTGGACTCCTCTGGCTTCACCCTATCCAGGTTGAACTTCTCTAGCAGCAGTAGTGAAAAGATTTCCATGTACTCACCTTTCCAGGTCCGTTCCCTTACCTCTGGCTTTAAATGTGCTCTTAGTGGGCCCTCAAAACACACAGACTTCGCACTTAGCCGAATCGTTCAAGCAGACTGCCTTCTGTTTGCTAGCGGCCTTCCCCGCCCCCGCACCTTCTCCCCACCAGCAGACTTGTCCGCAGGTGCCACCTGTGCTTGCCCAGTCCACGCTACCGTGGAAACCACCGCCCCAAGCTACCAAATCCTTCAACCCTAGCAAACACCCCTGTAAGCCGGTATCAACCCCGGCAGCATTGTGTCCGCAGGCCGAACTCCCCAGGGGGGGCCCCGCCGTACAGTCGCCGACTCCACCCCCTGTGGCCCAGGTACCCCCATACCTGCCATATCTGCAGCCCCCACATGCTGACCCACATTAGAAGAATTAGAATTGGACATACCAGGTTGCCTAGGAAGGATCCCACCAGCCGATGGTCCCGACTCCATTGCTGTCGATCGCCCACATGGCTCCGCCTCACCTCTGGATACCGACAGCTCACCCTCGGATCTGTGTCCCGCTGCAAGTTCACCCTCTGCCAAAAGCCCTCCAGGTGATGTCACTCTGGATGCTGCGGATTCGCGCTGCCACCATGCGCTGGATCCGTTCACCGATTTCGGCGTTGTCTTGCTGCATCTTGTTGGGCTCACTGCAGCCCCCAGCGCTGTTTCCATTTCTGTCGCCATCTGGCCTGTCCCTCTTCTATCATCATTATGGCCGCCGGCTGCAGTTTTGGATGGCCCGGCGGCCGCAGCTGCTTTACTCCCCCACCGGAGCTTCACCCACGCAGCCCCGCCAGGTGTGGAGCCTGCACTGTCCTCACCCTGTTGTCTAGAGGGCTCGTAATTTGCTCTTCTGGTCCCTATGACTGTGCCTGCAGTTCTTCTGAGCTGTGGGGTGGGATACCTCCCGAGACCCCCACTAGCGAGCGCAGCCTGCCGTTTTGCTGGGGAGCCCGAAGGGACCCTGATGGGACTCCCTGGCTGCCACTGTTGTGGCCTGGGGGGGTCAGGCAAAAAAAGCTCTGGGGGCCTGGATCTCCGTGCCTGTGTGGATTCCCGCCCCCCCGAACTTGCTGCCGCATACTGGGTCCCCAGCACAGGCGCTAATTGCTCCTGAAGCCTGTCAGCCCCTCTTGTGCCCGCCTCCTCTCTTAGGCGCTGAAGTAGCCGCTCCACATCTGCCATGATGTGTCCTCCCATTTCGCCCCACGATGTGCCCCGCCCAACTAGCCGCCTCCACGCTCTCTCTCTCTCTCTCTCCCATCCCTCAGATAGCCAGACACTGTCACTGCTGTGTGAGTAAAATTGGCCTGATCTGAAACTGTAACCGGCTCCCAGCTAAGCGTTCTCACTCAGCAGATGTGTGGAATCTTTTCCTGCGCCACTCAATCTTTTCCTCCTGCTCCGCTGGTGAAGCTGGGGAGAGGCCAGGTTCTTATAACCCCCTGAAACCCCTCCCCCTCTTTGTCACCACCAATCCCTTCATCTCCCTGATTTTCTTACCCCACTGTTTCTCTTGTCATGCCAGCCCTACACTACCCCTTTGTTCTTGCTCCGGGCTTTTCTTGAAGTTAATGCAAAGAGTCAATATTTGCAGTGTTTGCAGCAATATTTTTTCAGCAGGAACGTGGAGGAAACGCGGTTCAGGCACCTCCAGAACTGAATGGCAAAGGGGTGCTGGGGTGTACTGGAGGGTCTATTGATGCTGGCTGCTGAGGAATCTATTGTTGCTGGAGGGGATCTATTTTTGGGGAGGAAGGAGGTCTTTACTGGTCCATATCCAGTAAAGAGACATGCTCATATCCAGCAAAGAGACACCCCCCATATCCAGCAAGAGACATCATCATCCAGCAAACAGACAACCCAGTCCAGCAAAGAGAACACCCAATTCAGCAAACAGACAACCCCATCCGTAAAAGAGACAGCCCAGTCCAGAAAATAAATGGCCCAGTCCAGCAAAGTGACAGCCCAATCTAGCAAAGGGACAGCCCAGTCCAGCAGAGAAAAAGCCAAATCCAGCAAAGAGACAGCCCAGTCCAGCAAAGAGACAGTCCAATCCAGCAAAAAAGACAGCCCAGTCTAGCAAAGAGACAGCCCATTCCAGCAAAGAGACAACCAAGTCTAGCAAAGAGACAGTCCAAACCAGCAAAGAGACAGCCCAGTCCAGAATTATTATCAATTATTTACCAAAAAAAGGCTAAAAATTTGTCTCCATGGAGACACACGGTCGATCCGCTCCACACCTCTGCTACACAGTGACAGCGTCCAAATCATATGACGTCCTTGACTTTGTGAGGGGATATCTGAATGATGCCTGCATCTACAAGCATCATTCAGATATCATTCTTTCCAGCCGGCGATTCTGTGCACGATAAGAATGATCATAGCGGCAATTCTACTGCTAGATCGTTCTTATAGGTGACGGGAGGGGACGACCCCCCCCCTCCCGCCGCCATCCGGTGCTGCTCCGGGCTCTCCTGTGCCATGGGGGCCCAGAGAAAGAATCGTCCGGCGCCGGATGATGACGATAGAGATGATGGGTGACCAGATGGTCATCCATCATCTCTATGACTGTTGGAGGCCTGGGCGCGATGTTATGACGTCACGCCCGGGTTCCCGGAAGTAAACAAAGCCACGATCGCGGCTGTCAGCATGAGATCGGTGAATTTTTATTCTCAATGCTTTCCAGCCTGAAGGAGAGATGTGGGGTCTTATTGACCCCGCATCTCTCCATAAAGAGGACCTGTCACAATAGATTCCTATTACAAGGGATGTTTACATTCCTTGTAATAGCAATAAAAGTGATAAATGTAAAAAAGTGTAAAACAAAAAAAATTAAGTAAAATAAAAAAATATATATATGCCCCTGTCCCCGGTAGCTCGTGTTCAGAAGCAAACGCACATGTAAATCCCACCCACATATGTAAACACCGTTCAAACCACACATGTGAGGTATCGCCGCGTGCGTTAGAGCGCATGCTACAATTCTAGCACTAAACCTTCTCTGTAACTCTAAACTGGTAACCTGTAAAATTTTTCAAAGCGTCGCCTATGGAGATTTTTAAGTACCGAAGTTTGGCACCATTCCATGAGTGTGCGCAATTTTAAAGCGTGAAATGTTAGGTATCTATTTACTCAGCGTCACATCATCTTTCACATTTTACAAAAAATTGGGCTAACTTTACTGTTTTGTTATTTTTTAATTGATGAACCTGTTTTTTTCCAAAAAAAAAGGCGTTTGAAAAATTATTGCACAAATACCATGTAAGATAAAAAGTTGCAATTACTGCCATTTTATTCCCTAGGGTGTCTGCTAAAAAAACATATATAATGTTTGGGGGTTCTGAGTAATTTTCTAGCAAAAAATGATGATTTTTACATGAAGGAGAGAAGTGCCAGAATAGGCCCGGTATTGAAGTGGTTAAAGGTGTCCAGGAACCCATTCAATTATATGATGCAATGGTGTCCGGGAACCCATCCAATTATATGATGCAAGGCCAGAATTATGAAATCCTGAAAACTCACACACCCTCCAGTAAACTTTCCCAACCACACTTCTACCATCATCTGACTACTGGTACAACCATCTCCATCCTGTCTTCTGTATATCTGAGCTAAACCTCTTCAGAAGTCTTACTACTGCATTCTGTTTTAGCAGATTTACAGGTTGGGAGATAAGCGGTGACCTACCTTCATCTCCAATGGCGGACAATAAGGTGAGTGACTTTCTATTCATTGTTACCAGTGTGATACCAAATCATTTCATACAAGCAGAGCGAAGAGCTCATAGCAGCCAATCAAAATGCATCCAGAACTTGTCTGTATTCTGTAATAAAATTTCTAAAAAAGTTACTGAATGACCCTCTGCGGAGAAAAAATAAAAAATAATAAAACTTTTTGGCAGTGTTGATTTAAAAAATATAAAATCTAAACCTCGGAATGTTGTTGTGCGCTTGTAAAACCATGAACACTAGAAAACCCAGAATTGTCAATGGAAGCTTTGTTAACCCCCTTCCCGTCTGTACGCCCCATATAGACCAGGGCAGGTTTTACATTTCTGCTGTGGACTAGTTTATTTGGTAATAACTTTACAATTACTTAAGATAACAAAGTAACACTTGTATTGTTTTTTTGTTTAAGGACAAACAAATTATGTTTTTGATGTTGTCTTACAAAAATGTTTTTTTTTTATTAATCTGTATATCAATATAGCCATTTCAGCTAAGACAGCACCTATTGGGAGAACAGAATTGTAATTACATTTTTGAATACTCTTCCTAAACCAAAAACCAATACTCCATCCAGCTCACTAGTGAGCAATTGGACATACACTATGAACTAGATTATCTAATTTATACCTTATTGGTATAAGCTTATAATTAAATAACAACATTTTTATTATGATTTTAGGTTCCCTTTTTTGTTAGTTTTTATTTTATTTATTTATATTTTTTTTATTAATTTTTTTTTATTATTATTTTTTTTTTTTTAGAAACATGGTATGGTATATGTTCAGATAATATTTTTACTTTTTGAACACCTAAATAGTCCCTAATGTATGGAGGACTGATTAAAATATTATATATATATATATATATATATATATATATATATATATATATATATATATATATATATATATTATTTATTTTTATATTATTATACTTCCTCCTCCTTTTTTGTTTCTCAATGGCTTTTTTGGTATTTTTTGTTTTAGAAACATGGTATGGTAAGTGTTCAGACACTGGACTGATTAAATAATTATATATGTATATGTATGTTTTATTCTGTATGTGTGTATGTATATGTATATATAAATGTATATATATGTATACATTTTTTATTATTTATTTATTTATTTATTTTTATATCATTATATTTCCTCCTCCTTTTTTGTTTCTCAAGATAAAATTGTGAAATAACAAATTTTTTATTTTGAATTTAAGTTCCCTTTTTATAGTACTGGACTGATTAAGTTAGCATGTATGTATGTATGTATAGATATAAATGTAGGTGTATATATAATATATATATATATATATATATATATATATATATATATATTATATATATATATATAATATATATATTATATATATATATATATATATATATATATATAATGTATATATGTATATATATATATATATACATATATATGTGTGTATAAAAAATTTTGTTCAGTATATATATATACATATACACATTTATTTTTTATCTATTTTTATATTATTATATATCCGCCTCCTTTTTTTGTTTCTCAATAAAAAACTGTGAAACAACCACCAAGGATGGAAAATCTTCCTTTAACTGAAGTTTATTTAAAATTCTTCATTAATCTGATATATACAGTTTTTGAGTAGTCTTAATTTCAGTTTAATTTACATTTCTTTGGTCACCCCAATAGGAAGGAAAGGGTTTCTTATCCTTTTCTATTGGTTGGACATCCAAATATGTTTCTGATATTACTGCACTCCTTTATTCCCATTCAATTTTTTCCTATTCGCTTTATATTTAATATAAACATGTACCCTTCAAAATAATAGACATTACCAATTATATGAAACTCGGGCTCTTAAATTTACAATTTTATACTTTACAATCTTCATATTTTTGTGATAAATTTTCTTTCTTTTTAAGGCGGATTCCCCCATGCACAGAAATCACATGTGCCTCACCATGCCTTCCTCAGGTTCCCATAGTAATATATGGGGACCAGACGAAGGCCTCCTTTCCCCTGTTGGGAAGTCCTTGACCCCAACTCGGGTATTCTTCGAATCTACTTACATTTGTACTGTACTCAAATGCTTTATAATTTTGATTGTTTCTTATTTCCTCTCTAAGTTATCCTACTATGGATCTGGCTATCTACCTCTTTGTTTCAAATCCGCGCAGTTCAGGCCGAGTAGTCCCTGCACTCAGACAACTGGTAAGCGCATACTCTTGTTTCAATTACCATGGCTCCTTTAAATATTTTATCTCTGAATGTCCAGGGTCTTAATGTACCTCAGAAACGAGTAAAAGCCTTTCGGTCATTTCAGTCTAAAAAAGCACACATTGTATGTCTACAAGAGACTCACTTTACCCCGACTTCAACCCCTAAATTTTTTAGTACTTCTTATCCCCAAGTTTACACCACCGCGGCGCTCACTAAAAAACGTGGAACTCTCATTGCGTTTCATCGCTCTACCCCATTTACCTTACATTCAGAAATTAAAGACCCTGAGGGTCTCTACCTAATTCTAATGGGATACATTATGGACACAGCTGTAACGGTGGTTTCATACTATGCACCAAATTATCGCCCTGTACCCTTTCTATCGCACCTATTTAATATCATTAACACCGACAAAATGGGATCAATTTTTATATGTGGGGACTCCAACCAGGTCCTCCTTCCATTTCTTGACAAAACCCCTTATACCCCACCACGAACACAAGATGCTAGGTCTTTATCTCAACTTATTTCTAGGCACAATTTGATTGACTCTTGGAGAGAATCTAATCCAGCTAAAAGAAATTATACATATTTTTCTAATCCACATCAAACTTTTAGTCGCATAGACCATATCTTTGTAACAATAGGGATGGTTCCTGAAGTAATTTTATCTAAAATTATCCCTATACCCTGGTCAGATCACAATGCAGTTTATACCTCGGTGGCTTCTACTATACCCAAGGGGCATGACCCTTCATGGTATCTTCCAGATGTGCTACTTAAACACCCCTCCTGCTGTTTAACAATCCAACAGGTTCTAAATGACTACGTAGAACATAACACAAGTGACGAAATCTCCTCACTCACAATTTGGGAGGCACACAAACCAGTTCTGAGAGGAATACTTCAGCAACAAGCAGGTATACTCAAACGGGATCGTGTAAAATTGGCTAGACAATTAGAAACTGAATTTAATGCATCATTCTTAGCTTTTCAAAACAATCCTAACCAGAAAGGGAAAATTCGCTTAGAGAAAGCCCGCCTAGAATATAATCTTTTCTTAACTGAATCTGCTGACAAATCCCTCAGGAAAACTAAGCATATGTTTTATAAGAATTCCAATAAACCAAGTACTCTCATGGCAAGGGCATTAAAGTCTATCAACAAATCTTATAAACCTATTAGACTCAAAATAGCAGACAATGTATGCACCAGTAATCCTCTTAAAATCGTACAGAAATTAAGCTCTCATTTGAAAACTCTATACACAGAGACAAATAAAACTAACATTGAGGAAGCTGATGCCTTTTTTTCACGTATCAACCTACCCAAAATGACCGAATCCCAAAAATTGTCAATAGAAAAACCCATAACTAGCGATGAAGTAGCAGAGGCTATTAAAACATTAAAAATAAATAAAAGGCCGGGACCAGATGGATTCACAGCCCTTTATTATCGAACTTTTACAGACATTATCTCACCCATGCTTGTTGAAGCGTTTAATGACCTATTAAATAATAAATCCTTTAGATAAGAATCATTATTGGCAATCATCTGCATGATTCCTAAACCTCACTCAGATGATACTCTATGTACAAATTATCGCCCCATATCCATGTTGAACATGGACATTAAAGTGTTGGCAAAAATTCTAGCAGATCATGATCATTGGTACCCACGTACATCGTGACCAAGTAGGCCTCATGCCCTCCCGACAGGCAGATGACAATGTACGAAGAGCAACCCTCTTGGCACACATAGCTAAAAAAGTCACATACCTGTTTGCTTTCTCTCACTTGACATAAAGAAGGCTATTGCATGGCCTTACTTGAATTATACCTTGCAGAAATGGGGATTCGGTCCAAATTTTATAAATTGGATTATGGCTCTATATAACAAACCTAAAGCGTATGTCAAATACGCAGGTTATAAATCTGACTTCTTCAACATTGAGAGAGGCACAAGACAAGGATGTCCCCTATCCCCATTGATATTCGCCCTCCTAATAGAACCACTCGCACTAGTAATTAGATCTGACCCCACTATAACAGGGATAGAAATGGGAGGATTTCAACATAAGCTCTGTTTGTTTGCAGACGATATCCTCCTATTTCTTTCGTTTCCACAAGTGTCAGGCCCAAATCTAATCCCAATTCTCAATAAATTTGCTAACATTTCTGGTTTATACATAAACCCTAAAAAATGTTTAGCATTGAACATATCTCTTTCTAACATTGAACTGACTTGAGCTAAAATTAGTCTTCCTTTCACATGGTCGAACAGATCAATCCTATACTTAGTCATACATCTTACAGCATCATTAGCAGATCTATTTTCAGTTAATTACCCTCCAATTTTAAAACAATTATCAAACCTAATGAAATCATAGTCTCATCTTCCATTATCGTGGTTCGGAAGAATCAACGCGGTAAAAATGACGATACTACCGAAATTACTGTAGTTATTCAGAGTAATACCAATTCCTATTCCAACTTATCACCTAAGAATATTACAAAGGAAAACATTGTCATACATATGGGGTTCCTCCAAACCACGCATACAACTACATACACTATATCTCCCAAAATTAAACGGAGGCCTAGGTTGCCCTAATTTTGCTTATTACTATAGGGCTGCACACATAGCAAGCCTGGCTAAATATCATGCGTATCAGGAGACCCCTTTATGGGTACATATTGAAGCCACAGAATGCGATCCTATTCCAATATCAAACTTACTATGGATCACTCCAAAAGATCACATAGACCTAAAGAATCCAATTACTAAACACTACATTTCCCTTTGGGATAGATTCAAAAAGAATAACCATTTACAATCATCTCATAACCCGATGTTGTCATTCTATAAAAATCCTGCTTTCTATCCAGCATGGATATTCCCTAATTCCTTTAAAGAATGGGTATCTAGAGACGTACTGTGTATGTATAAATTTGTACATTCCTCATCATTCATCCCTTTTTCAACCCTTTGTGAGAGATATGGTCTACCGCAGTCGGAATTATTTAGATACTTCCAAATTAAAAATTTCTTTGCACCCTTAGTGTCTATCACATCCCCATTAACACATATGACTAGTTTCGAAGAAGTTTGTAAAAAAGATCCGCATGCTAGAGGCACAATCTCTACCATATATTCTCACCTGCTGGTTCATTCCAGTAAAGACAAATTATCCTATGTCCAGAAATGGGAAGAGGACCTTGAGCTTACTTTTGATAATTCAGATTGGAAACAAATATGGTCAACAACAAAAACAGCTTCCCCTAATATATTGGCGGTTGAGGCCAATTACGGTATAAAGTTTTAACACGCTGGTATCTAGTACCTACTAGAGTAGCAAAATATGTGCAAAATTATTCGGCGCAATGTTTTCGGTGTTGTTTGGACCCTGGCACATACTTTCATATCTGGTGGTCGTGTCCATTAGCTCAAATATTCTGGAGGGGAATTTTTAACATTGCAACTAACCTTATTGGGAAAACAATCCCTTTCGATCCAGCAATGGCCCTTCTCAACTTAAAACCTGAATTCATAGCGCATACCCAATTCAAATTGTTGGTATATCTCTTCACAGCAGCTAAACAGACTTTAGCAAAATCTTGGAAATCACCAACATTAGATATAAATGAAGCAAAAGCTAAAATGAATTACTATATGACTCATGACAAGATGATAGCTATAGAATTGGACACGATCCCCAAATTCAAGGTAATATGGCAGCCTTGGATTACATATTCCATGCCAACCCTAGACAAGAGTGTTCTATCGCCATGGTAGTTGTAATAACAAGATATAGGCTATATTTCAGCCCTAGTTGTTGTGGTGACTTTCGGCCTGACCTCGCGGATTCTTTCCCTTAACCTTCTTCTCTTCTCCCCTTCCTACTATACTTTCTATCCTTTCTTTTCCTTATACTATATTATTCTATGATATTGAAGCTCTAATTGATATTTAAATAATGATCTCAATTATTGTCTAGAAATAGAAATAAAACAAGGCAAACGATGTAGCAGAACTTACATAACTCATTTAATTCTATTCTTTTTAAATGGACAAAGACTCCAAAGTTCTTTTTCTCTCCTATTTCTTTATTTCCTTTTAAAATATATTGCCTTGTGTTAGAATATATTGTTTTGTTTTACGATATTATTAATGAATTAACTATTCCTTAATTGTAAATGAGCTTCCTTATACTGAATGTATGTTATTATTCAATGTTATCTGTACATAATCTCCGTACTCAATAAAACTATTTTGACAAGGAAAAAAATTGCAAAACCACCAATTTATTCTCTAGGGCCTCTGCTAAAAATATATATGTAATGTTTGCAAGTATGTCTATGTCATGTGTGAGAAATAACTTGTTTAGTTTATTTTCCAAATAATTGCAATTCAATTGTAATTATTTACAATTATCAAATTATAACTTCAAAAACTCGCCATGCCTCTCACTAAATACCTTAAACTGTCTACTTTCAAAAAAGAGGTCATTTGGGGGGCTGTTTGTATTGTCCTGACATTTTCGGACCTCAAGAAATGAGATTGTCCGGCAGTACATCAGGATTGGTCAATTTATCAATGATTGCAAGAAAATGTATATACTTATTTGTTTTATTTTTACCAAAGAACTGTAGCAGTATAAATGTTGGTCACAATTTATGAAGAAAAATTACTTATTTGCAAAATTTTATAACAGAAAAATGTGTTTTTTTTCAACATTTTTGGTCTATTGTTATTTATAGCACAGAAAATAAAAACCCCAGTGGTGATTAACCACTTGCCAACCAGCCGTCGCAGTTTTACTGCAGCAGAATTGCAGGGCTGCATGAAACAACGTTACCTTACGTCGCTTCGGCTTTTGGCCACTAGGCGCACGCCTGCAGCGTGTGCCCGGAGCCGATGCGAATGCCCGGCGGGCCCGATGACTGCCGGGCTCCCACGATCACTCGCGACAGAGCGAGAACCGGGATCTGTGTGTGTAAACACACAGATCCTGGTTCTCTCAGTGGAGAGGAGACAGATTTTGTGTTTAAACTAAGGATGAACACCAATCTGTCCCCTACTAGACAGTCCCATCCCACCTACAGTTAGAAACACTAACAAAATAGGGAGACACCCTAGTGTTAACCCCTTCCCTGCCAGTGACATTTATACAGTAATCAGTGCATTTTTATGGCACTGATCACTGTATAATTGTTAATGGTTTCGAAAATGTGTCAAAAGTGTCCAATCTGTCCGCCATAATGTCGCAGTCCTAAAAAAATTGCAGATTGCCGTCATTACCAGTAAAAAAAAAAATTTATAAAAATGCTATAAATCTATCCCCTATTTTGTAGACACTATAACTCATGCGCAAACCAATCAATATACGCTTATTGTGATTTTTTTTTACCAAAAATATGTAAAAGAATACATATCGGCCTAAACTGAGGAAAAAAATTATTTTTTTGATAAAAATTGGGGATACTTATTAAAGCAAAAAGTAAAAAGATGTGTTTTTTTTTCAATATTGTCTCTGTTTTTTGTTTATAGTGCAAAAAATAAAAACCGCAGATGCAATCAAATACCACCAAAAGAAATCTCTATTTGTTGGAAAAAAAAAGACGTCAATTTTGTTTGGGGCAACGTCGCACGACCACGCAATTGTCAGTTAAAGCGATGCAGTGCCGAATCACAAAAAATGGCCTGGTCATTCAGCAGCCAAATCTTCCGGGGCTGAAGTGCTTAACCTCCCTGGCAGTATGATTATTTCCGAATTTTGATGCTCAAAGCTAGACAATTCTTTTGCATGGAAATTTGGCGTTTTATATTGTAGGCCTGTAATTATATTGTAGGCCTGTGTACACACAATCGAACATTGATCGGATATTCCGACAACAAAATCCATCTGATTTTTTCCGACGGATGTTGGCTCAAACTTGTTTTGCATACACACGGTTGCACAAAGTTGTCGGAATTTCCGAACGTCAAGAACGCGGTGACGTACAACACGTATGACAGGACTATAAAAGGGCAGTTCAATACCAAGCGCGCCACCCTTTGGGCTCCTTTTGCTAATCTCGTGTTAGTAAAAGTTTGGTGAGAGACGATTTGCGCTTTTCAGATTTGTGGTTTTCAGAGCGTTTTTCTGCTGTTCGGTTTGTGCTTGTGGGTTTGTATCTGGTCTTCAGTGCATGCAGTGAGTTTGCATTGATTTTACACTATGTTCTTGTCCGCTCGTTGCTGATTTTCAGGTCTTTCTTCACAGGCCTTGCTGTTCTTCAGTGCGTTCTGTTACTTCGTTTTGACCAGCCGACCGTTTTGAGGCCATGCTGTGTGTACGTACTCATCATAGAGTTCGTGCTGTGTGGGGGCTTGGTGTTGAGGTTCTTACTTTGACACAAGCCCAGTACATGAACAGGGTGGGGAGGAGTTTATGGACCAAGAATTGGTTGCTCCAGCCTGACCAATTCTGTCACATGCCTTTGCTCAGTGAGATCTGTGAGAATAATCCTGACGATTTCAGGAACTTTCTCAGGATGATGGACCCCGTATTTCACTGTTTGTTGGCTTTGCTGACCCCTTATATTAGCAGGTAGGATACCTGCATACGGCAAGCCATCACTCCGGAGCAGAGGCTCGTCGCCACGTTGCGGTACTTGGCGACGGGTAAAAGCCTGCAGGAGCTCAAGTTCTACCACCAAGCTCCTCATTCACTCCCTTGTTATCTCTCGCCTTGACTATTGCAACTCCCTTCTCATTGGCCTACCGCTCCATAGGCTATCCCCTCTTCAGTCTATCATGAATGCTGCTGCCAGACTTATCCACCTTACCAACCGCTCAGTGTCTGCCAACCTTCTACTTCAATCCCTACACTGGCTCCCAATCACCCAGCGAATTAAATTCAAAATTCTAACAACAACATACAAAGCCATTCACAATTCTGCCCCAAGCTACATCACTAATCTTCTCTCCAAATATCACCCAAATCGAACCTCTCCGCTCTTCTCAAGACCTCCTGCTTTCAAGCTCTCTCATCTCCTCCTCCCATGCTTGTCTCCAGGATTTCTCCAGAGCCTCTCCCATCCTCTGGAACTCGCTACCTTCATCTATCCGGCTATCCCCTACTCTTGCTACCTTCAGGCAATCCCTGAAAACTCATCTCTTCAGGAAAGCCTATCACGTCTGCAACTAATCTCCTACCACTTCCACCAGCTCATTCCCCACAGTTACAACCTTTTGTACCACCTGCCCCACCCTATTAGATTGTAAGCTCTTCTGAGCAGGGCCCTCTTAAACCTATTGTATTGTACTGTGTTATAACTGTATTGTCTCCCTTTTATATTGTAAAGCGTTGCGTAAACTGTTGGCGCTATATAAATCCTGAATAATAATAATAATAATAAGTTCTCAACAGGCATCTCCCCCCAGGCTCTGGGGATCATTATCCCAGAGACCTGTTCTGCCATCATCCAGGTCCTGCAGAAGGACTATATTAAGGTAAGATTTTTATCCTTTAACATCACATTTTATTGTATTTAATGTTTGATAATATATTGTATTTCTTTCATCATCCCCTAATTACCATGATTGTAATATGCTGTGAATGTCCCCTTTGTCCTCATGCATGCTGGAATTTTTTAACGTTTTTTTTTGTATTTCATACATAATTGCCTTCACTTACCTCCCCAGCATGTTCTCCTGGGCCTATATCCACCTCGCCTAGTCACTTAACAATGTATTTTGTCAGCTCCATAGTAGTTCTTTACCCTAAACACCCCCTAAAATGTGTATGTCACCAATTGTCACTGATAGTATTTACCGAGGTTTCGCCTTTGCGACTAAGCGCAGCTCGCCCCCTGGAGTTGGTACAGGGAGGGAACGGCACGAAGAGGCACAGGCTCCCCAATGGACTGCGGATGACTTGTTTGTGGAGTCTTTGGCAGAGAAGAGCCGCTGTGCAGGTACTGGTAGGCAAGGTGCAGCTGGAGACCACAGGCGGGAAGTCCAGAACCAGGCTGGGGATCAAACACCGGGATGGTGCTATGGCACCGCAGGATCTGCAAGGTAGGATGACAAGATAAGGAGAGTCCAGGTACAAGCAATAAGGTCAGGCTAGGAGACAGGAGATAGTTCAGGTAACAGGCCGAGGGTCAAACACAGGAGATTTGGTGGGAATCCGATAAACAGGCCGAGGTCAGGTCCAGGAGAGAGGCAAAGAGAAGTCCAAAGGCAAATCCGGGTCACAACGGGTAGTCAAGCAGAGATACAGGATACAGGTTCAGGTAACACAGGAAACTGAGACAAACCAGCAACTTGTGTGATTCTCTGAGCGCCTTTTATAGGCTGCCCAGGGAATCACGTTGGGTGTGCACCAATGCGCGTGCGCGAGCGCCGTACCGACGAGCCGCGAACGCGCATGCACCGAAACGCCCCTCCTCCGGGAATGCGTGAGAAACGACCGGACCGGAACGAGGGCTTCTTCTGACAGTGCCCCCCCCCCGAGGGGTGGCCTCTGGACACCCAAGGTTGACATCAGTTCTGGATGCTCTCGGTGAAATGCCTGGAGAAGCCGTGAAGCATGTAGATTCCTGGCTGGTTCCCAGGAGTTATCCTCAGGAGGATACCCCTTCCATTTGATCAAGTACTGAAGTTGTCTACCATTTTTTCTGCAATTTAGAATTTTTTCTACCTCAAACTCGTCTTCTCCGTCGATTAGGACCGTAGCGGTGGAGGTTTCTCTCTCTCAGAAAAAGGGCTGGGAACAATAGGTTTTAAGAGAGATGCATGGAAGACTGGATGCACCTTGTAAGCATCAGGTAGAGCTAATTCAAAGGCCACTGGGTTGATTACCCTTTTTATTTTAAAAGGACCTATAAACTTTGGCCCCAGTTTCCGGGAGGGAATTGGCAGTCTGAGATGGATAGTTGATAGCCACACTTCCTCGCCTACTTTAAAAGCGGGGTTCTCCTTCCTTCCCCTGTTGTAGTACTTTTGATAGTCACCCTGAGCCTTTTGCATTGCTGCTTTGATCCTTTGGAAATTTGCCTGGATAGAGTTTACTCGGTCCTGCACAGCAGGGACAGATAATTCAGGGATGGAAACTGGGAGAAAGGAAGGGTGGAATCCAAAATTAGACCAGAAAGGTGTCTGGTTGGTAGCGGAATGGATGGAGTTGTTATATGCAAATTCCGCATATGGCAGGAGGGAGGACCATTCATCCTGGGAATCGGAACAGAAGCATCGGAGGTATTGTTCCAGGGTTTGATTTGTTCTCTGCGTCTGGCCGTTACTTTGAGGATGATAGGCGGAGGACAGACAAATCTTTATTTCCAAGGTCTTGCATAATTCTCTCCAGAATTTTGAAGTGAATTGAACCCCTCTGTCAGTGATGCTCACTGGGGTACAATGAAGCCTGATAATTTCCTTAAAAAACAAGTTAGCAGTAGCGGAGGCAGAGGGAGTACCCACCATGGGCAGGAAGTGTGCCATTTTTGAAAGTCGATCAATTACGACAAAGATAGTCGTGAACCCCCCTGATGGAGGCAAATCCACAATAAAGTCCATGGATATTTCTGCCCATGGGCATTCAGGGATGGACAAGGGTTTAAGCAGGCCCCACGACTTTGTATTTGAGCCCTTGCTGCGCTGGCAGGGAATGCAGGAAGAAACATAGTTCTTGCAGTCTTGTCTCCAGCCCGGCCACCAGAAGGAACGTGAGACCAGTTCCACGATTTTTTTGTGACCCAAAATGGCCTGCTAGCTTGTGGTCATGAAAGGACTGTAAGGTCAGGAGCCTAGACTCCAGCGGGACGAAGATTTTTCCATGAGACCAAAATAAATCATTGCGTTTCTCCATAGAAGATAAGTGGGGTTCAGAGCATTGAGCAGATGCGGATTTGATTGCGGACATTAGGTCCCCTTGAGTAACTAGGAGGAAATTTTGCGGAGACAGGATGGTGCTTGGCTCTGTTACCTGGGAAGTTTCATGGAACATCCTCGAGAGTGCGTCCGCTTTTCCGTTCTTTGACCCTGGTCTATAAGAGATGTGGAAGTTAAATCGGGAAAAGAAGAGGGCCCATCGGGCTTGCCTGGGTCTTAGACGTTTAGCTGTTCGCAGGTATTCCAGGTTCTTGTGGTCAGTAAATATCATGATAGGATTGGACGCCCCTTCAAGCAAATACCTCCACTCCTCCAAGGCGAATTTGATGGCCAGTAACTCTCTATCGCCTACATCATAGTTCTTTCAGGGACGCTTAATTTCTGGGACACAAAAGCCACGGGATGCAGTAGAGCCTTGGGCCCTTGTCTTTGTGAGAGAATGGCACCAGTAGCGGTCTCTGAGGCATCGACTTCCAGAATGAAAGGCAAGGCTGGATCCAGGTGTCGTAAGACTGGTGCAGACGAGAATAGTGCTTTCAATTTTAAGAACGCTTCCTGAGCCTTCAGAGACCATTGAAAACGAGTATGCTGGCATGTTAGTTGAGTGATGGGGGATACGATGGCTGAGAATCCTACAATAAATCTTCGGTAAAAGTTTGAGAAACCTAAGAACCGTTGTACCCCTTTTCTATCTACAGGGGCTGGCCATTCTTGGATTGCTTTGACCTTCTGGGGGTCCATTGCGACGCCATCAATTGAGATTATGAATCCTAAAAATTGCACTGTGGTCTTTTCGAATTCGCATTTCTCCGCCTTAAGGTATAGTTTGTGTTTTCTGAGGATCGAGAGAACCAGTTTGACATGTGCCCGATGAAGTTCCATGGTAGCTGAGAAAATGAGAATGTCATCTAGGTAGACTACTAGGAAGTTGTCAAGATATTCGCGAAAGATATCATTCACAAGGTGTTGGAACGTGGCCGGGGCATTGCAAAGTCCAAATAGCATTACCAGGTATTCATAGTGTCCAAACCTGGATCTAAAGGCAGTCTTCCATTCATCGCCCGCTCGGATCCGGATGACATTGTATCTGCCATGCAAGTCTAGTTTGGAAAAGATGCGGGCGGATCTGAAACGTTGGAATAGTTCCGGAATGAGAGGAAGCGGGTACCGATTCTTGATGTTGATTTTATTTAGTTCCCTGTAATCAATGCAAGGTCGGAGGGATCCATCTTTTTTCTCCACAAAGAAAATACCAGCTCCGGCCGGTGATGAGAAGGAGCGAATGAACCCTTTCTCAAGATTTTCATCAATGTATGTTTTGAGAGTCTTTAATTCTGTTTCGGACAAAGGAAAAATGCGACCAAAAGGGATTTCAGGGCCCGGCAAAAGGTCTATGGGGCAATCATAAGGCCGATGGGGTGGTAGACAGTCAGCCTGTTGTTTATCAAATAAATCTCTGAATTCCGGGTAGCTTGTGGGTACATGTTGAAGACTATCGGATATGGTTGCAATGGTAGAAACAGAGGCTGGGGCCGGGAGAAGGCAATGTCTGGAGCAATATTGGGATGAGAAAGAGACTTCTTTTTTATTCAAATTAATCTGTGGTTCATGGGCTTCGAGCCATGGGAGTCCCAAGATAATGGGGAACATCGGAGAAGAGATGATATCAAAGCGCAGGTATTCTTGGTGGCCTGTATCAGTGGTGGTGAGGATGGGTCTGGTTTCCTGAGTGACAGGCCCAGAGTGAGGCAGAGACCCATCGGCTAGGTGGATCTGTAGGCTTTGGTTCTTGGTGGTTAAAGGAACGTGCAAGCTTGCGGCTAGTGAGGCATCCAAAAAACAGCTACACGCTCCGGAGTCAACTGTAGCGGGTAGGTGAACCTCCTTTTCCAGAAGCTGCAAGGAAACAAAAAGAGTAACATAAGACTGAGAAGAACCGGAAACTTGTTGGTTAATAGCAGACCGTAGGTAGGAATTACTGGGTCTCATGGGACAGGAACGGAGGAAATGTCCAGAACCCCAACAAAAAAGGCACAGATTGCCCTGGTGCCTACGTAGTCTCTCCTCTGAAGTGAGGAGGGCACGGACTAGACCAAGCTGCATCGGCTCAGCTTCGGGAGTGGTAGGGACTGGTGGGGACGTGTAAGGTGGATGGATAGGAGTCGGTTTGGGCATCATCCAGGTAGGGCGAGGAGTCTGGAAGCGCTCTGCACGTCGCTCCCGCATGCGACGATCCAGTTTAGTGGTGATTTGGATGAGGTCTTCCAGGGAATCAGGGGTCTCGATCCTGGCCAGCTCATCCTTCAATGCTTCAGAAAGCCCTTGACGGAACTGGTATTTGAGAGCAGGTTCATTCCAGCCAGTATCAGCTGAACACTTCCGAAACTCTACAATATAGTTCTCTACTGGTCTTCGTCCTTGGCTTAGGTTATGCAATAAGGCTTCGGCCGTGGCCGTGCGCTGGGGGTCGTCGTAAAGTTGTGCCATACCTTCGAAGAAGGTGTCTACTGAATTCAGTATGGGGTTCCTCTGTTCCATTAGGCTATGAGCCCAAGCTTGCGGTTCATCTGCCAAGAGAGAAATGATGAAGCCAACTTTTACCAACTTTTTTTATATTGATTTTAGTGTTTTAGAGGTAATCATCAGCATATTTGAGTAATTTATTTAATATTACTATATAATTATTGATTCATTTATTTCAACAATACCTTATTGCTTCACCTTATTGTGTTAAACAGTACCACACACATTTTTTTGGGTTAGGTTCCAATTATATATATATATATATATATATATATATATACTTGCTTTTTTATTGTTTTCTTTTGGCACTCATCACTAGGACGTCCACACAGTGCCACATTACTCGTCGGGGGGTTGAATTCTCACCCCATATTATAATGCAGGCAGGAGCCCACACCCAGTACACCCAGCTATTTTAGTTTACCTCAGGATTAGCGCAGCACCAACCCCCACCATCTTTAGTTGCTATCTCACCAGGGTTTAAGGCTGAACCCAATTCGGTGCAAGCTGCTTCTCCCAATTCTAAACCACCTACACCAGCACTGATTGGTAGCGCAGGAATAACATTCCCCATATCAACTTTTACCACATCCGAAGAAAAGGTCCTGGGTTGCAGAGCTAAATACAGGGAGCAAGCATTTTTAAAAGCCCTGAACTTTTTACGATTGCCGGAGAATCGTTCTGGCGTGGGAACCCGGGGTTCTGGAGCGGCCATGACCACGGTGGGATTAGTTGGTAACTGAGAAGAGGAACCTCCGCTGGGAGGTACAGAAGCTGCGGCAGAAGCTGGAGAAGGCCCGAAAAGTTGTTGAAGGCGGCCGTCAATTTGGGCGTAGTCGTCTTGCAATTTTTGGACGGCCTCAGTGAGAGCCGAGACCTGCTGACACAGGATCTCCAGTGGGGAACGCGCTCTGTCTGCCTCTGACACGGCACGAAGAGGCACAGGCTCCCCAATGGATTGCGGATGACTTGTTTGTGGAGTCTTTGGCAGAGAAGAGCCGCTGTGCAGGTACTGGTAGGCAAGGTGCAGCTGGAGACCACAGGCGGGAAGTCCAGAACCAGGCTGGGGATCAAACACCGGGATGGTGCTATGGCACTTCAGGATCTGCAAGGTAGGATGACAAGATAAGGAGAGTCCAGGTACAAGCAATAAGGTCAGGCTAGGAGACAGGAGATAGTCCAGGTAACAGGCCGAGGGTCAAACACAGGAGATTTGGTGGGAATCCGATAAACAGGCCGAGGTCAGGTCCAGGAGAGAGGCACAGAGAAGTCCAAAGGCAAATCCGGGTCACAACGGGTAGTCAAGCAGAGATACAGGATACAGATTCAGGTAACACAGGAAGCTGAGACAAACCAGCAACTTGTGTGATTCTCTAAGCGCCTTTTATAGGCTGCTCAGGGAATCATGTTGGGTGTGAACCAATGCGCGTGCACGAGCGCCGTAGCGCCGAGCCGCGAACGCGCATGCGCCGAAACGCCGCTCCGCCGGGAATGCGTGAGAAACGACCGGACCGGAACGAGGGCTTCTTCTGACAGTGTACAAATGTTATTTGTGTCCTTAAATTCTGGCAGAGTGACAGAGGCTTTTTTTTGGGTCCCAAACTCATTTGGAACCCTCCCCCCCAACCGCTAAATCAACCCATAACAATCTGCTGACTTTGCCAAACCCATACACACTATACCGACCTCTTTTGTGGTCATATTTCTGTATGAATTCCCCAAAGCATGTAGTTCAAGGGCCTGCCTGAATATTTTCAAATGGTACTGTTTAAAATTTTTGTATCCTATTATTATCTTGATAGGCAATTGCAGAATGTTAAAATTGTGCTCCAATTTGGACAGTGTGTATTTATATTTTTGTATTATGACACTTCTTACCTGTCCAGTGGGCTGCCAATAGTGTAAGTAAGGAGGGGCTGGCCAAAGTGACAAACATTATGTATGCATTCATCTCTCAATAAAGTAAAGAGGGTTACCTGTCCAAAACATCTCCCCCCCATAAAATTTTTATCAATGGGCCATCAGAGGGGGTGAGGAATCTGATGTGTGGACCTTATACTTTTGTTTTTAAATACTTCCTAAAATAAATGTTATACTGATGTTGGCCAAGAATGTTTGTGTCTAATCTGCTTTCAATGTTTATGTGCAAAATGACTAATTTTTATTTTCTGGTTTGACTCCACAGTTTCCTTCCAACCCACAGGAATGGCAGACTGTGGTCTCCCACTTTGCCCAGCGGTGGGACTTTCCCAACTGCGTAGGGGCAATTGATGGAAAAAACGTCCACTTAGTCCCACCCCCCAACTCGGGGTCAAACTATTATAATTACAAGGGCTTCAATAGTATTGTGATGTTGGCGGTGGTGTCGGCTACTTACAAGTACCTGTATGTGGACGTGGGGTAGAATGGCCAGATGTCGGATGCTGGAGTCATCGCCCAGACCAAGTTCTACAGGCATCTCCAGAATGGCAGCTTGGGCTTGTCACCTTCAGAAGACAATGCGGAAGGACTCCCATTCGTCTTCATTGCAGATGAAGCGTTTGCGCTGGGGGGACCATCTTATGCGGCTATTCCCTATAAGGACCCTCACCCCGGACCAGAGGGTTTTTAATTACCGGCTGGCCAGAGCCAGAAGAGTGGTGGAGAATACGTTTGGAATAATGGCCAGCCGGTTCCACCTATTTCTTACACCCATACACATGGCGGAATATAAACTCAATCACTTTTTAAGGAGAAATTCTTTAAACTATGCTGCCTCAGTTGGGCCTGAGGCCGGAATTTATATTAATGAACCAACCCTGACGGTGCATGAAACCGGCCGTCCTGGCTTGCCCCCCCAGAGTGCCCGTGAGGTCCGTATAAGATACATGGCATACTTTGCGGGTAGGGGGTCCATCGATATGCCAGACAATGTCTGAGACATTTTTAAAATAAAAATATATTTGAAACTGAACAAATACTTGCTTTGATTTACTGCTTGGCTTTCTTTTAGCTGTCTCCTCGGTTATCTTTTATTAATGTTCCAGTTGTTTGGCCTTTTTCTTCAACAGTGCAAACGAAAATTTGTTGACACATGAGGTGACAATCTCTTCTTCGGCTAACTATTATTATTATGTTGTGGGTCTGTTACACACACACACCTTGTTTTTTTGTTAATGTATGTAATGCATTAATGACAAAAATATTAATAATTTTCAACACCATGACCGAAATTTGGGGAGTCATGAAAATGGCGTGATTGTGTAAAATTAGAAAGCACTGTTGTGTGTTATTTACTAAAGGAAATTACACTTTGCACTACAAGTGCACTTGAGACTGCACTGAAACTGCACTTGTAGTGCAAAGTGGACCTGTCCAGTGGGCTGCCAATAGTGTAAGTAAGGAGGGGCTGGCCAAAGTAACAAACATTATGTATGCATTCATCTCTCAATGAAGTGGAGAGGGTTACCTGTCCAAAACATCTCCCCCCCATAAAATTTTAACAATGGGCCATCAGAGGGGGTGAGAAATCTGATGTGTGGACCTTATACTTTTGTTTTTAAATACTCCCTAAAATAAATGTTATACTGATGTTGGCCAAGAATGTTTGTGTCTAATCTGCTTTCAATGTTTATGTGCAAAATGACTAATTTTTATTTTCTGGTTTGACTCCACAGTTTCCTTCCAAGCCACAGGAATGGCAGACTGTGGTCTCCCACTTTGCCCAGCGGTGGGACTTTCCCAACTGCGTAGGGGCAATTGATGGAAAAAACGTCCACTTAGTCCCACCCCCCAACTCGGGGTCAAACTATTATAATTACAAGGGCTTCAATAGTATTGTGATGTTGGCGGTGGTGTCGGCTACTTACGAGTACCTGTATGTGGACGTGGGGTAGAATGGCCGGATGTCGGATGCTGGAGTCATCGCCCAGACCAAGTTCTACAGGCATCTCCAGAATGGCAGCTTGGGCTTGTCACCTTCAGAAGACAATGCGGAAGGACTCCCATTCGTCTTCATTGCAGATGAAGCGTTTGCGCTGGGGGGACCATCTTATGCGGCTATTCCCTATAAGGACCCTCACCCCGGACCAGAGGGTTTTTAATTACCGGCTGGCCAGAGCCAGAAGAGTGGTGGAGAATACGTTTGGAATAATGGCCAGCCGGTTCCGCCTATTTCTTACACCCATACACATGGCGGAATATAAACTCAATCACTTTTTAAGGAGAAATTCTTTAAACTATGCTGCCTCAGTTGGGCCTGAGGCCGGAATTCATATTAATGAACCAACCCTGGCATGAAACCGGCCGTCCTGGCTTGCCCCCCCAGAGTGCCCGCGAGGTCCGTATAAGATACATGGCATACTTTGCGGGTAGGGGGTCCATCGATATGCCAGACAATGTCTGAGACTTTTTTAAAATTAAAATATATTTGAAACTGAACAAATATTTGCTTTGATTTACTGCTTGGCTTTCTTTTAGCTGTCTCCTCGGTTATCTTTTATTAATGTTCCAGTTGTTTGGCCTTTTTCTTTAGCAGTGCAAACGAAAATTTGTTGACACATGAGGTGACAATCTCTTCTTCGGCTAACTATTATTATTATGTTGCGGGTCTGTTACACACACACCTTGTTTTTTTGTTAATGTATGTAATGCATTACTGACAAAAATTATTAATAATTAATAAACACCATGACCGAAATTTAGGGAGTCATGAAAATGGCGTGATTGTGTAAAATTAGAAAGCACTGTTGTGTGTTATTTACTAAAGGAAAATACACTTTGCACTACAAGTGCACTTGAGACTGCACTGAAACTGCACTTGTAATGTAAAGTGGATTTGCCTTTAATAAATAACCCACATTGTCACTGAAAACAACAACTTTACTACAAAAAATGCTTTTGAGCATTGAAAGAAGAAGCCACACATTGTTGATTATCAATCTTTTTAATCAAAGCACAATCACACGTGCGTTTATAAAAGGGTTTTTTAACAAACCAACATGTTTGTTGTATAATATTTTTTTAGGTCACATTAAGTAGAAATTGCCTTTTAAGGTAAAACAGGCATGTTTAAACCCATAAAACAATACACAACTCTGGAACTTACAAAGTTCATCTTTTATAAAGTGAAGGCAATATCAGACATGAGTATGTACAAACTGTGTTTAATACTGCGTTCAGCAGATGGGGTAATGTCACCCCTGTAAAAGCCAAATTTAGAAGATGCGCACAAATTGCCTAATGTCAACATGTGCTAGCTGCCATCATGGGGGATCAATGGACATGTTTTGTGGGTGCAACCCCTTCCTCTCAGCTACTTTATTTTTGAGGAAGGGGTTGCACCCACAAAACGCGTACATTGATCTCCCGTGATGGCAGATAGCACATGTTGACACACTGTGTGCATCTTCTAAATTTGGCTTTTAACATACGTAAAAAAATTTGGTCACAAAAAACAGAAGAAATTTAGGGATTTCTGGGTGTTTTAGATTCTCCCTAAAACATCAATGATGCTTCATTTTGTTTTGAACATCATTGATGTTTTGCTTTAGGTTTTCTAAATCTCTATTATACCCCATTATCTCCCCAATGAGAATCTGGGCACTTTCACTGGTGAAATGACATTCCTCTTCCACAACATCCCGATCACCTACAAAAAAACAATAAAAAAAACACCATGTATTATAAATATGCAGGCATTCATCTCCTACCTGAGGCTGTGGTCGCAGACACTCACCTGTTGTGGTGACAATTTCTACAACGTCTCCCTTCTCCTCCTCTGGTTGGGTTTGGGGGATTTCCCCATCCTACTGAGGTGGGGGGTCCGTGGTCTCCTCTGATGAGGGGTGTCCCCCGAGTCTTTTCTCCCCTATGTGAACAAAAATAGGTATATTTAGCACACAGATATTTGATGGCAGAAATAGGAATATGAAACATTGCTTGGAAGTGTTGTACAATTGTCTGTTTTGGCAGAGTTCCAAGCTGAAGAAATGTTTTTGTCCTTTGTAAAGCTTGAATACTTACCTGTTTTGTGCAAGCTTCACAGATGGAGACCCCCCGATAGTATACACTGAAGCACCTGTGTGGGCCCCCTAATAAAAACGGTGTTTTTTTGTCCCACACTAGTGCTCCAGCATCCAGATGTGTAAACAGCTGCTGAGTGTCTTCTCCTTACACAGAATCTAGTTAGCATTTCATTCAAGTTACAAACCCATCTAGACAACAAAGTTTTATCAATAGGAGTAGGCCCGAAAAACCGTATTGAACTGCATCTGGCCAAAACATCGTATTTTAGTGGCCCAACAAACAATGTTTCCTACAAACGATTAATGTGCCCATGAACATGAAAGTTGCCATTTTAAAATGTACAACAGTAAAGAAAAGCACATGGAGCAGCATGAACGTCATAAAAAGAAAGAATAGGAACACAGCACAACTACTTACTTTTTTGCAGCACTCTCCTGATCCTTCTATACTGATCGCGCTCCCTTAATTTGAGGTCCGACCACCGTTTCCTCAGTTGTTCCTTGGATCACCGTACCCCAAAATTCTTCTGCAGACTCTTCACAACCTTAGCCATGATCTTGGCCTTTCTAACATTTGGGTTTGGGTAAGGTCCATACTTCCCATCATAGTCGGCCCTCTTCAATATGTCCACCATCTCCACCATCTCTACAAAGGCCATATTTGAGGCTTCAAATCTCCTCTGGGATCGTGACGTTTCTGGCTCTGAGCTTTCCTCCTTCTCCTCGTTGCTGCTATTATCATGTACCTGTTGTCTCTCCGCCATGAGCTCTCCCCCACTGCGCCAAAAGAGAAGGGGCAGGGAATAGACTAGAAAGAACGTCAGGGGCGGGCGGAGTTTCACGCATGCGCAGTGTATATAAAGCATAACACGCGTACGTCATACGTATGATCTGTGAGCGGAGGAAGGAGTATCAGAAGCGCCGATCGTGATAACGAAGGTTCAAGTTTAACTTGGGCCTATACTGCTTATAGATTGAGGCCTATGTTGGGACAAGATTAGGAGAGTTTAACCTGACATTAGGGTTTAAAAACTAAAACTATGTCCCTTTTTCATACACAGGAAGACCTCAGCCAGGAGGCGGCTGTGGAATGTGGCACACAGGAGGAGGCTGTGGAATGTGGCAGCCAGGAGGAGATGGGGGTTAGTGGCAGCCAGGAGGAGGCGGGGGTAAGTGGCTGACAGGAGGTGGCCGGGCCTGGTAGGAGCCTCACACAATGACAGGTTCCTCCCTTCCGCCTTCCAAACAAAAGACCCAGGAAGGGGAGTAACGTGGAGGAGTCAGCGCTCAGGCTGATTCAGGAGGCTTCTGCATCCCTCAGAGCCACCCCCACTCGTGAAGAGGCCTTTGCCTCCATGGCTGCCACAAAACTGCAGGACATGCAGGAGGGGCAACTCCTCATGTGTGAGGAAATCATTTATAAAACATTAAATAAGGGGTTGATCACACCCAATACCTACCTGTGTGAGTTGCATCATCCTCCTCCTCCTGCCACACCTCCAACACCACAGCCACAGCCTGGAAGGAAGAGTGGAAGGAAGACAAGAAAGTGATGGCTCTGGGTTCAGTCTGGTCTGACAAAAGATGCAGGCTCTTGCATGACCACAGCCTGGGGACATACATGTCATCTGCTGCTGTTCATGATCTCTTGGACTTCTGGACCTGATTGTAATCCCTTAGATAAGAACTCCTTAGGCCACCAATTTTGCATGGAAATAGTTGATGTCTGCCCTGGGGGTCCAAGGCTTCACCAATTTCTGCTGTTTCTCCAGCGTTGCCTCCCTCTTTCTTTGGTTAGGACCCCTTAATAAAGTTTTTTTTTTTAAGTATTATTTGCCTGTGTGTTTTCCTTCAAAAAGGACAGTTTGTTTGTGAGGAGGCAGATACATTTCCAAAATACAATGTGAAATTAACAAGGGACACCTGACACACAAAACACACACAAAACTATTCTGGAGATCACCAAAAAACAAAAAATAAAAAAAACAGGAAATCTACATTTTAAAAAAAATACAACAAATAATACCAAAATAAATAAATAAATACATTTTCGGTAGATGTGACAAATAAAAATATTATATTCATGAAATCACGAGAAATAATAAAGAAGTCAGTTTGTGAGAACTCTGTGTGAATATGAGTAGCAAAACAACTTCATTCTTCTAGCATTATAAAGAAGAAGAGAGTGCACTGCATTAAACAATTTAAAACATTGCAGCATGAGGAAAGTGCTATATTCATTACGAACGCTAATTTTACCAGACAGTTCCGTTTCGGAATTTATTCTGAGCATGCGTGGCACCTTGTGCGTCGGAATTGTGTACACACGGTTGGAATTTCCGCAAACGGATTTTGTTGTCGGAAAATTTTATAGCCTGCTCTTAAACTTTGTGTCGGAAATTCCGATGGAAAAAGTCCGATGGAGCCTACACACGGTCGGAATTTTCGACAACAAGCTCCGATTGCACATATTCCGTCGGAAAATCCGACCGTCTGTACAGGGCATAAGGAATAACACACTTAAATCTGTACAAACAAGAGTCTAGTACACATCCTGGGTATGATAAAGTTTGAAGCACAAAATCATAAATTATAATACAATAAATAACTATAAATAATTATAACAAATAATAATAAAAAATATTCAATAATGTAATCAAATCAAAAACACTGAAATTTGCTCACTTGCAGAATTGTCGCTGTCATTACTTTCAGTGTTTGATGACAAATTTCCCCACCAATCACTATTACTCAATTCTGCAAGTGATTCTAATTTATTATCGCTGTTTTCTAGCTGGTCTAAAACCGCTTTTGATGTAAAAGGACTGTTTTGGTTGCTATGGACAATCTCCAGTTTCCAGGCAGAAAGAACAGTATTTATAATATAAAACTGCATGCAGGGCATTGGACAAACCACTAGGGACAAAAGGGATGTGAAATTATTTGATACAGTAATATAATCTGTAAGATTACATTGTACTGTATGTATACTGTAGTGTGTGTTTCACTTTTTGAATTTGGCGCCGTGCGTCGGAATGCTCGCAGGGAATGGAGCCTGGCTTTGTGATGAATAGAGCGGAGACACAGCCGCCGCACACAGCGAGGGGACATTGCAGGATCCTGGGGACAAGGTAAGTCACATGTACCAGGATACTGCGATCCCAAGTGTGGCTCGGGGTTACCACTTTTGGTACTAAAAATCCACCCCGAGCCACACTCGGGAATACCGTCAGGGAGGTTAAAGGGGTTGTAAAGCCTCATGGTTTGCATTCAATGCATTAACCCCTTCAATACCGGCATTTTCATCCCCTTCCTGCCCAGGCCAATTTTTCAGGGCTGTAACATTTTGAATGACAATTGCGCAGTCGTGCGATGCTGTACCCAAATGAAATTATCATTTTTCCCCCCCAAATAGAGCTTTCTTTTGGTGGTATGTGATCACCTCTGCGGTTTTTAATTTTTGTGCTATAAACAAAAAAAGGTGACAATTTTGAAAAAAAAAACCACACAATATTTTTTACTTTTTACTATAATAAATATCCCAAATTAAAAAAAAAAAAAAAGCGTATATTGATTGGTTTGTGCAAAAGTTATTGCATCTACAAAATAGGTTATTGATTTAAAACATTTTTTATTATTTTTTTTCTAGTAATGGCGGTGATCAGCGGACAGATTGGACACTTTTGACACTATTTTGGGACCAGTGACCCACTAGTTTTAGTTTTAGATTTTTTTTTTAACAGCCAAAAACAGTTGATAACAACCTATGTGGGCATTAGGGATGAGCTTCGTGTTTGAGTCAAACCCATGTTCGACTCTAACATCGTCTGTTTGCCCATTCGCCGAATTTCGAACGATATGGGCCGTTCGTGCCAGATTCGTGTGGCGCGTCACGGCCCATGATTCACTGCGACATCGCAGTGCATTGCTGGCTGATGATTGGACAAGCATGCACTATGACCCGCATGCTTGGCCAATCACAGCGCCGTCAGTAGAGAGAGCTGTAATTGGCCAAAGCCACGGTGTCTTTGGCCAATTATGGCTCAGGGGGTTAGAACATGCCCCACACTATAGAAGGCCGCCTGCACGGCGGCCCTGTGTAGTGTGTTCCGGCATGCTTAGAGAGATAGAGAGAGAGACACACAGTGTCATTTAATTTGCGTTAGCTAGATTAGGCAGGACAGTCAGTGAGTTAGCTGCACTTACAGTGTATTGTGTATATATATGCATCCCAGGTGTTGTATATATATATATATATATACACTGTATTCAGTTTAGCTAGATCCGTTCCTGTTATCTTCCTACTGACAGGCAGGCTTGTCTTGTTACAGTATTTACAGCTACCTGAAAAAAATTGCTGGTGTTCTTTTGGTCCTATTAGTGTTATGGAAATGATTAAGAGCTCCAATCAAGCCCAAGGTTATCTGCTGCTGTCTCTAATTGGAAAGTGTTGATATGCATGCATATAAAAGTAAACACTCTGAGACACGCTCAGCTCCGTTACTTTTTACACTTCTAATTTATTCAAGGCGGTGCTAATGTTTTATACACAAAAATACGTCATTGCTATGTTAGTCTAATAGGTACATCTCATTGGTTAAGATAGAAAAGAAGATGGAGAATCTTCATAACGAGGTTTGGCTGTCCTTGGTTTTATCTTCAGTTCCGCGTTCTTCTGATGTGTGGGATGTAGGGAGTACTCGCCATTTTGAGAAAATATAGGAACAGAGCAAATCTGTATACTTATATAATGAGTAAGGAGAAAAATATGTATACACATAAGAAAATAGACATTTTCAGATTATTATTGTTATTTACATCACATTCCTTCACATTAGTACCACAGCCAGGCAGCTAGACTATTTACAGTTAGTGTAGTGCGTCCTCCTCACAGTGTTCAGCTAAAGCTACAAGTTAGTGTAGTGCGTCCTCTGAACAGTGTTCAGCTAAAACTACAAGTTAGTGTAGTGCGACCTCTGCACAGTGTTAAGCTAAAGCTACAAGTTAGTGTAGTGTGTCCTCTGAACAGTATTCAGCTAAAACTACAAGTTAGTGTACTGCGACCTTTGCACAGTGTTCAGCTAAAGCTACAAGTTAATGTAGTGCGTCCTCTGCACAGTGTTCAGCTAAAGCTACAACTTAGTGTAGTGCGTCCTCTGAACAGTGTTCAGCTAAAGCTACAAGTTAGTGTAGTGCATCCTCCTCACAGTGTTCAGCTAAAACCACAAGTTAGTTTTTTGCAAGCTCTGCACAGTGTTTAGCTAAAGCTACCTGTAGAAGGTTGGTGGTGTTTTCCTGATCCTATCATTACCGCAGGCAGCTAAATAAGCTACAAGTTAGTTTTTTGCCAGCTCTGCACAGTGTTCACCTACAGCTACCTGTAGAAGGTTGGTGGTGTTTTCCTGATCCTATCACTACCGCAGGTAGCTAAATAAGCTACAAGTTAGTTGTTTGCGAGCTCTGCACAGTGTTACCTATAGCTACCTGTAGAAGGTTGGTGGTGTTTTCCTGATCCTATCACTACCGCAGGCAGCTAAATAAGCTACAAGTTAATTTTTTGCAAGCTCTGCACAGTGTTCAGCTAAAGCTACCTGTAGAAGGTTGGTGGTGTTCTCATACTACAGGCAGGCAGTTGATTTTACTAGCTGCAGTATCAGTATATATATATATATATATATATATATATATATATATCCCAGCTAAGTGCAGCTACAGGCCATTAGTATGTCTGGAAGGCCAACAAGGAGAGGCAGACAGTCACAAGCCAATAAAAGAGGGCAAGCAGGCTCTGTGTCTAGAGGCAACAGTGCTGGTCATGGAGACAGTGCATCCTCATCAGCACGTGGCCGTGGGACATGCTTGGCCTTTTTTTCGGCAGCTGGCCGTGTTGAGCCGCAACATGCGGAAGACTTGGTCCAGTGGATGACCAAGCCGTCCTCATCCTCCTCATCCTCTCTCACCCATGCTCAGGGTACTTTGTCTGGCAAAGCAGCTGCCAACGCGGCCTCTTCCTTCGGCTCAATGGCATTAGTGACTCCTTCCCTAGCCCCACCATGTCCTCCTGAGGAGTCCCTCGAAGGACAGCAATCTGGCAGTCATGCTCCCCCTGCTGCAGCATACTGCCAGGTTTGCTCCAGTGATGAGGAGGGAGGGGATGATGGGGTCACTGACTCAACGTGGGTGCCTGATAGGAGAGAGGAGGAGGAGGCACATCACCAACAAGGCAGGATGCCCTCCAGGGGCCAGCCTAAGGGCAGCACACTGACTGCATCACACCCCAAAGCTCCGCATGTGCAGGGCGCTGCTGTCTCTGTGCGTTATTCCAAAAGTTCTTTGGTGTGGGCCTTTTTTGAGACGAGTGCATCAGATCGCACCGCTGCTATTTGCAACATATGTCTCAAGCGTATCCCGCGTGGCCAAAGCATCTCCCGCTTTGGTACCACATGCTTGACCAGACATATGTTGACCTGCCATGCAGTTCATTGGCAAGCGTATCTAAGACCCACACCAAAGAACAAAGAGGACTCCTGCTTGCTCCTCATCAGCTGAGATCTCCAACCCCACTATACCTTCAGTCCTCTCTGAGACCTGCACTGAGAGGAATGAAGATGTAGAATTAGGTGTGTCACAGCCAAGTACTTGTGAGCAATCTGCTTTCGGTACACCGACGTCAGATTGTACCAGGCAAATTTCCCTGCCCCAGCTGCTGCACCGCCGAAAGAAGTTCGCTCCAAGCCATCCACATGCCCAGCGGTTGAATGCTAGCTTGGCAAAATTGCTAGCACTTCAACTGCTGCCTTTTCAGTTGGTAGACTCTGCCCCATTTCTTGAGTTTGTGGAATGTGCGGTTCCTCAGTGGCAGGTACCCTAAGGCCACTTTTTCTCACGGAAGGCGATTCCGGCTCTCTACCGGCATGTGGAAGGCAATGTCCATGCCTCGCTGCACAGGGCGGTCAGCGGTAAGGTGCATATTACCGCTGACTCATGGTCCAGCAGGCATGGACAGAAACGTTACCTAAGTTTCACCGTGCATTGGGTGACTCTGCTGGCAGCTGGGAAGGATGCAGGACAAGGTGCAGTAGTGTTGGAGGTTGTTCCGCCACCACGCCTTCAAAATGCTACTACTGGTGATTCTGACACACCTCTCTCCCCCACCCCCTCCTCTTCTTCTTCCTCCATGGCCTCTTCCTGTGCTTTGTCCTTGTAATTTCAATTGTTTTACAAATTTTTAACAGCAGGGCTCATTCCTGCACCTGGTTTGGGCAGATCATGTGTTTGGCCTGAACATCGCCCATTCAGATAATTGCCTAACACCCAAACTTTCTGGCACTTAGTGGGATGTTCACCCGCCGAGCGCACAGTCAATAGGTTGTTATGGCTTCCCTGCAGACAACTAAATCAAAAAAAAATATTGTACAAAAAAGAATGTAAATATAAACAGATTGGGGAAAAAACAGCGTAGGGGGGACCCTTTTTGGTCTGGTATGGTGGGGGGGACCACACGCCAATTTTCCCCTGTTCATCTTTCATGACAGCACCATAGACAGCACCATAGAGAGACTTTGGCTCCTCCCATCTCAGGAAACACCGCCTTACACTTCAAAATTTAAGCCTCACCGTCTCACCTGCCCCTCAGTTCTGGTGTTTCCTCCGGCGGGGGGACACCGCTAATGAGCCAGGGGCTGAATAGCTGGGGAGGCTGAGGCCAATTGTTTCCTGAGGGGGGGACCAGGGTCTCTCTCTCCCTCTCTTCTACCCCGCAGTCTGAGAGGCTATTGAGCCTGGGTAACTGGATGACTGCGTCTCGCATGCCTCCAGCTTCTCTTGGGGAAGCAGTAAGTCTGGAGGGGTCCAGAAAAAGAAGGGTGGTACCTCAGGTTGGCATAGAACGGTGATTGCTTAGTGGTAGAATGTATTGCGTCGTTGTATGCAAATTCTGCGCAAGGAAGTAGGGAGGCCCAATTGTCTTGGACAAAGGTGGAGAAACAACGAAGGTACTGTTCTTTAAGTATATAAATAGTAAGAAACGGAGGTCAGATCATATTGGCCCCAGAAAGAATGATGAAGGGAATCTGGTTACTAAGGATGGAGAGATGGGGAAGGTATTGAATTTATTCTTCTCCTCAGTCTTCACAAGGGAAATGGGGGGGATTCATGACACGTCACAGGAAGCACCCTCATGGCTAACAGAGGAGAGAATTAGAAATAGACTTGAAAAACTTAACATTAATAAATCACCGGGACCAGATGGCTTGCACCAGAGGGTCCTTAAGAAACTCAGTCAAGTAATTGTCAGATCATTGTTCCTAATTTTTACGAACAGTCTACTGACTGGAATGGTACCAGCAGATTGGAGAAAAGCCAATGTAGCTTCAATATTTAAAAAAGGGCAAAGATACATCCCTGGGAATTACAGACCAGTTAGCCTAACATCAATAGTATGCAAGCTCTTGGAGTGGATGATAAGGGACCATATACAATATTTTAGTATGGAAAACGATATCATTAGCAGTAATCAGCATGGATTCATGAAGAATCGTTCTTGCCAAACCAACCTATTAACCTTCTATGAGGAGGTGAGCTGCCATCTAGATAAAGGAAGGCCTGGAAACGTGGTGTATCAGTTCCCCATAAACGTTTACTGTACAAACTAAGGTCTGTTGGCATGGACCATAGAGTGAGTTCAGAGGATAGTGAAAAATGGGGAGTACTCAGATTGGGCCAGTGTGGAAAGTGGGGTCCCCCAGGGTTCTGTCCTGGGACCAATCCTATTTAATTTATTCAAAAACGACCTGGAGGATGGGGTAAACAGTTCAATCTCTGTATTTGCAGACGATACTAAGCTAAGCAGGTCAATAATTTCTCTGCAGGATGTGAAAACCTTGCAAGAAGATTTGAACAAATTAATGTGGTGGGTAACTACATGGCAAATGAGGTTTAATGTAGAAAAATGTAAAAAAAATGCATTTGGGTGGCAAAAATATGAATGCAATCAACTCACTGGGGGGAGAACCTCTGGGGGAATCTAGGATGGAAAAGGACCTGGGGGAATCTAGTAGATGATAGGCTCAGCAGTGGCATTAAATGCTTAGCTGCTGAATATTGGCATGCATTAATAAAAAGGGGATCAACTCCGGAGATAAAACAATAATTCTCCCGCTCTACAAGACTCTGGTCTGGCCGCACCTGGTGTATGCTGTCCAGTTCTGGGCACCAGTCCTCAGGAAGGATGTACTGGAACTGGAGAGAGTCCAGAGAACAAAGCTAATAAAGGGACTGGGGGACCTTCGATATGAGGAAAGGTTGCGAGCACTGAACTTATTCTCTCTGGAGAAGAGACGCTTGAGAGGGGATATGATTTCAATGTACATATACTGTATTGGTGACCCCACAATAGGGATAAACTTTTCCGCAAAAGGGAATTTGAAATGACATGCGGCCATTCACTAAAATTAGAAGCGGTTTAACCTTAAACTGCATAGAGGGTTCTTTACTTAAAAAGCGGTAAGGATGTGGAGTTCAATTCCACAGGCAGTGGTTTCCACACGGGTGCATCGATAATTTAAAAAAACTATTAGATAGGCACCTGAACAACCACAACATACAGGGATATACAATGTAATGCTGACATATAATCACACACATAGGTTGGGCTTGATGGACTTGTGTCTTTTTTTAATCCCACATTATAACTATGTGACTTTAAGCATCATTAAAGTCACTGCTCCTGAAAAAATGATTGTTTTAAAAAAATTGTTTTGCATTGATACATGTCACCTAGGGCAGTACCCGGGTCCCCATACACTTTTTATGGTAACAACTTGCATATAAGTACCGTAGTTATCGGCGTATAACACGCGCCGGCGTATAACACGCACCCCAAGTTTAGGAGGGAATTTTAAGGAAAAAAACTTTTAGGAGGGAAGTTTAAGGAAAAAAAACTTACATTTAAATGCCCATCAATGCAGCCTCATCAGTGTTCATCTGCAGCCTTTCCCCAGTGTCCAGTGCAGCCTTGTCAGTGCAGCTTTGCCCCAGTGCAGCCTTGTCAGTGCATCCTTGTCAGTGCAGCTTTGCCCCAGTGCAGCCTTGTCAGTGCAGCTTTGCCCCAGTGCAGCCTTGTCCCCAGTGCAGCTTTGCCCCAGTGCAGCCTTGTCGGTGCAGCTTTGTCCCCAGTGCAGCCTTGTCCCCAGTGCAGTTTTGCTCCAGTGCAGCTTTGCCGCAGTTCAGCTTTGCCCCAGTGCAGCCTTGTCCCCAGTGGTCCGTGCAGCCTTGTCGCCGCCGACATACAAACGTTTCGTTTGTATTTTTAAACATGGCGCCGCGGAGTTCGGAGGGACTCGGGGGCGCTCGTTCAGCTGAACGAGCGCCGCCGAGGACACAGTGACTGGGCGGAGCCGAGATACACATAGCCGAGGCTTCTCGTCTATTCTCAGCGCCGTTCACAGTCACGCCCAGTCCCTATGATGGACATAACACAGGTCCAATGGCGGGACTGGGCGTGATTGTGAATGGCGCCGAGAATAGCCGAGAAGCCTCGGCTATGTGTATCTCGGCTCCGCCCAGTCACTGTGTCCTCGGCGGCGCTCGTTCAGCTGAACGAGCTCCCCCGAGTCCCTCCAAACTCCGCGGCGCCATGTTTAAAAATCCAAGCTATGTGATCTGTCGGAGCGATCGCCGCGATCGCTCCGACAGATCACAAAATAGCGGGGATCGGCGTATAACACGCACCCACGATTTTCCCCTTATTTTAAGGGGAAAAAAGTGCGTGTTATACGCTGATAAATACGGTATTTAAAATGAGGACTTTTGATTTTTCACGTTCATGTCCCATAGACTTTAATAGGGTTCGCATGCTCGCTAGAACTTTTTCAAGCAGTTTTCTAGATCATCTGCCTTTTGATAGCAGAAAGAAGTTTTTCCACTGCAGCTACTTGGCTAGGAAAGGAGGAAAAGTCATCCTCCAAAGTGGAAAGTCTGTTTTTCATCTAAACCACCCTCTCCCTGATGTTCTGCATATCCTGTCTCAGGAGCCCAATGTCTACCTTAATCTCCTCCATATTACCAGTTAGGGAGGTGTTGCAGGTCATGATGGCATTGAGTAGCTGAGTATTTACTTGCTCCAGTGTCAGCTTGGAAGGCTTGTCCCCAGGCATGCTAGCGCCGCTGCTCCTTGTGTGTGGAGGGCTGAGAGCACCATCTTGCTTGTCTGAGAGAGTGAATTCTTTCAGGAGAGCGGGAGCTGCTGGTAAGTTGCAGGATGGCGTCAGATGCTAAAGGCAGCAAGCGGAGCTCTCTTCAGACGTGTCCAGCCATCTTGGCAGTAGCCAAGCCCCCCTCAGAGTTGAATGTTATTTGAGTCACAGGCTCAAAGCAATTATGCATTCTGTCTTTATGCAATGCATACTTTGAGGTCAGCGATTTAGACTAGTATTAACCACTTCAGCCCCGGAAGGATTTACCCCCTTCCTGACCAGAGCACTTTTTACAATTTGGAACTGCGTCGCTTTAACTGCTAATTGCGCGGACATGCAATGCTGTACCCAAACAAAATTTGCATCCTTTTCTTCCCACAAATAGAACTTTCTTTTGATGGTATTTGATCACCTCTGCCGTTTTCATTTTCTGCGCTATAAACGGAAAAAGACCAAAAATTTTGAAAAAAAATGATATTTTCTATTTTTTGTTATAAAAAAAATCCAATAGACTCAATTTTAGTCATACATTTAGGCCAAAATGTATTCGGTCACATGTCTTTGGTAAAAAAATGTCAATAAGCGTATATTTATTGGTTTGCGCAAAAGTTATAGCGTCTACAAAATAGGGTACATTTTCTGGAATTTACACAGCTTTTAGTTTATGACTGCCTATGTCATTTCTTGAGGTGCTAAAATGGCAGTGCAGTACAAAACCTCCCCAAATGACCCTATTTTGGAAAGTAGACACCCCAAAGAAATTGCTGAGAGGCATGTTGAGCCCATTGAACATTAATTTGTTTTGTCCCAAGTGATTGAATAATGACAAAAAAAAAAATTACAAAAAGTTGTCACTAAATGATATATTGCTCACACAGGCCATGGGCATATGTGGAATTGCACCCCAAAATACATTCAGCTGCTTCTCCTGAGTACGGGGATACCACATGTGTGGGACTTTTTGGGAGCCTAGCTGCGTACGACTTCAGGATTTCTAAGGGCGTAAATTTTTGATTTCACTCCTCACTACCTATCACAATTTTGAAGGCCATAAAATGCCCAGATGGCACAACCCCCCAAATGACCCAATTTTGGAAAGTAGACACCCCGAGCTATTTGCTGAGAGGCATGTTGAGTCCATGGAATATTTTATATTTTGACACAAGTTGCGGGAAAGTGACTATTTTTTTTTTGCACAAAGTTGTCACTAAATGATATATTGCTCAAACATGCCAAGGGCATATGTGGAATTACACCCCAAAATACATTCTGCTGCTTCTCCTGAGTACGGGGATACCAAATGTTTAGGACTTTTTGGGAGCCTAGCCACGTACGGGGCCCCGAAACCAAGCACCACCTTCAGGATTTTTAAGGGCGTAAATTTTTGATTTCAATCCTCCCTACCTATCACAGTTTTGAAGGCCATAAAATGCCAATATGGCACAAAACCCCCCAAATGACCCCATTTTGGAAAGTAGACACACCAAGCAAAATAGGGTCATTGGGGGGGGGGGGTTGTGCCACCTGGGCATTCCATGGCCTCCAAAACTGTGATAGGCAGTGAAGAGTGAAATCAAAAATTTACGCCCTTAGAAAGCCTGAAGGCGGTGCTTGGTTTTTGGGGGCCCGTACGCGGCTCCCAAAAAGGCTCACACAAGTTGTATCACCATACTCAGGAGAAGCAACAGAATGTGTTTTGGGGTGTAATTTCACATATTCCCATGGTATGTTTGAGCAATATATCATTTAGTGACAACTTTGTTCAAAAACAAAAAAAAATTGTCTTTTTCCCGCAACTTGTGTCACAATATAAAATATTCCATGGACTCGACATGCCTCTCAGCAAATACCTTGGAGTGTCTACTTTCCAAAATAGGGTCATTTGTGGGGGTTTTGAACTGTCCTGGCATTTTATTCACAACATTTAGAAGCTTATGTCACACATCACCCACTCTTCCAACCACTTGAAGACAAAGCCCTTTCTGACACTTTTTGTTTACATGAAAAAATATTTTTTTTTTTGCAGGAAAATTACTTTGAACCCCCAAACATTATATATTTTTTAAAGCAAATGCCTTACAGATTAAAATGATGAGTGTTTATTTTTTTTTTTCACACAGTATTTGCGCAGCGATTTTACAAACACATTTTTTGGGGAAAAAACACACTTTTTTAAATTTTAATGCACTAAAACACACTATATTGCCCAAATGTTTGTTGAAATAAAAAAGATGATCTTAGGCCGAGTACATGGATACCAAACATGACATGCTTTAAAATTGAGCACAAACCAGCAGTGGCGACAAACTAAATACATTTTTAAAAGCTTTTAAAAGCCTTTACAGGTTACCACTTTAGATTTACAGAGGAGGTCTACTGCTAAAATTACTGCTCTCGATCTGACCTTCGTGCTGATACCACCCATGCATGGTGCAATTGCTGTTTACATTTGACGCCAGACTGACGCTTGCGTTCGCCTTTGCGCGAGACCAGGGGGGGACAGGGGTGCTTTTTTTTTTTCTTTATTATTTTTTTGCTTTTTTATCTTATTTTTAAACTGCTCCTTTCATTTTTTATTTTTTTTAATCATTTTTATTGTTATCTCAGGGAATGCAAATATCCCCTATGATAGCAATAGGTAGTGACAGGTACTCTTTTTCGGAAAAACTGGGGTTTATTAGACCCTAGATCTCTCCTCTGCCCTCAAAGCATCTGACCACACCAAGATCGGTGTGATAAAATGCTTTCTCAATTTCCCAATGGCGCTGTTTACATCCGGCGAAATCTAAGTCATGAAATGCTCGTAGCTTCCGGTTTCTTAGGCCATAGAGATGTTTGGAGCCACTCTGGTCTCTGATCAGCTCTATGGTCAGCTGGCTGAATCACCGGCTGCATTCTCAGGATCCCTGTTGGGACAGGAGAGCCAGAGAAAAACATGGAAGACGGTGGGGGGGGATTCCCTCCCACTGCTTGTAAAAGCAGTCTAGAGGCTAATTAGCCGCTAGGGTTGCTTTTACCAGAAAGCCGACTGCTGGCTGAAAAGAATGATACCAGGATGATACCTAAACCTGCAGGCATCATTCTGGTATAACCACTCAAAATCCAGCAACATACCAGTACGTTGCTGGTCCTTGTTGGGCATATATTGTAAACGTTTTTTTCATGCAGCCTGTGGGCTGAACGAAAAAAAGATATTGATCGGTGGGTATGCCCACCATTAGAATACCTCCCTTCATCCACCCACTTCTAATGATGGGCATACATGCACCATATATATTTGCCGAAGCACGAGGGCATCCTCCCGCAAAAGTTAGGAGCAAATTGCTCCTGCACCCACTGCTGCTCCCACGCTTCGGCATATATGCTGTGGTGGTGAAATCACCTCCAACAGCGCTGGAGTCTCGGCTTTATATATCGTGGGAGCAAACGCTGTTGCTGTCAAGATAAATAAATCCGTGCTGCAACTGAATAGCGTACCTGCTAAGCAAATGATGGTTAACAATAAAACAAAGTAACATTACAATATAACAGTAAGACTTACCATACCTGCAACGCAAATACAAAAAAAAACATAGTCAAAAATAAAACATTTAACGCTGGGGCGTGGCCAGACGAGATACAGGGAGGACGTGTGGACGCTGTGCTCCGTCCAGGCAAATACCATCCACTGCCATCCCTGCCTCATCTACCCTTGAGGAAAGGATATTTACAGCTGGAAATATCCTAGGCCCTCTCCGCTACAGATCTGGACGGATCTTGATTGGAATCAAGCAAAGTCAGGCATCTCTGGGCCTACTGCCTGTCCCGCACTGCGGTCTCCCGCCGCAATATTGGGGCCTACAGCTCGTCCGAAGCCTGCCACTTTCCTACGCTGCGGACCGGGAGATAAACAAAGGCCTTGACCGGGACCCCCCACCCGAGACGTCCGGGACGCCATCGGGGAGCGCTGGATGTCCGCATAGTGAAGGAGAGCCGATTGGGACCTCTTCCCTTCATCCCTGATCCTCACACGGCCTGCCGCCATCTCTAGGCCTATCATCTGGACACCTTCAGCCCTGGACTCTGTGAGTAAAAGGGCATTCGCCCGATCCTTTCTCCGCTGCTGCCCTCCACAGTGTCTGACCCCCAGGGACCCTATCTTCAGGCCCTAAAGGTCCGATCCGGGCCTGTGAAGAGCGGCACTCGCCCGACCGGCCTCAGCTATTAGGAAAGAGCGCGGCTCCAGCCTAATCTTGGAAGCCGGCGGCCATCTTGGTACTTCAAGTACCCCTCCAGCCTAATTCCTTTAGTTTAACAATCTATTAATTACCTGCAAACATCAAAACCTTCAATTACCTGCAAACTTCATAACTATTTTCTCAGCTCTCCCTGATATCTAATGTGACCACCTCCTTTTTGCGTGCAGGAAAGCAGACATGTAAGAGGAGAACATTGGTCCCTGTCTCTTTATTAGATGCTCCTACAAAGCTAGCGGTTCCTTATTAATTACAGGAGTGATATAACAACAGGCTATCTGATCCTTCCTAACATTGCATGGGGAAGATTGGCTTCCAGAAGGCAATATATAGAGGCTTTATCCCACCGCCATCGTCGGGGACACCCAATAACATGGAGCGCTTTTTATATAAACAGCGATCCCCGACTTCCATTGAACAGCTGGGATCTTCGGACACAGCTGACTCTCATTTTCTGCCGGAAGGCATGACCCAGGATGATAACAGATCCCAATTATCTCAGCACTCTCTCCCACCCGACCACCCCGTAGATGTAGTGACAGTAGCTGTTCTAGATACAAAGTTGAACTCATTACTACATGATCTAACCCGCAGCATCGCTAAAGAGGTGGGCAAAATAGTGCATGAGTTACGTGGTGAAATTGACCAGCTAGGAGAACGCACCAACACATTGGAGAATAAATTCGATGAACTGACCCAATATGTACATGTTCTCGAAGAGGACAACTCCAGCCTGAAACATACAGTCTCCCAACTCCAGCTTCAACAGGAAGATCTGGAAAACCGTGAAAGACGTCAGAACCTGAGGATTAGGGGAATTCCTGAGACGGTGAGTGACAAGGAGCTTCATCCCTATCTTTTGGGTCTGTTCGTTACTTTAGCCCCATACATCCTGGACATAGACTGGCTTATGGACAGGGCGCACAGATTTCTGGCCCCAAAACCTCCTCCTAATGCTAATCCCAGGGATGTTATTATCCGCTTCCACTTCTACGAGAGCAAGGAAGCCCTCACATTTGCAATGCGTAACAAGTCACGCATTGACTATAAACAACACAAGATTCAGATATTCAATGACCTCTCCCCAATCACTCTGGCCAAAAGGCGCAGTTTCCGTCCTGTCACTACTCATCTACAAAACCACCAGGTTCCTTACCGCTGGGGATTCCCCTTCCGCTTAACCATTTCTAAAGATGGAGTTCAACATTCCCTGAGAGACCTTTACGAAAGTGAAGCTTTTATCCGCAGTCTAGGCCTTCCGCCTTTGCCCGAGGAAGATTTTCTACCCCAAGCTCCGAATCCCAAACCACTCACCACACCAGCCAAAATCTGGACCCAATTCAACGAAGATTCCAGAAGAACTTCTTCACCCCACAACGAGCCAATAATCACAGATATCCAACCTGACGTGACTTTTTTTTTTTTTCCTTTTTTTAAAATTTTTGCTTCCTTTTTCCATGGCTGGATAATACTTGTCATAGCTACCCCAGTGACCTCACTGTGATTGTGTCACTTTGTTGAGAGGTCACACCTCTTAATGATGGCTCCATCTGATGCCTTTTTGGTGGCCGTTTTCCACCTTTAACATTTTCTACATTTTCTTTTACCAGCTTGTCTAAGATTTTTCTGCTTGTCTACAATAATGTGCCAAATACCTTTGTTCCTCCTGTCTGTTTGTTTGTTTTTTTTACAAAAAGCAGAGACGAGGACCTCCCCACCTTCCCCCTCCTCCATTAGTTCCTGCAGGCTAACATGCCCCCTCTTTTGACCCAAGGCTTTTGCCTGGGCAGCCTGAAAATTTTCCTCAGGCTTTTCAAAAATCATTTTTTCTTTTTTCTTTTTTTATAGTTTTTTTCTCTCATCATTCAATTTTTTCCCTGTTTTTTTTTTTTTTTACCTCCTTTGGTGTTTTCATGAGCAGGTCTTTTTTTCTTTTTTTCCGTTTTGACCTTTATATGTTTTTTCAGTGCTATACTCACATTAATATACCAACTGCAAGATATGTTTGTTTTCAAATGTTCTTTTTTAAGGATGCTCATTTCTATGTTCACAGTTTTTATACTATATTAGCACTTTTCTGTATGACCAAATATGGCCCTTAAGGTTTATTCCTGTAATGTTAAAGGATTAAATTCTATAGGCAAACGATGGCAGGCTTTAAAAGAATTTAAATCATCCAGAGCAGAGGTGATTATGGTTCAGGAAACCCATTTTAAATCTGGGGGCTCCTTTAAATTTGCTTCTAGACACTTTCCCGTAACATATACTGCTTGTGATCCCTCTGAAAAAGCCGGAGTGGCAATTCTTATTAAACGCTCATGCCCAATTAAGATTCTCTCTTCCTACTTAGACCTCCATGGTCGGTTTATATTCCTGAAGTGTAGTCACCTAAATACTTCTTTTTCTTTGGTAAACATATATGCACCAAATGTAGAACAAATCGGTTTCCTTGCAAAAGTTTTTGAGAAACTACAACCCTTCTCCCAGCCTTTTATGATCATAGGAGGCGACTTCAATGCGTGCATGTCCCTAACCAGGGATAGGAAAACTTTATTCCAAACCACTCCACAATCTGCCTCCAAGAAATTATCAACATCTTTTCGCAAACTAGTTAGATCCCATAATCTTTTTGACTCCTGGAGGATAAAACACCCAACCCAAAAACATTATACATTTTATTCTCACCCTCACAAGTCTTATTCTAGACTAGATTATTTCCTTGTTACAGGCCCTCTACTTCCTTTTGTAGTCTCTTCTGAAATAAATCCTATTAGCTGGTCGGATCATGCACCTATTGAACTCAATGTCCTGTTGACGAAGTCTTTTACTAAATCCTGCCACTGGCACCTCAATGAATCGTTGCTTAAAAACCCTTTATCTCAAAACCAACTACAGTAGAAACTAACTGATTTTTTTCAGATTAATGATGGCTCTGTTTCAGAGATTTCCACCCTGTGGGAGGCCCACAAAGCCTTTTTTAGAGGTGAATGTATAGCTATGGGCTCTCGCCTAAAAAAAGATTCTGTACAACTCAAAAATGACCTTATTACTCAACTGCAGACAGCTGAAAGCAACTTACTGGCCTCCCCCACGGTGGAAAAATTGAGAAATGTCACCTCAATCAAATCTTTTGATTTGAACCAAATTTGCAAATCTATGTTGTGGGCCAAGCAAAAATTTTACGATTACGCAAACAAACCACATAGGATGCTGGTTAACAAATTAAAGCCACGGCCCTTTCTATCGATCAGCGACCACTTGATACAATCTGATGGTACCCCCACATATTGTCCGAAAGCTATGTCAAAAGTCTTTGGAGACTTATATAGTCGGCTATATAACTGTTTAGGTCCTGATTCATAGTTACATAGTTACATAGTAGGTGAGGTTGAAAAAAGACACACGTCCATCAAGTCCAACCTATGTGTGTGATTATGTGTCAGTATTACATTACATATCCCTGTATGTTGTGGTCGTTCAGGTGATTATCTAATAGTTTCTTGAAGCTATCAATGCTCCCCGCTGAGATCACCGCCTGTGGAAGAGAATTCCACATCCTTGCCGCTCTTACAGTAAAGAACCCTCTACGTAGTTTAAGGTTAAACCTCTTTTCTTCTAATTGTAATGAGTGGCCACGAGTCTTATTAAACTCTCTTCTGCGAAAAAGTTTTATCCCTATTTTGGGGTCACCAGTACAGTATTTGTAAATTGAAATCATATCCCCTCTCAAGCGTCTCTTCTCCAGAGAGAATAAGTTCAGTGCTCGCAACCTTTCCTTATAACTAAGATCCTCCAGACCCTTTATTAGCTTTGTTGCCCTTCTTTGTACTCGCTCCATTTCCAGTACATCCTTGCTGAGGACTGGTGCCCAGAACTGGACAGCATACTCCAGGTGCGGCCGGACCAGAGTCTTGTAGAGTGGGAGAATTATCGTTTTATCTCTGAAGTTGATCCCCCTTTTAATGCATGCCAATATTCTGTTTACTTTATTAGCAGCAGCTTGGCATTGCATGTCATTGCTGAGCCTATCATCTACTAGAACCCCCAGGTCCTTTTCCATCCTAGATTCCCCCAGAGCTTCTCCCCCCAGTGTATAGATTGCATTCATATTTTTGCCACCCAAATGCATTATTTTACATTTTTCTACATTGAACCTCATTTGCCATGTAGTCGCCCACCCCATTAATTTGTTCAGGTCTTTTTGCAAGGTTTCCACATCCTGCGGAGAAGTTATTGCCCTGCTTAGCTTAGTATCGTCTGCAAATACAGAGATTGAACTGTTTATCCCATCCTCCAGGTCGTTTATGAACAAATTAAATAGGATTGGTCCCAGCACAGAACCCTGGGGAACCCCACTACCCATCCCTGACCATTCTGAGTACTCCCCATTTATCACCACCCTCTGAACACGCCCTTGTAGCCAGTTTTCAATCCATGTACTCACCCTATGGTCCATGCCAACGCACCTTATTTTGTACAGTAAACGTTTATGGGGAACTGTGTCAAATGCTTTTGCAAAATCCAGATACACCACGTCTACGGGCCTTCCTTTATCTAGATGGCAACTCACCTCCTCATTAGGGATGAGCTTCGAGTTCGAGTCGAACTCATGTTCTACTCGAACATTGGCTGTTCGCAAGTTCGCCGAACAGCGAACAATTTGGGGTGTTCGCGGCAAATTCGAATGCCGCGGAACACCCTTTAAAAGTCTATGGGAGAAATCAAAAGTGCTAATTTTAAAGGCCTATATGCAAGTTATTGTCATAAAAAGTGTTTGGGGACCCGGGTCCTGCCCCAGGGGACATGGATCAATGCAAAAAAAAGTTTTAAAAACGGCCGTTTTTTCAGGAGCAGTGATTTTATTAATGCTTAAAGTCAAACAATAAAAGTGTAATATCCCTTTAAATTTCGTACCTGGGGGGTGTCTATAGTATGCCTGTAAAGGGGCGCATGTTTCCTGTGTTTAGAACAGTCTGACAGCAAAATGACATTTGGAAGGAAAAAACTCATTTAAAACTACCCGCGGCTATTGCATTGCCGACAATACACATAGTGTAGTTCATTGATAAAAACGGCATGGTAATTCCCCACAGGGGAACCCCGAACCAAAAAAAAAAAAAAAAAAATGATGTGGGGGGTCCCCCTAAATTCCATACAAGGCCCTTCAGGTCTGGTATGGATATTAAGGGGAACCCCAGCCAAAATTTAAAAAAAAAATTGACGTGGGGTTCCCCCTAAATTCCATACCAGACCCTTCAGGTCTGGTATGGATTTTAAGGGGAACCCCGCGCCAAAAAAAAAAAAAAAAAAAGGCGTGGGGTCCCCCTAAAAATCCATACCAGACCCTTATCCGAGCACGCAACCTGGCAGGCCGCAGGAAAAGAGGGGGGGACGAGAGTGCGGCCCCCCCCCCCTCCTGAACCGTACCAGGCCACATGCCCTCAACATTGGGAGGGTGCTTTGGGGTAGCCCCCCAAAACACCTTGTCCCCATGTTGATGAGGACAAGGGCCTCATCCTCACAACCGTGGCCGGTGGTTGTGAGGGTCTGCGGGCGGGGGGCTTATCGGAATCTGGAAGCCCCCTTTAACAAGGGGACCCCCAGATCCCGGCCCCCCCCCTGTGTGAAATGGTAAGGGGGTACTTACCCCTACCATTTCACTAAAAAACTGTCAAAAATGTTAAAAATGACAAGAGACAGTTTTTGACAATTCCTTTATTTAAATGCTTCTTCTTTCTTCTTTCTTCCTTCATCTTCTTCTTCTTCTGGTTCTTCTGGCTCTTCTGGTTCTTCCTCCGGCGTTCTCGTCCAGCATCTTCTCCGCGGCGTCTTCTATCTTCTTCTCCTCGGGCCGCTCCGCACCCATGGCATGAGGGGAGGCTCCCGCTCTTCTCTTCATCTTCTTCTCTTCTTCATCTTCTTCTTCATCTTCTTCTTCTTCTTCTTCTTCCTTCTTCTCTTCTTCCTGTCTTCTCCGGGCCGCTCCGCAATCCATGCTGTGGCATGGAGGGAGGCTCCCGCTGTGTGACGGCGTCTCTTCGTCTGACGGTTCTTAAATAACGGGGGGCGGGGCCATCCGGTGACCCCGCCCCCCTCTGACGCACGGTGACTTGAGGGACTTCCCTGTGACGTCACGGGGAATGCCACAGGAAAGTCCCGTCATGTCACCGTGCGTCAGAGGGGGGCGGGGTCACCGGGTGGCCCCGCCCCCCGTTATTTAAGAACCGTCAGACGAAGAGACGCCGTCACACAGCGGGAGCCTCCCTCCATGCCACAGCATGGATTGCGGAGCGGCCCGGAGAAGACAGGAAGAAGAGAAGAAGAGAAGAAGGAAGAAGAAGAAAAAGAAGAAGAAGAAGATGAAGAAGAAGATGAAGAAGAGAAGAAGATGAAGAGAAGAGCGGGAGCCTCCCCCCAAATGCCATGGGTGCGGAGCGGCCCGAGGAGAAGAAGATAGAAGACGCCGCGGAGAAGATGCTGGACGAGAACGCCGGAGGAAGAACCAGAAGAGCCAGAAGAACCAGAAGAAGAAGAAGATGAAGGAAGAAAGAAGAAAGAAGAAGCATTTAAATAAAGGAATTGTCAAAAACTGTCTCTTGTCATTTTTAACATTTTTGACAGTTTTTTAGTGAAATGGTAGGGGTAAGTACCCCCTTACCATTTCACACAGGGGGGGGGCCGGGATCTGGGGGTCCCCTTGTTAAAGGGGGCTTCCAGATTCCGATAAGCCCCCCGCCCGCAGACCCTCACAACCACCGGCCACGGTTGTGAGGATGAGGCCCTTGTCCTCATCAACATGGGGACAAGGTGTTTTGGGGGGCTACCCCAAAGCACCCTCCCAATGTTGAGGGCATGTGGCCTGGTACGGTTCAGGAGGGGGGGGGGGCCGCACTCTCGTCCCCCCCTCTTTTCCTGCGGCCTGCCAGGTTGCGTGCTCGGATAAGGGTCTGGTATGGATTTTTAGGGGGACCCCACGCCTTTTTTTTTTTTTTTTTTGGCGCGGGGTTCCCCTTAAAATCCATACCAGACCTGAAGGGTCTGGTATGGAATTTAGGGGGAACCCCACGTCAATTTTTTTTTTAAATTTTGGCTGGGGTTCCCCTTAATATCCATACCAGACCTGAAGGGCCTTGTATGGAATTTAGGGGGACCCCCACATCATTTTTTTTTTTTTTTTTTTTGGTTCGGGGTTCCCCTGTGGGGAATTCCCATGCCGTTTTTATCAATGAACTTCTATGTGTATTGTCGGCAATGCAATAGCCGCGGTAGTTTTAAATGTGTTTTTTCCTTCCAAATGTCACTTTGCTGTCAGACTGTTCTAAACACGGGAAACATGCGCCCCTTTACAGGCATACTATAGACACCCCCCAGGTATGAAATTTAAAGGGATATTACACTTTTATTGTTTGACTTTAAGCATTATTAAAATCACTGCTCCTGAAAAAACGGCCGTTTTTAAAACTTTTTTTTGCATTGATTCATGTCCCCTGGGGGAGGACCCGGGTCCCCAAACACTTTTTATGACAATAACTTGCATATTAGCCTTTAAAATTAGCACTTTTGATTATTCATGTTCGTGTCCCATAGACTTTAACGGCGTTCGCGTGTTCGAACGAATTTTTTTCCTGTTCGCATGTTCTGGTGCGAACCGAACAGGGGGGTGTTCGGCTCATCCCTACTCCTCATAGAAGATTAATAGATTGGTTTGGCAAGAACTATTCTTCATGAATCCATGCTGATTACTGCTAATGATATCGTTCTTATTACTAAAATAAGAAAATAATTTGCATCCTCAATTTTCAAAATCTGAGTTTGATAAATTTATGGATTCCCTACCGCTACCAAAAATCTCTGCCGATCATATAACCTCTCTTAACCCTCCGATTACTGGGGAGGAAATAGGAGAGGTGATTAAAAATCTTCCAATTCACAAATCCCCAGGCCCTGACGGTCTTCCATACATTTATTATAAAACTTTTGCACGAACTTAAACCCCCTATCTACAATCCCTATTCTCCTCTTTCTTCAAGGGTTCCATCCCGCATTCACATTTCTTACATGCAAACATAACAGTAATTCCCAAACCAGGTAAGGACCCTGCATTGCCCGACAACTACCGCCCAATCGCTCTATTAAACTCAGACTACAAAGTTTTTACCAAGATATTAGCTAATAGATTATCCCCTCTATTAACGTCCCTGATCCACAGGGACCAGGTAGGATTTGTTCCCACGAGACATGCTGGAGATAATACAAGAAGAACCATAGATTTGATAGACCTAATAACTAGAACCAAATGTCCCACCATAGTCTTGAGCTTAGATGCTCAAAAAGCTTTCGATCGATTAAGTTGGCCATTCATGTTCGCAGTTTTAACCCGATTCGGATTCTCAGGCCCCTTTATACAGGCTCTACAAACCCTATATTCCCTCTGTCACGGAACGTCCCACACTCCTCTTGAGTGCTTCCGTCATATACCACTTCCTCCCAGTCTGTATACCGATATCCCAACCTCTCTGAGCACAAAACAAGGCGACACTTGCTTGTTGCTAACAGGAACTCACTTTATTCAGAACCAGAATACAGTCTTATATACAGGAGAAAATATTACTCTAACAATACAAACTTAACCTAATTAACATGAGATAATTAACTAATCCTTTATACCGCCTAGGTGATTGAGACATGACCTTTTGCCCAGACTGAGTTAATTATCACAGGACACCTTCTCACAATAGCAGCAGCTCCAATAGGAGTCGTCCCATCTCCTACATTGTATAGAGGACAATGCAATCAGCTCATTCAATTAACATAAACACAGGTAGTTGGAGTTGATGACACCAGCATCTCCTAACAGGATGTGTCCCAACAGTATAATTCAGTCTTATCATTCTAATATGGCATATAAAGGGTTCCCAGAGTCTGTGTGTTTTGGGGGGACATGGAGCTGAATCCAAAGTAACACCAACCCCAGGGTCCCCAGGCATACAGCTCACAGAGAGCACCATTCCCCCAAATGCTAGGGCCCATAATCAAAAGGCAACAGGCTTGCATTCAGTCCTCTCCAACAGCCTCTGTCCCGGCTAGGTCTGTCACACCCTCCCCACGTCTCAAGTCCAGTTGTCCTCCTATATCTCACAACGATTTACTCTCAGTAATGGCACGAGACAAGGCTGCCCTCTGTCACCCCTATTATTTATACTAAGTCTAGAGCCTTTAGCAGCAGCTATTAGATCTCATCCTAATATCAGGGGAATTCCACTACGACATCAGGATTACAAACTCTCTCTTTTCGCAGACAACATTTTACTAACCATCACACATCCCGATACTTCTCTACCCTTCTTGCATGAAACTCTCTCCATATTTGGGTCCTTATCAGGTTTTCGTATCAATCAGACCAAAACAGAAGCTCTTCCCAACAATATACCCTCAGATATGCTCAGCTCCTTACAAAACAGATTTAAGTATAGATGGTGCCAGACCTCACTAAAATATTTAGGAATTCATCTTACCCCCTCATATCACTCTCTTTACCAAGCTAATTTCCCTCCTTTGTTCGCAGAAATTGCTAAACTCCTACAACATTGGTCTTCTATCCCAATCTCCCTTCTTGGCAGAATTAACGTTCTCAAAATGTCGGTACTGCCCAAATTATTGTATCTCTTTGAAACGCTCCCGGTTTCAGTCCCTATGTCGCAGTTGAAAAATCTCCAGAGAAAGTGCCTTAACTTTATTTGGAACAATGCATCCCATAGAATTGCTCAATCGGTAGTCCTTTCCCCTAGAGCTAAAGGCGGGTTGGCCGTCCCCGATTTCATTAAGTACTATTATGCCTCTCATCTTAGGGTTCTGACTACATGGACCTCAAGAAAAGCTGCAAATAGATTGGCTGAAATTGAAATGGGGATTACAGCCCCAGCACACCCGTGCTATATGTTATGGCCATCCTCAAAGAAATTTATACCCCAACTAAGGTCTTTGTGTCTATCCCCGATGCTTTTTACGCTATCTATCTATCTGGAAAAGATGTATGGATAAATTTCATCTTTCCTTACCTTGCTCCCCTCTCCAGAATATTCTCTTCAACCCAGACATCCCGGATGGACTATCTTACTTGCGAACACTTCTGTGGACTCATGCAGATATATTTCAACTGCGACATTTGGTTCATCTAGTAACACATAAGCTCTTACCTTTCTCAGTCCTCAAAGAAAAACACGTTTTACCGAACTCTACAGAATACTTTTACTTACAAATTAAACATTATTTCCAATCCAACTTCCCCTCATTATCTTTAGAAAAACCCACAGATTTTGAAATGCTGTATACAAATGGCCCATATGAACCAAAACTAATCTCATCCATATATAAAATACTTCAGGCAATACCCCCTTTAACTGATTCCACACATAAATACATGACAAAATGGTCCACAATGCTAAATAGATCAATCTCATTATTAGATTGGGGTAAAATCTGGGAGTCGGCTTTCAAAGTTTCCAGATGTGTGGCACAAAAGGAGACTGCTATTAAGATAATATTTTTTTGGTACAAAACTCCTGAGTTGCTACACGCCCAAAATCCCTCTCTCTCTGACCTGTGCTGGAGGTGTGGACAGTCCGTAGGTACACACCTTCACATCTTTTGGGATTGTCATATCTTAAGCGCGTATTGGACTGAGATACAAAATTTATTACAATCACTCTTTGCCACATCTATCCCATTAAACCCCATACATTTTCTTTTGGGCCTACCTTTCCCGGGTATTCCTAAATCACTACAGAGACTAGAGTCTTTTGTACTTCTGGCAGCAAAAAGAGCCATCCCTAGACTTTGGCTTTCTACCACCGCTCCCACTTTACACCACGCTCTTTCCATTATCACAGATATGCGTAAAAAGGGAACATTTAACTGCAAAAAATGAAGATAAACTTTCCCAATTTGGAAAAATCTGGAAACCTTGGGATGATTCAATATTTTCTTCTGATTCTCTCATTTCTGCTTCTTTTTGACTCCAATTTGCACTATTTCTTGAGCATCCTTATGTTTTAACATGTAGTTGAGACAGAAGCATGGATACTGTATGGAACTTCTTTTTTGTTTGAATGACCCAATACGGGAAGAAGCTGACATCTATCTGTACAGATATCCCCACCAAGCTTATTTACACTGTTTGTACTTAGCTTTTGAATGCTTCTATGTTAAATTGTCATAATTCTTTCTTATACCTTTTGTTATTCTGATTTATATTTGTTGAAAAAAAAAAATAAAAATAAAAAAACATTTAACGCAACCTGTGCCTAAAATATATATATGCCGAACCATGGGGGTATCCTCCCGCAAAAGGCAGGAGCAAATCGCTCCTCCACCCACTGCTGCCCCCACGCTTCGGCATATATGCTGAAGTATGTAACTGTGGTGGTGAAATCACCTCCGAAACCACCAAACACTGTTGCTGTCAAGATAAATAAATCCGCTCTGCAGCTGAATGGCGTACCTGAAAACAAGAAAATGGTTACCAATAAAACACAGTAAAGTATAAAAAAATTGCATATCTGAAAAGCAAACATGGTAAAACATAATAACAATAAAACATTGCAGAATAGAATACAGTAAAAAAGAGCAGAACAATAGAGAGAGAATAGAGAGAGAGAGAACAATAATTTTTTTTTTTTTATTATTTATTTTTTTTTGTGTTTTTATTTTTTTTTTTTTACACTTTTTTTAGTAACTTTAACTTTTGTAACTGGTTCCAGGTTTGGGTCTCTCAAAATGCAATGGCATCTTGGGAGACCCTGTAAAAGTGTGTCTTAGTCTGTGCAGCGCTGTACCCTACGCTAATACTCAACTAGTGTATGGTAACGTTCAAAACATTCACCAATGCAAAGACCAGGATTGTCAGGACAGGAGGGACAATAATACCGGGTGTCACACCTATATCCGCGCTTGCTGCAGACACATCTTTTTTGGGGGGGATCGTTGGGTAGGGGTACTCGGGAGGACATAAGGAAAATTCCTCTCATGGAGCCGGCTTACTGCATTTGGTTGGGGAAGGTGAGGTGGAGCACCGTCTAGATACAGAAGGGCTCTGATGATCTCTTCCTGGAATTTAAGGAAGGATCCAGTCCATCCTGAAGCTCTGTATAGCACATGAGCATTCAGCAAAGCCAATTGAAATAAATAAACAGACACTTTTTTGTACCAGCGTCTGGCCTTACGGGCAACTAGGTACGGCGCCAACAACTGGTCGTTGAGGTCCACCCCTCCCATATTTTGGTTATATTCGGGACACAGAGGGGTTTCTCCACAACACCAGTCGCTGTAGTAATTTGGACCGTCGTGTCTGCATGAAGGGAGGTAAGAACGAAAACATTCCTATAATCCCTCCACTTCATAGCGAGCGGGTTATTACACTTCAAGCAGGCTCTCTCCCCCAGCCTAAGATGGAAATCTACAAGCGATTAGATCGCACGGTGCCACATGCTCCAATCTTTTGATCAAAAAGGTGACTAAAAAGTGGCACGCTCGTGTAATAATTGTCCACGTACAAGTGGTACCCCTTTCCGAATAAGGGTGACACCAAGTCCCACACTATCTTGCCAGTGCTTCCTATGTAGTCAGGGCAGTTTGTCGGCTCTATGTGACTATCTTTGCCCTCGTAAACCATAAAACTACATGTATAGCCTGTGGCCCTGTCACAGAGCTTATACATCTTGACCCCGTATCTGGCACGCTTGCTGGGAAGGTACTGTTTGAATGACAAGCGGACAGAAAATTTTATCAGGGACTCATCAATGCAGACAACTTGATGGGGAGTAAACAAGTCTGCAAAACGTTGATTGAAGTGGTTTACGAGGGGCCGGATTTTGTAGAGCCGATCGTATTCAGGGTCTCCACGAGGACGACAGAGTTCATTGTTGTTGAAGTGCATGAACTGCAAAATCTGCTCTTAGCGTGCCCTGGTCATGGAGGCAGAGAATACAGGCATATGGTAAATTGGGTCAGTGGACCAATATGACCGCAACTCACTCTTTTTATTTATGCCCATGTTGAGGGAAAGGCTCAGAAAGATCTTAAATTCAGAGACCGTAATTGGTCTCCAATCTCTGGCAAGGGAGGACTGGGGAATAGTGGTGATGTGTTGACCAGCGTACAAATTGCTTTGGTCCACAATAGATCTATAGAGATCTTCGGTGAAAAACAGCGAATAAAAATCCAGTGGCGTAAAATCAACTGTTTCCACCTGAATTCCGGGTTGGCCAGTGAATGGGGGAAGTACGGGTGCTGCAGAAGTGGTGGGTTCCCAATTCAGATTGGCGAATGCAGCAGGAAGGGCACTATGGGCACGACGGGCCTGTGTTCGTCTTCTTGGTGGCAGCGGGACACTACTTGTGCTTGCCACCTTGCCAGCTTGAACTGCACTTATGGGACTCGCCACGTCACCACGTGATACTGCAGTGCTGGATGTACGACCAGGGTGTACTAGGCCGCTGGTGCTTGCCAGTTCACCAGAAGGAATAGTGGCACTAGTACTTCTCTGCTCCATATGAGGGACCTGCGGTTCTTGCTTTTCAAGGACAGAAGAAGAAGTTCGGGGTCTGGTATGCCTGACCTTGGCAGGGACCACAACTCCGTCGTCAGAGCTATCTGTCATGGAGCCGCTGTCCTCTACAGGATCGTATTCTGAGCCTGAATCTGACAGATGAGTGACTTCCTCTTCACTATCTGTCATGCTCAGAAATGTGTAGGCCTCTTAACTAGTGTACCTTCGATTTGCCATTTGGGCTCTAAATTTAGGGGTGCACTAGTGAGACTCACAGGTAAAAAAGCTCCTGACTGTTAGCGACTGATTCAAAACGCTACCAACAAAAACTGTTAGCGATCGCAGGGATCAGGCCTGACTCTGCGAACGCTGCAGTTATGTGTGCTTAGTGTTTTGTAAGTGTCCGTGATCGATCGATACTGCACTTGGGTGGGCTGGGCAGGGCTGGGCCGAGGGGCAAAACGCAGGTGCTAGCAGGTATCTGGGCTGACCCCACTAACACTGCGTTATTGGGAACCCTAATCTGCTGGGGACGCTAGTATAGATCTGATCGGATCAGATATTCATCCGTTCAGATACTATAGCACTAAGGGAGGTGTATGCTGCGTGCGTGGGTGTTAGCGGTACTGGCGCTAACCTGACCCTGCCTGGGACGACGCAGACCTTATATGACCCTAAAAACATAACTTATATCACAACCGAGCAATTAGGGGGTTAAACCTTTATTAGGAAATAAACGGCGGGTGCCCTAAAACTATAATAAACTATAATAAACAAACTAACTAACCAGTGTCACCTGTAACAGTTATACGGTGATCACTGGTGAAAGGGTTAACTAGGGGGCAATCAGGGGGTTAAAACCTTTAGTAGGTAGTATATGGGGTCCCTGTCACTATAAAACGCTGATGGCGAACCTATATACTTACCTCCCTAACTAGCGTCACCTGTGTCACTAATACAGTGATCAGAAAATCGATCGCTTAGTGACACTGGCGACAGGGGGTGATCAAGGGGTTAACCTTTATTAGGGGGGGTTAGGGGGGTACCCTGGACCTAAAGGGGGGTACCCTAGACCCGAAGGAGGCTAACCCTAACTGCCCTAACACTTATAACTGTCACAAACTGACACCAATGCAAAAAAAAAAAACTTCTATTGATGTCACTGTGACAGGGGGCACAGGGGGGTGATCGGGGGTGACTGGGGGGTGAAAAGTGTGCCTGCATGTTCTACTGTTAGTGTAGTGTTGTGCAAACTCACATTGATATCTTCTCTCCTCGACGCCGGAACGAAAAGACCGGCTCGAGGAGAGGTGACATCACTTCATCTGCCTTTGTTTACATTACAGAGGCAGAGGAAGGATTTCATTCACCGGGAGCGATTGCGAGGGGGTGGCCAGGAATGGATGGGAACAAATGCTGGCCGCCTCTGGCACCGGGGGGGGGTCCGATCGGACCCCCCACCCGCGGGAGGCAGATCACGTACAGGTACGTGATTCTGCCTGCCCGTGCCATTCTGCTGACGTATATCAGTGTGAGGCGGCCGGCAAGTGGTTAAGGAAACCTTTCCTGAGTGAAACACCGAGGCTGCTATTGATGATGTTTAATTCTGGAAATGTTAGTTTCCTGGCTGTCATGCTTTGTTTTAATTTTGGTTCGGGGTTTCCCTGTGGGGAATTCCCATGCCGTTTTTATCAATGAACTTCTATGTGTATTGTCGGCAATGCAATAGCCGCGGGTAGTTTTAAATGGCTTTTTTTCCTTCGAAATGTCATTTTGCTGTCAGGCTGTTCTAAACACGGGAAACATGCGCCCCCTTACAGGCATACTATAGACACCTCCCAGGTAGGAAATTTAAAGGGATATTACACTTTTATTGTTTGACTTTAAGCATTATTAAAATCACTGCTCCTGAAAAAACGGCCATTTTTAAAACTTTTTTTTGCATTGATCCATGTCCCCTGGGGCAGGACCCGGTTCCCCAAACACTTTTTATGACAATAACTTGCATATAAGCCTTTAAAATTAGCACTTTTGATTATTCATGTTCGTGTCCCATAGACTTTAACGGTGTTCGCGTGTTCGAGCGAACTTTTTTCCTGTTCGCATGTTCTGGTGCGAACCGAACAGGGGGGTGTTCGGCTCATCCCTATTGGACACCATAGGTGAGGCATTCAGAGTTTATGGGGGAACAGCTTGGCTGCGGTATGACGAGCAGTTTAGGCAGTGGAGGGCTATATGCCCGTCCTTGAGGTGGGATCATAAGGACATCAGCTTATGAATGCGCCTTATGACCTTGGCTGGGCCGACGGGTCCGTTTTTTCAAGGGGGGGGGGCGGTTGATCATCCAACTCCGGACAATCGGCCACAAGAAAAAAAGGGGTTTGTTGGCAGTTTAATGAGGGTTCCTGTAGATTTGGGGGGTCGTGCAAGTACAAACATGAAGGTTCAGGTTATGGAGGGGGACACATAGTGTCCCGGTGTTTTAAACAAGGAAAGGGCCGTACCGGCGACCCTGGGGAAAAAGGGGAGAACGTGAAAGTGGAAAAGATGCAACCTTTCCTAAATAGATACCCAGACAGGGAGGCAGTGCGGTTACTTGGACGGGGATTTGCAGAGGGTTTTAGAATCCCTTCACGTTTAATGGATACTCCCCCACTGTCACGCAATTTGCGGTCAGCCTTACAACATGCTGACGTGGTTTAGGAGAAACTTCGGAAGGAAATTTTGTTAGGCCGCATGAGTGGAACTTTTCCTTCTTTGCCAATATCGGATCTGGTAGTGTCACCGCTAGGCGTTGTGCCGAAGAAAGAGCCTAACAAATTTAGGCTTATTCATCATTTTTCCTACCCTAAAGGGGGTTCGGTGAATGATGCCATCGACCCAGAGGTATGCGTGGTCTCATATACGTTGTTTGATGCAGTAGTAGTTTGGGTTAGCAGGTAGGGGCGGGGGGCACTTATGGCGAAAGCTGACATAGAGTCGGCTTTTCGTTTGCTACCGGTTCACCCGGAGAGTTTTCATTTGTTGTTGGCAGGAGGAATACTACGTAGATCGCTGTCTACCTATGGGGTGTTCTATATCCTGCGCATTGTTTGAACAGTTTAGTTCCTTCCTGGAGTGGGTGGTGCGTGACGTTGCGGGAATAAATTCAATCATTCACTATTTGGACGATTTCCTTTGCGTGGGCTCTCCCAAGTCAGAAGTTTGCGCGGTCCTGTTGGCTACGCTGGAACATATTGCAGATACGTTTGGTATTCCATTGGCCCCAGAAAAGACCGAAGGTCCACGGACGGTGGTGAGTTTCTTAGGCATCGTGTTAGACTCAGAGAACATGGAGTGCAGGCTGCTGGAAGATAAGCTGATTGAGTTGCAAGCAGAGATTCAGGGAATCATGGGACTTCGCAAAGTACAGCTGCGCAATCCTTATTAGGTAAGTTAAATTTTGCGTGTCGCATTTTGCCCATGTTGAGGGTCTTTTGCAGGCGGCTGTCTGCAAGTACTGCAGGGGTTACGTCCCCCAAGCACTATGTGCGCTTGGTGAAGGCTCATAAAGAAGACCTGAAGGTACGGCACACGTTCCTGGCTAATTTTAATGGCAGGGCGTTGTGGATGTCTGGACCAGTTAGCAAGTTCGATCAGGAGCTGTACACAGATGCGGCGGGTTCTGCGGGTTTTGGAGCCTTCTTCCAAGGTAAGTGGAGTGCAGGGCCTTGGCCTCAGTCGTGGAAGGAGGCAGGTTTAGTAAAGAACATGTTACTGTTGGAACGGTTCTCTGTAGTATTAGCAGTGGAGTTGTGGGGGGAATCTTTCAGGAATTTGAAAGTTAGATTTCGCGGGGACAACCTGGGGGTGGTACAGGTAATTAACAAGGTTTCAGCAGCATCACCGCCGGTGGTAAGGTTGCTCAGACACCTTGTATTGTGCTGTCTGCAGCTGAACGTGTGCATCTATGCTGTGCACCTCCCTGGAGTGGAAAATGTCATTGCTGATGCACTATCTTGCTTTCAGTGGGACAGATTTCGGGAGTTGGTGCCAGGGGTGGAGCAGAACGGGGTCCCTGTGGAGGATTGCCTTGGAAGAGTAGCAGGATGGATCAGACAGTCGGTGAGCGAGGCGACGTGGTCAGCTTACAACAGAGTATGGCAGGACTGGGTATCCATGCTGCAACAGGTGGCGGAAGGACATGAGGAACAAGATTTCTAGTTGTTGGTTTTGTATTTTGTTTCCCGGAATCTGGAGGATGGGGTGTCGGTGTCTGTGTTGGAAAAGAAGTTGGCAGGTCTGGCGTTTTGGTTAAAATTTCAAGGTTTACCTGACTTTACTAAGGATTTTTGGGTTGGGCAGGCATTGAAGGGTTACTGGCGTTCTAAGCCGGGGAGGGACGCTAGGCGCCGGTTTCATTTGAGCTAATAGGTAGGATAGTGGCATAGCTAGACATTACTTGTTCGTCAGGTTATGAGGTAGTTTTGTTTAAGGCAGCGTTCGCCTTGGCGTTTTTTGGGGCATTTCGAATTAGTGAATTAGTCAGCCCCGCTAAAAATAAAAATGGGGGATTGGGTGTGATGGATGTCAGGTGTGGGGAGGACAGATTGTCCATATTGGTTAAAAAATCTATAACGGATCAGCGGGGCAAGGGAAAAACGGTGCAGGTTTTTTCACTGCCAGATTCTCCCTTGTGCCTAGTACAATTGGTGCGGGGGTTTCTTGTCATACGCCCGGGGGGGATGGTCCCCTTTTGGTACATCAGGATGGGTTGTCGCGTTTTCAATTCATTGCAATTTTCAATAAATGTTTGGGGGAATTTGGATTGGGGGATCAAAAGTTTTAGTCCCATTCCTTTAGGATAGGGGTGGCTACGAGTACATTGAAAGATTATATGTGCTGGGGTGTCTAACTGATTTATTGGGGGTTTTTTTCTTTTCTTTCGGGTCAAACGCAGTGCCTGGTCTAGATAGTGGGCCACTCCTATGTGTGTTGGGGGGCGAGGAGAGGTGATGCAAGAAGGGATGGGAGACAGTTGGTTTTTTCAAGACAGGAAGCCTGTCTCCGGTGGTTGGGGGTGCCTGGTATGCTATGGGGTAGGACGGTGTCGGAGGTGCGTAAATTTGCACGTATGGATAGGCCTCCTGACGTGTTGGTGTTACATGTTGGCGGCAATGATCTGGGGCTCAGGTCAATGTTATATTTGGTGCGAGACATCAAATTTGATTTTTGGCAACTTAGGATGGCTTTTCCACACATGTTGATTGTGTGGTCGGACATCGTGGCACGTACTATGTGGAGGTTGGCGAGGTCGGTGGACAAGGTTAACCGGGCCCGTAAGAAGGTTAACAAGGAAGTCAGTGGTTTCGTGTTCAGGAATGGTGGGTTGGCTATCAGGCACATGGAGTTGGAGGTGGATACATGGCGTTACTTGCGGAGAGATGGGGTACACCTGAACGATGTGGGGATTGACCTGTGGGCTTTGGGAATACAGGATGGGATCCAGCGAACATTGAGGGTTTGGCAGGACACACAAGGGTAAGGCTTTACCCTGGTGTGTGCTGTGGCGTGATGTTGATCTTTGCGGATGAAGGATTAAACCCCAGTTACAGTAAAGTTTGGGACCCATCGGTAGTATGAGGCCCGTTGGTGGTATTCCAGCTAACGGAGGTTTTAGCTGGAATTGGTTATTGGGTGCACTGCGGTCAATTGGTTTGTTGTCTCCGAGCTAGCATGTCAGCTGGAGGCCTATTTTAGTTAAGGTACCGCAGTGCCTGATTGGATCGAGTTTAAGATTGGTGGGTTTTTCCCTGCAAAGACCAACGGGAGTATTTAACTGATATGTCAGGTGTTTTTATACAGTTACGTTAAGTTGATATTGAAATTAATTTTATTGGTTATTATTAATAAAGATAATTGGCTGCTACGGCCAATATTTTACTCCAGATGAGTGTGGTCTCAATTATTTGGGGTAAATAGGGATGGGGGTACATAGCAGGTTTAAAGGGTGTGATATTAAAGGTAAACTAGATACATCTGGTATGTTTGCCTCCTCTGCAGTTTGACTTCTATTCCTGGATGCCCAATGGCCCAACCACCATGAAAAGCCCCCTACCCAGCACCAAAGTTGTCACTACAATGGAGACTATTTTGGAAGCGTTGCCTGATGTAAACACTACAACTTCTGGTGTAACTATCGTGTGGGTTCTCAGCAATAAGTCCATGGATAGGGTGAGTTGCCTGGAAGGAGTCAGAAGTAATACATAAATATGCCTTGGGCCTTAAAACTGTATAACAGATAATCTATGTCAAACAGAACCTGGCAATCAAATGCATTTCGGGGTCTGCTATGGCATATAGTGATTATTTAACACTGAATGGATGTATTGTAGGGATGAGCTTCGAGTTCGAGTCGAACTCATGTTCGAATCGAACATTGGCTGTTCGCAAGTTCGCCGAACAGCGAACAATTTGGGGTGTTCACGGCAAATTCGAATGCCGCGGAACACCCTTTAAAAGTCTATGGGAGAAATCAAAAGTGATAATTTTAAAGGCTTATATGCAAGTTATTGCCATAAAAAGTGTTTGGGGACCTGGGTCCTGCCCCAGGGGACATGGATCAATGCAAAAAAAGTTTTAAAAACGGCCGTCTTTTCAGAAGCAGTGATTTTAATAATGCTTAAAGTCAAACAATAAAAGTATAATATCCCTTTAAATTTCGTAGCTGGGGGTGTCTATAGTATGCCTGTAAAGGGGCACATGTTTCCCTTGTTTAGAACAGTCTGACAGCAAAATGACATTTCGAAGGAAAAAACCCATTTAAAACTACTCGCGGCTATTGCATTGCCGGTCCGACAATACACATAGAAGTTCATTAATAAAAACAGCATGGGAATTCCCCACAGGGGATTTCCTAACCAAATTTTTTTTTAAAAATGACGTGGGGGTCCCCCTAAATTCCATACCAGGCCTTTCAGGTCTAGTATGGATATTAAGGGGAACCCCAGCCAAAATTAAAAAAAAAATGACGTGGGGGTCCCCCTAAATTCCATATCAGACCCTTCAGGTCTGGTATGGATTTTAAGGGGAACCCCGCGCCCCCCAAAAAAAAACAGCGTGGGGTCCCCCCAGAGATCCATACCAGACCCTTATCTGAGCACGTAACCTGGCAGGCCGCAGGAAAAGAGGGGGGGACAAGAGTGCGGCCCCCCCTCCTGAACCGTACCTGGCCACATGCACTCAACATTGGGAGGGTGCTTTGGGGTAGCCCCCCAAAACACCTTGTCCCCATGTTGATGAGGACAAGGGCCTCATCCCCACAACCCTGGCCAGTGGTTGTGGGGGTCTGCGGGCGGGGGGCTTATCGGAATCTGGAAGCCCCCTTTAACAAGGGGACCCCCAGATCCCGCCTCCCCCCCTGTGTGAAATGGTAAGGGGGTACTTACCCCTACCATTTCACTAAAAAACTGTCAAAAATGTTAAAAATGACAAGAGACAGTTTTTGACAATTCCTTTATTTAAATGCTTCTTCTTTCTTTTCTGCCAACATGGATGCGGAGCGGCCCGGAGAAGAAAATGAAAAAGAGAAGAAGAGAAGAAGAGAAGAAAAGAAGAAGAGAAGAAGATGACGAAGATGAAGAGAAGAACGGGAGCCTCCCCACATGCCATGGGTGCGGAGCGGCCCGAGGAGAAGAAGATAGAAGACGCCGCGGAGGAGATGCTGGACGAGAACGCCGGAGGAAGAACCAGAAGAGCCAGAAGAACCAGAAGAAGAAGATGAAGGAAGATAGAAGAAAGAAGAAGTATTTAAATAAAGGAATTGTCAAAAACTGTCTCTTGTCATTTTTAACATTTTTGACAGTTTTTTAGTGAAATGGTAGGGGTAAATACCTCCTTACCATTTCACACAGGGGGGAGGGCCGGAATCTGTGCATCCCCTTGTTAAAAGGGGCTTCCAGATTCCGATAAGCCCCCGCCCGCAGACCCCCACAACCACCGGCCAGGGTTGTGGGGATGAGGCCCTTGTCCTCATCAACATGGGGACAAGGTGTTTTGGGGGGCTACCCCAAAGCACCCTCCCAATGTTGAGGGCATGTGGCCTGGTATGGTTCAGGAGGGGGGTGCTCTCTCGCCCCCCCTCTTTTCCTGCGGCCTGCAGGGTTGCGTGCTCGGATAAGGGTCTGGTATGGATTTTTGGGGGGACCCCACGCCGTTTTTTTTTTTTTTTTTGGCGTGGGGTTCCCCTTAAAATCCGTACCAGACCTGAAGGGTCTGGTATGGAATTTAGGGGGACCGCCACGTCATTTTTTTTTTAAATTTTGGTTCAGGGTTCCCCTGTGGGGAATTCCCATGCCGTTTTTATCAATGAACTTCTATGTGTATTGTCGGACCGGCAATGCAATAGTCGCGAGTAGTTTTAAATGGGTTTTTTCCTTTGAAATGTAATTTTGCTGTCAGACTGTTCTAAACATAGGAAACATGCGCCCCTTTACAGGCATACTATAGACACCCCTGAGCTACGAAATTTAAAGGGATATTACACTTTTATTGTTTGACTTTAAGCATTATTAAAATCACTGCTCCTGAAAAAACGTCCGTTTTTAAAACTTTTTTTTGCGTTGATCCATGTCCCCTGGGGCAGGACCCAGGTCCCCAAACACTTTTTATGACAATAACTTGCATATAAGCCTTTAAAATTAACAAATTTGATTATTCATGTTCATGTCCCATAGACTTTAACGTGTTCGCGTGTTCAAACAAACTTTTTTCCTGTTCGCATGTTCTGGTGCGAACCGAACAGGGGGCTGTTCGGCTCATCCCTAATGTATTGTAAAGAAAATCAGAAGAAGGTCTCCTTTACAGAGGCGTCTAGGAGAGTACCCTGATGAACTTTTTACAGAGAAGACCCCACTGCAGTTTATTAGGAGGTTCCAAGATCAACTGTCTGAGATCTCCAAATCCATTCAGGAGCGGAACAAGACCATGCTTCTGCCCTATCCCTATCTGGACCCGAATCAGTTAGAAAACAGTGTCTCCATTTAATAATGATAGTGATAGTTCAACTTTCTGACTCTGTTCTTTGTATTTTTTTTGTGTTTGCATCTCTTCACATTTGAATGTACAATAAGACGAGTACAGAATAAAGTCAGAATGTATGACCTGATTTGTCTTTTTTTTAATTCAAAATACACTCTATTATCGAATTAACAACATTAAGTTAAATATTATGTATAGTTTTACTTGTACTAAAAAGGAAGTAAGTTCAACTGAACTTTAACATAACTGAAATATGTGTAACATTGCAAATGTTTGCTTCACAATGCTGGTGAAATAGAACTTATCTCCATTAACACGTTTAGGGGAGAGGGAGGAAAGGAGAAAATGAGGGGGGAGAAGTACATGATAATAAATGGTGTTACAGTGAACAGGACTGTACTCTAGAATGATTTATGGAGTTCAAAATAGACCAGTCTAATATACATTTTGCACTTGAGCCCTCTTTGTATGCCAATATCTTTTCATATTCTGACACAGTATTGATTTTTGTGGATAGTTCTCTCACACTTGGGGTTTCATTGGTTTTCCATTTGCTCAACATCAGGGATCTGGCAGCAAATATGATGTGCATAGCTATTGATCTGACTGAAATTGGGTAATCTGACATGTTGATGCTCAGAATTGCTTTCTCTACAGAAGGTTTGGTAAAGACCCCGGTGGTCTTTGCAATTAATTTGAATACTTCTGTCCAAAAGCTACGGAGATGTGGACATGCCCACACCATATGGACCAGCGTCCCCACCTGTTCGCAGCCCCTCCAACATAAATTGGAGTTGTCATCTGAAAATTTGGCTACTATATACGTAGTGAAGTGCCATCTTGCTAGCAATTGTACTCCCAGTTCTTCGTAGCTAGAGCACCTTGAGAACTAATGGTTACATTTGAATGCTGATAGCCATTGTTTGTCCGTGAAATTCTTACCTATATCTTTATCTTTTTAATTAAAGGATTACATTTGAAGAAGGTTGACTTAGCATTAATTAATTCATACATCAGAGAAATACCTTTAGCTTTGGGGTTAGAGGAGTTTAGATGTTCCCAAACTGGAGTCAGGATAGGAGAGTGCATTGTATTCAGTCGTTGATACCATGAGGATATCTGCAGGTTAGAAACTCTGAGGGGGGTATGTTAAACTTGGTTTTCACTTCCTTAAAGGTCATTAGTTTGTCTCCTTGCATGAGGTCTTATAATAGGGTTTCATCCCTTTTCAGCCAGTGAGAGTGAGGGGTATGTTTGGGATCAACCATAGAAGTGCTTCTAATGGTATGGGGACATTCGTAATGTGGGCATTTGAGCGGGATTTTTTTTAGGTATGTCCATGCATGTAATGAAGCTTGTATGGTGGGGTGGTTGTTATAGATTGTGTACTAATATGAGGGAATTAAAATGGTTTATCTCTCCAAATTCCTTTACCTTTTTTGTAATGCCCCTTTAATCCCTCCGGCCTCATTCTTCGCAAGAATGAAAAGTATAATTTCATCCTTTGTTTGGAATGGAAGATCCCTGCGACTGGCCTTTGCTACCCTCCAGCTGCCCATCACCCAGGGTGGCCTGTCCCTACCAGATTTTCAGATCTACTTCTGGGCGGCTGTTCTGATGACGGTCAGATGGTGGTTCTCCCAGCTACAGGACAACCCAGCGTTGGAGGCAGCTATAATGGGTTCATAATCCTCTCTCAGCAATGTGGTGTTTAGGGGGGTGAGGTCTCACCCCGGCATCACGGATTTGATGCGTACAACCATTATTGTATGGCATAAGGCCAGAGTTCGCTTTGCCTCCCCCGAGACATTTTCTCCCCACATTCCTCTTTGGGGTAATCCAAACCTACCACACCTGAATACTGTTCCAGACCCCCAGGTTTGGGTAGGGAAGGGTATAGTAAAACTGAAGAATATAGTTGTAGGGGGTAAATTGAGATCTTTTGCGGATCTCAAAAATGCCTACTCACTGCTGGGATGGATGCTACTGGATGCTACTGGATGGATGTACTATCAACTTCGACACGTGTATAGGAAACAGTTCCCAGCACAACTCATATTGAAATCAGACTCTGTGGAGGGACTTCTCACAGCCAGGGTCATAGATAAACCTGGCCTGTCCTAGGTGTGGTCAGAGTTCCGCCACTTTCTTTCATATGATATGGTCCTATCCTCACCTTAGGGATTATTGGTTAGAGATAGCTAACACCCTTAGTCGGGTTACCTCTCTAGAACTGGTTACAGACCCCAAATTGATGCTGCTCAATGTTTCTGACTCTAGGGTAAGGGGTAAATACACTAGATTATTTTTGAATTATGCCACATTTTATGCTTGTAGAGAGATATTCCTTCACTGGAAGGATAATGCCCCACCCACAGTATCCTCATGGCGCTTTAAATTGAACTTGGTGCTACCATTATATAAACTTACCTATGCTAACGGAAACTGTCCTGCCAAATTTGACAAGATATGGTCGGGTTGGATAGATGCGTGGGGCATACTGGGGGAGGATGACCACCGAGATGATGCTGCTGGACCCACCCGGCAATAGTTTACCACTGTTTTAATCTTTTGCAAGCCTAATCATTGTCTGAGCTCTGTGAACCTAGCAAGATGGATGTGGTCCTTTCTCCGGCCCTCTGTCCCTCCCCCCTCCTTCCTCCCCCCCTCCCCCCCTCCACCCCCCCTCCTTTCCCTCCCAGTCCCACCCCTCTTTCCTCCCCCCTTCCCCCTCCCCCCATCTCCAAGACCTTCTCAACTAATACTCCTGGAACCTATTATTTTTGATCTCGTCTCCTAATGTGATGTAACTCGACACCTCTGTACTTCTTTATCCTGTTTCAAGATGTTGCTCATTCATCTTGTGACAACTCATGTGACAATATTTCTGTGTACAACTGTGTATATGCATCGCTTGTATTGTAAAAATTGAATAAACATTTCTTTTCTTGTTAAAAAAAAAAACAAGGAAAGCAGTAAAATAGATTCCCTGCAGCCAGCAGCACTAGACCCCGCCACAAAAAATAGATCCCCCCAGCAACAATAGACCTCCTGCCAAAAACAATACCTACTCCCCGCAAAATAGATCCACCCCAGCAACAAAAGGTCTCCCAGCAGCCAGCATCAATAGACTCCTCACTCAATAGTAGGTCCTTCCCAGCAACAATAGATCCCTCTGCAACAATAGATCCCTTCCAGCAGCCAGGAATAGACCCTCCAGCACACCCAAGCCTGCATTCCCCCACGTTCCCACTGAAAAAAAGCCCTGATCCTGGGCAATTCTTCTGCCAGTTATGGCTGCAATCTTTCTTGATCTACCTGACCTTGGCTTGGTATCAAAAGAGCCCCAAATTTTAAACTTCTTAATAAGGACTTAAACAGCACTGACTGGCATATTCAAGGCTTTGGGTATATTTTTTATATCTTTTTCCATCTTTATAAAGTTCCATTACTTAGTTACGCAGGTCTTTTGACTGTTCTTTTCTACCTCATGGCTCAGTGTCTAGCCTGCTTAGGGCATCCAAGTGAGAGCTAACAAACTCAACAAAATTGACTATTTATACACAGACACTAATTGTGATTTAAAAAGCCACAAATGTGAGAAATGAACCTTTGATTGCCATTTTAACCGGTGTGTGCCGCCTTCTGTGTCTGTACCAAGGCCAAACATTCCAGGGTATGTAAACTTTTTATCAGGGCCATTTTGGTGATTTCTGTTATCATTATGATTTGAAAAGGATCCAAAAAACTATGTGATAATAAATGGCTTCATGTGATCACTATCCTTAAATAAAAGACCGTTTTTTGGCATGATCAGTCATATTTTCAATATTAATGCCAAAATGTCACAATTCCTGCCAGGGTATGCAAACTTTTGAGCACAACTTTGTGCCTTTTACTTGTTTATAAACACAAGGATGGTGAGCAGCGACAATGCATGCATCAGTGACACTGTCCCTCTAGTCTTGCTGCACGAGCACACTCTTTGTGGCACCCTGGACAGGGCACTTGAAGCAGAACACTGGGAGGAATAGGAGGGCTTCCTTTCCTCTCAGGGCCCCCTTTACGAAGATAGAAAATGGAGGTCATCAACTCACTTATTGCATGTCCGCTGCATCACTAATTAGATGTGCATACAAGTGCTGCGTCCCTAAGATTACAGATTTACCAAATATGGTGCGGTCTCCGGGACTGGGGTTACTAAATTAAATAATATAAAACAGGGGGAAGGGACCCCCTGAAAAGAGCCACTGGCGGACCAAGCTGTTTAAGAAAGGGAAATATTTTATTGCACAATATAGGTATTACAGATAGCAAAAACTAGGTACCCACCACCAACACCTGGGTTGTTGTTAGAGGTAAGACAACGTTGTCTATTAAAAAGGAGCTGTGTCACGTGTAAAGCAAGCACACACCATATACAAAGGCAGATTGCAAAATAAAGTGCAAACGAGTTGCAGTGGATTGGCTCACAGGTCCCGGAGAAGATCACCATAGAACAATGTGTTCAACCAGTCACTATTATTAGATAAGCCCCCAGCTGAAGGATACAGGAGTATATGGTTCATTAATTACACATAAAAGAAAAGAATCCCAGAGAAGAGCATAGCACAGGTTGACTCATTGAATGGTTATAGCTGGTAATGTATCCGGTATAAAGAGCGGCATATAGCCACTAATAGTAGTTAGTCCAGGTATCTTATTGCAAGTTAGACCATATAAACCAAAGCTAGCTCTGAGTGGTATTCCATAAATTAGGGCAGTAAGTTGAAATTAACCACAGGTTAGAACAGGCATATTATTGTAGATGAAATAAAATGTCAAAGGACCAATGGTCCTCTCACCTGACCATGATATGCATGAGTCTATGGACTCAAACAGGTGTCCCTCATATCTCCAAGGTATTTAATTTCATAGGAGGGGGCCACACTCTACGTGGGTCTTGTCATCTGGAGTGCTCTATTGCCACACGGTAATGCAGGGAGCTTCAGTGATGGTTCTCCTGGTCACAGTATATCGTTGTGGGTCGTCTGGGTAGCCATTCTAATACCTCAGCCAGAGATGGCTGCCTCCGAATTTCAAAGTGTGTGCTGCGCTTGCGCCAATGTGATGTAATGCGTCATCCGTGACATTAAAAACTTTAAAAGCGTCACTGCTGTGGTGTCGTTGCCGACATGTTTCACCCAATCACGTGGGTTTTTATCAAGGATACGAGGGATCAGTAGCCGTCATCTATTTATACTATTCATATACGGCACATTATTGACTAGAATTTGCTATTACCTGAACCATCCACTAGATGACAGCCTCCTGTACTAAACACCACACGTACATATTATTATGCTGCTGGCCAAAGGCAATCACATAGGCGTATAGTTACAAAAAGGGAACTTTTTAAATAAGGGAATTATCATTGTTATATCGGGATCAGTGCATAGAGGGAAGGGAGAGCAGAAAAACCCTGGTCACAGAGAGAAAGCGTGAATCAACAAAGTAAATTCAAATAGAATAGATAAAGTGAAATGATACAGTAATTGATCACAGTATAGCATTCACAAGCCGAAACACTGACAGGCGCATCCTGTCAGCAGAACAGTTTAAGTACTAAAGTGATATTTATATCTCGTACAGATAAGTAGATTACATTCACCATTACTGTTCAAGAAAGGGCTGAAAGTTGCACTCTGTGTTCAAGCCCAGAGGTGCAAGGGCTTTGAGTCTAAATATCTATATTTTTTCTTTTCGCAGCAGGATGGTATCAAAGTCGCCTCTACGTGATGACAAGTTGAGGGTGTAAATCCCTTTAATACTGATACCAGCCATGCTGCCTGCCTCCATGACAGTCTGTAAAATGCAGAGCTAGTGGGGACATACAGTATCTTCCCCCTTTATGCAGATACCATTCTTGCGGGCCACCAAACACACAGGAGGAAGAGGAGGATTGAGTCAGCATCGAGCTACTGGCCTGTCCTGCATCCAGCGTGCTTTTTGAATGGACATTCAGTGCTGCTGGAGGGTTTTTATCACAGATCAAAGAGTGCGCCTGTCCACAGACTCCATTGATAGGCTGACATTTATCGAAATGAATCAGTCCTGGATCTGCAGCTATCAAGCCCCTGATGCAAATGTGATTGAATTTGCTAGCTATCTGGGATCCCTTCAAGACTGCCTATGCTGCCTATCCTATTCCTGAATCTTGATTATGCTAGCTTCTAACAATATTTTTGGTTTAGGGCACCACTAACATCTGAGGCCCAATTTTTCTGCACCTGTTTGACAGGGGCATGTAATTATCTTTTTTTTAACAGCAGGGCCTGTTCCTGCACCTAACAAGAGTAACTGTGAGGGGTTACAGCAGGGGTATGGAATTAGCGGACCTCCAGCTGTTGCAAAACTATTATTATTATTATTATTATACAGGATTTATATAGCGCCAACAGTTTACGCAGCACTTTACAATATAAAAGGGAGACAATACAGTTATAATACAATAAGATACAGGAGGATTAAGAGGGCCCTGTTTAGAAGAGCTTACAATCTAATAGGGTGGGTCAGGTAGTAACTGTGAGGAGTTATGCCCCGTACACATGGTCGGACATTGATTGACAACAAAATCCTTGGATTTTTTCCGACGGATGTTGGCTCAAACTTGTTTTGCGTACACACAGTCGCACAAAGTTGTCGGAATTTCCGATCGCCAAGAACGCGGTGACATACACCACGTACGACGAGACTAGAAAAGGCCAGTTCAGAACCAAGCGCTGCACCCTTTGGGCTCCTTTTGCTAATCTTGTGTTAGTAAAAGTTTGGTGAGAGATGATTCACGCTTTTTCAGACTCGTGGTTTTCAGATGTTTTTCTGCTGTTCAATTTGTGCTTGTGGGTTTGTATCTGCTCTTCAGTGCGTGCAGCAAGCTACGCGTGACTCCTGTCATTGTGTTCCTGTTCGTTCGTTACTGTTTTCCAGGTCGCTCTTCACAGGCCTTGCTGTTCTTCAGTGTGTTCTGTTACTTCGTTCTGAGCAGCCGACCGTTTTCTAGCCATTTTGTGTATACGTACTCCTCATAGAGTTCGTGCTGTGCGGGGGCTTGGTGTTGGGGTCCTTACCTTGACACAAGTGCAGTCCATGAACAGGGTGGGGAGGAGTTCATGGACCAAGAATTGGTTGCTTCAGCTTGACCAGTTCTGTCACATGCCTTTGCTCCGTGAGATCCGTGAGAATAATCCTGATGATTTAAGGAACTTTCTCCGGATGGTGGACCCCGTATTTCACCGTTTGTTGGCTTTGCTGACCCCTTATATTACCAGGCAGGATACCTGCATGAGGCAAGCCATCACTCCGGAGCAGAGGCTAGTCGCCACCCTGCGGTACTTGGCGATGGGGAGAAGCCTGCAGGACTTGAAGTTCTCGACAGGCATCTCCCCCCAGGCTCTGAGGATAATTATGCCATCATCCAGGTCCTGCAGAAGGAGTATATTAAGGTAAGATTTTTATCCTTTAACATCACATTTTATTGTATATAATGTTTGCTAATATATTGTATTTCTTTCCTCATTCCCTAATTACCATGATTGTAATATGCTGTGAATGTCCCCTTTGTCCTCATGCATGCTGGATTTAGATTAGAATTTAGAATTATTTTTGTTGTCCTTCATACATATTTGCCTTCAGAATGTGCAAATGTGCTAAAATGTGTATGTCACGTACCTGGTAGGTTTTGAGCCTGAAGTGCAGAGAGAGACCTCCCCTACACCTCCCACTCCTGCTCCCCTGGAATGGGGCCAGGGGGCCAGGAGTGAGGAGTGGTATGGGTGCCTGGCAGGATCAACAGTCCTGGAGTTCAGTAGTGGTGGCACCCTCTGGAATCTGAAGCCAAGAGAAGACTAAAGGCAAAGACTGGACTGCAGGGTGGACCAGGAACCCAGCAGGTAAGAGCCGGAAACACAGGACTGGAACCAGGAACAATAGCAGGTAGTAGACTGGAACGCTGGACTGGAACAGACAGCAGGTAGGAGCCTGGAACGCTGGACTGGAACAGACAGCAGGTAGGAGCCTGAAACGCTGGACTGGAACAGACAGCAGGTAGGAGCCTGGAACGCTGGACTGGAACAGACAACAGGTAGGAACCTGGAACGCTGGACTGGAACAGACAGCAGGTAGGAGCCTGGAACGCTGGAATGAAACAGACAGCAGGTAGGAGCCTGGAACGCTGGACTGGAACAGACAGCAGGTAGGAGCCTGGAACGCTGGACTGGAACAGACAGCAGGTAGGAGCCTGGAACGCTGGACTGGAACAGACAGCAGGTAGGAGCCTGGAACGCTGGACTGGAACAGACAGCAGGTAGGAGCCTGGAACGCTGGACTGGAACAGACAACAGGTAGGAACCTGGAACGCTGGACTGGAACAGACAGCAGGTAGGAGCCTGGAACGCTGGACTGAAACAGACAGCAGGTAGGAACCTGGAACGCTGGACTGGAACAGACAGCAGGTAGGAGCCTGGAACGCTGGACTGAAACAGACAGCAGGTAGGAGCCTGGAACGCTGGACTGGAACAGACAGCAGGTAGGAGCCTGGAATGCTGGACTGGAACAGACAGCAGGTAGTAGACTGGAACGCTGGACTGGAACAGACAGCAGGTAGGAGCCTGGAACGCTGGACTGGAACAGACAGCAGGTAGGAGCCTGGAACGCTGGACTGGAACAGACAGCAGGTAGTAACCTGGAACGCTGGACTGGAACAGACAGCAGGTAGGAGCCTGGAACGCTGGACTGGAACAGACAGCAGGTAGGAGCCTGGAACGCTGGACTGGAACAGACAGCAGGTAGGAGCCTGGAACGCTGGACTGGAACAGACAGCAGGTAGGAGCCTGGAACGCTAGACTGGAACAGACAGCAGGTAGGAGCCTGGAACGCTGGACTGCAACAGACAGCAGGTAGGAGCCTGGAACGCTGGACTGGAACAGACAGCAGGTAGGAACCTGGAACGCTGGACTGGAACAGACAGCAGGTAGGAACCTGGAACGCTGGACTGGAACAGACAGCAGGTAGGGACCTGGAACGCTGGACTGGAACAGACAGCAGGTAGGAGGGTCAACAAGCCAGTAGTCGGTAACGGTCGGGCAGCAGAGGTACCAGGGATAAGACAGCGGATGGTCAGGCAAGCCAAGAGGGTCTGGTGCAGGCAGATAGCAGGATGATCAATGGGAAAGCCGGGTCAGATAGCAGGATACTCAGATCAGATCAGGTTACACACACACAATGCTGTAGAGCAGACAGCGGAGATGGTGTGTGATAGACCGGTTTAAATAGCCCGCCTGATACCAGCGGGAGTGCGCGCGTGCGTGCCCGTGCGTGACCGCACCCGTGAATGTGCGTGCATGCGCAGTGGAACCCGTGGCCGTGTTCCCGGACGCCTGGATCGCCAGTTACTGGCAGGATCTTCATGACAGTGTACAGTGTGTATTTATATCTTTGTATTATGACACTTCTTACCTGTCCAGTGGGCTGTCAATAGTGTAACTAAGGAGGGCCTGTTCAAAGTAATACCCATTATTTAGGCATTCATCTCTCAATGAAGTGGTGAGGGTTACCTGTCCAAGAGTCCCCCCCGCCTATAATGTTAGAAATGGCCCATGAGAGGGAGGGGGGACTGATAGTTGTACCTTATACTTTGGTCTTTAAAACTCCCTCAAATAAATGTTATCTTGATGTTGGCCAAGAATGTTTGTGTCTAATCTGCTTTCCCTGTTTATGTGCAAAATGACTAAATTTTTTTTTGGTTTGACTCCACAGTTTCCTTCCACGCCACAGGAATGGCAGACTGTGGCCTCCCACTTTCAATAGTATTGTGATGTTGGCAGTGGTGTCGGCTACTTATGAGTTCCTGTATGTGGACATGGGGAAGAATGGCTGGATTCTGATGGTGGAGTCATCACCCAGACGGAGTTCTACAGGCATCTCCAGAATGGCAGCTTGGACTTGCCACCTCCAGAAGACAATGTGGAAGGACTCCCATTCGTCTTCATTGCGGATGAAGCCTTTGCGCTTTGGGACCATGTTATGCAGCCATTCCCGAAGAGGACCTTCATCCCGGACTAGAGGGCCCTCATCCCGGACTAGAGGGTTTTTAATTACCGGCTGGCCAGAGCCAGAAGAGTGGTGGAGAACACGTTTGGAATCATGGCCAGCCGGTTCCGCCTATTTCTTACACCCATACACATGGCGGAGTACAAACTGAATCATATTATCCTGCCGTGCTGTGTTCTACACAACTTTTTACAGCAGCATTCTGCCAACTATGCTGGCTCAGTTGGGCCTGAGGCTGAAATTCAAAATGAAATAACCCTGACGGTGCTTGAAAGTGGCCGTCCTGGCTTGCCCCCTCCCAAGTGCCCGTGATGTCCGGCTAAGATACCTTGAATTCTTTGTGGGTAGGGGGGCTATCAATATACCAGACAATGTCTAAAACCTTTAAAAAAAAAAAAAAAAAAAAACTACTCAAATCTTTGGTGACATTTACTGCTTGTGTTTGTTTTAGCTGACCCTGACAGAAATGTGGTCCTGAAAATGGCATGATTGTGTAACCTTACAAAGCACTGTTGGGTGTTATTTACTAAAGGCAAAGACACTTTGCACTACAAGTGCACTTGAAAATGCACTTGTAGTGCAAAGTGGATTTGCCCTCAGGAAATAACACCCATTGTCACAAAAAACACCAATTAGAGCACCACAAAAGTGTTGGAGCGTTGAAACAATAATCTACACATTCTTGATTATCAATCTTTTTAATACCAGCACAATCACATGTGCATTTAGAAAGGTTTTTAAAACAAACCAACATATTTGTTGTATAACAATTTTTGGGGTCACATTAGAAAAAGTAGAAATGTGCATTTAAGATAAAACAGGCATGTTTAAAACCAACAAGAAAGACACAAATCTTGAACTTACAAAGTTCACATTTGGTAGAACTTGAAGGCAATATCAGACATGAGTATTTACAAACTGTGTTTGATATTGCATTCAGATGGGGTGAAGTCACCCCAGCAAAAGCCAAATTTTGAAGATGCACACAAATTTCCGAATGTCAACATGTGCTAGCTGCCATCATGGGGGATCAAGGGACGTGTTTTGGGGGTGCAACCCCTTCCTCACAGCTACTTTATTATTGAGGAAAGGATTGCACCCCCAAAATGCCTACATTGATCTCCCGTGATGGCAGATAGCACATGTTGACACACTGTGTGCCTCTTCAAAATTTGGCTTTTCTCAAATTTGTCAAAAAAATGTCAATTATTTTTAGCACACCAAAAACCTAAGGGATTTAGAGGAATTTTTTTAATTCTCCCTAAAACATCAATGATGTTCTTCATTTTTCCTGAACATCATTGATGTTTTTCTGGATGTTTTCTAAGTCCCTATTATACCCCATGATCTCCCCGATCAGGATCTGTGCACTTTCCGAGGTGAAAGGATCTGGATCCACAACATCACGATCACCTACAAAGATAGAAACCAAAAAACAACATGTATTATAAATATGCGGCATCCATCTCTTACCTGCACCTGTGGTCGCAGACAATCACCTGTTGTGGTGTCAATTTCCACCACGTCTTCCTCCTCCTGCTCTGCTTGGCTTGGGTGGATTTCCCCCTCTGGATCTCTGGATCTCTGGTCTCCTCTGATGAGGGGTGTCCTCCGAGTCTTTTATCCCCTATGTAACAAAAAATAGGTATACTTAGCACACAGATATTTGATGGCAGAACTATAAATACGAAACATTGTTTGGAAGTGGGGTACAATTTTTTTTGTGGGTAGAGTTCCAAGATGTTGCATTTTTCTTGTCCTTTGTCAAGCTTCAATACTTTACCTGTTTTGTACAAGCTTCACAGATGGAGACACCCCTATAGTAAACACTGGAGCACCTGTGTGGCCCCCCTAATGAAAAGGGTGTTCTTGTGTCCCACACTAGTGCTCCAGCGTCCAGATGTGTAAACAGCTGCTGAGTGTCCTCTCCTTATACAGAATCTAGTTTGCATTTCATTCTAGTAACAAACCCATCTACACAACCAAATTATTTTCAGACAAGTAGGCCCTAAAAAATGTGGGCAAATGCATATGACCAAAACAATGGTGTTTTCTAGGCCGCACGAAAAATGTTTGATACGAACGAATAATGTGCCCATGAACATGAAAGTTTTACATGACATTTTAAAATGGATAACATTTAAGAAAAGCACATGGAGCAGCACGAACATAATAAACATAAAAATAATAGGAACACAGCACAACTAATTACTTTTTTGCAGCACTCTCCGGATCTTTCTGTACTGCTCATGCTCTCTTAATTTGAGGTCCGACCACCGTTTCCTGAGCTGATCTTTCGATCGTCGTACCCCGAAATTCCGGTGCAGACTTTTGACCACTTTCACCATGATCTTGGCCTTTCAGACATTGGGGTTGGGGTAAGGTCCATACTTCCCGTCATAGTCAGCCCTCTTCATTATGTCGACCATCTCCAACATCTCCCCAAAGGACATTTTTGATTCCTTATATCGTCTCCTTCTGGATCGGGACGTTTCTGCCTCCGGCCTTTCCTCCTCCTCCTCGTTGGTGTAATTATCAGACACCTGCTCTGTCTCCGCCATGTGCTCTTCCCCCACTGAGACGAACGAGAAGGGGTGGGGATTAGACTAGAAAGAACGTCAGGGGCGGGCGGAGTTTCACGCATGAGCAGTGTCTATAAAGCGTAACACGCGTGCATAGTACGTACGATCTGTGTGCGGAGGAAGGATAGCGAAGGTAAGATTTAACATTGGGCCTATACTGCTTCTAGATTGAGACCTGTATTTGCACACGTTTAGAAGACTTTAGGCTGACATTAGGGTTTGTCTTGTGTTGTGTCTTACAGTGAAAATGGATATTTTGAATGATCAGGACTTTATGCCAATCTTCATTGATATGTTCAGGGAGCTGTCTTGTCTATGGCAGATAAACCACCCAGAATATAAGAACCAAACAAAGAGGAAGGCAGCGCTGGATAATTTGCTGCAATTTGTGAAGTTGGTGATCCCCACGGCAGACATCACCTTTTTGAAGATCCTAATTGGTGGCCTGAGGAGCACATATCTAAGGGAACGCAAGAAGGTCCAGGATTCCCAGAGATCCGGAGCTGCAGATGACATCTATGTCCCCAGGCTGTGGTACTATAACAGGCTGCATTTTCTGGCAGGTCAGACTGAACCCAGGCCAGCACTCTCCACTCTTCCTTCCACACTTCCTTCACCCCCAGCTGAGGCTTCTGACACCCAACCTGGGCCTTCCAGGCAGCAATATGTAGAGGAGCCCAGCTTGAATAGCATTCCTCTAAATATTTCTGGTTGTTGAATCAATTATGTTAACTAGATGTTAGTTTGGAGTACTAATTTCTGATTGTGATTGATGATGCAAAAACTAAAACCATGTCCTTTTTTCATACACAGGGAAGTCTCAGCCAGGAGGTGGCCGGGCCAAACAGGCTGCCTGATATCCGGGTCCCTCCCCTTCACCTTCAAAGACAATGTGGCAGGAAGAGGAGTAACCAGGAGGAGGCTGCCATATGCCTCTTTTGGAAGGCTACAGAGGCCCTGAGAACCCCCCACAGTGTGGAGGAGGACTTTGCTGGCATAACTGCCTGCAAAATTATGCAGATGGAGGAGGGCCAATGACTCCTGTGTGAGTTCTTAATTTTGGAAGCTCTCAATAAGGGGTTGAGGGGCCAAATAACATGTGCTACCCACATTTGTGACCTCACACATAGTCTTCCTCCTCCTCCTCCTCCAGGTCCTACTCCTCCTCCTCCTCCTCCTCCTCCAGGTCCTACTCCTCCTCCTGCCACATCTCCAACACCAGAGCCACAGCCGGGAAGGAAGCGTGCAAGGAAGACCAGAGAGTGATGGCCCTGGGTTCCGTCTGGTCTGGCAAAATATGCAGCCTCTTGTAGTACCACAGCCTGGGGACACAGATGTCATCTGCTGCTTTCCAGATCTCTGGGACTTCTGGACCAGACTGCACTCTCTTACATATGGACTCCTCAGGCCACCAAGTTTGATGTAAAATAATTGATGTGTGTCCTGGGGGTCAAAGGCTTCGCCAATTTCTGCTGTTTCTCCAGCGTTGCCTCCCTCTTTGTGTGGTTCTGAGCCCTTAATAAAGGAATTTTTGTTTCAATTATACTCGCCTATGTGTGTTTTCCTTCAAAAAGGACAGTTTGTTTGTGAGGAGGCAGGTAAATTTCAAAAATACAATGTGAAGTTAACAAGAGACACCAACACCAGACAATCTCCTTGAGATTAAATAGAGGTAGATATCAATGGTGTTGTGGTAAGTTTACACACAAAACACACACAAAAATATTATGGAGTAAAACCCAAAAAAACAAAAATAAAAAAACAGCCTTGAAAAAAAAATAAAAAAAATAAAAAAAAACAAAAAAGAAATTTGGTCAGATGTGACAATTCAAAATATATTGAGGGAATCCCGATAAATAATAAAGAAATACGTTTGTGAGAAGTCTGTGTGAATATGAGCAGCAAAACTACTTCATTCTTCTCACATTATAAAGAAGAAGAGAGTGCGCTGTATTAAACTATCTAAAACATTGCAGCGTGACGAAAGTGCTGTATCCATTCCGAACGCTAATTTTACCAGACCGAGCTGTTCCGTCTTGGAATTTCTTCTGAGCATGCGTGTGTACGGGGCATTACAGTGTTCAGGCACCACCAACACCCAAGGCCCAATGTTTCTGCACCTGTTTGACAGGGGCATGTAATTTCAATTGTTTTACAAATTTTTAACAGCAGGGCTCATTCCTGCGCCAAGCAAGAATAACTATGAGGGGTTACAGTGTTCAGGCACCACTTGGGATGGGCAAATGGTTTGGGCCGAGCATATGTTTGGCCTGAACATCGCCCATTCAGGTAATCGCCTAACACCCAAACTTTCTGGGCACTTAGTGGGATGTTCACCCGCTGAGCGCACAGTCAATAGGTTGTTATGGCTTCCCTGCTGACAGCTAAATTTAAAAAAAATATTGTACAAAAAAGAATGTAAATGTAAACAAATTGGGGAAAAAACAGCGTAGGGGGGACCCTTTGGGTCTGGTATGGTGGGGAGACCCCACGCCAATTTTCCCCTGTTCGTCTTTCAGGACAGCACCATAGACAGCACCATAGAGAGACCTTGGCTCCTCCCATCTCAGGAAACACCGCCTTACACTTCAAGATTTAAGCCTCACCGTCCCACCGGCCCCTCAGTTCTGGTGTTTCCTCCGGCGGGGAGACACCGCTATTGATCCAGGGGCTGAATAGCCGGGGAGGCTGAGGCCAATTGTTTCCTGAGGGGGGGACCAGGGTCTCTCTCTCCCTCTCTTCTACCCTGCAGTCTGAGAGGCTAATGAGCCTGGGTACCTGGATGACTGCATCTCGCGTGCCTCCAGCTTCTCTTGGGGAAGCAGTAAGTCTGGAGGGGTCCAGAAAAAGAAGGGTGGTACCCCAGGTTGGCATAGAACGGTGATTGCTTAGTGGTAGAATGTATTGCGTCGTTGTATGCAAATTCTGCGCAAGGAAGTAGGGAGGCCCAATTGTCTTGGACAAAGGTGGAGAAACAACAAAGGTACTGTTCAAGAGTTCTTTAAGTATATAAATAGTAAGAAAGGGAGGTCAGATCATATTGGCCCCAGAAAGAATGATGAAGGGAATCTGGTGACTAAGGATGGAGAGATGGGGAAGGTATTGAATTTATTCTTCTCCTCAGTCTTCACAAGGGAAATGGGGGGGATTCATGACACGTCACAGGAAGCACCCTCATGGCTAACAGAGGATAGAATTAGAAATAGACTTGAAAAACTTAACTTTAATAAGTCACCGGGACCAGATGGCTTGCATCCGAGGGTCCTTAAGGAACTCAGTCAAGTAATTGTCAGACCATTGTTCCTAATTTTTACGAACAGTCTACTGACTGGAATGGTACCAGCAGATTGGAGAAAAGCCAATGTAGCTTCAATATTTAAAAAAGGGCAAAGATACATCCCTGGGAATTATAGACCACTTAGCCTAACATGAATAGTATGCAAGCTCTTGGAGGGAATGATAAGGGACTATATACAAGATTTTAGTATGGAAAACAATATCATTAGCAGTAATCAGCATGGATTCATGAAGAATCATTCTTGCCAAACCAACCTATTAACCTTCTATGAGGAGGTGAGCTGCCATCTAGATAAAGCAAGGCCCGGAAATGTGGTGTATCTGGATTTTGCAAAGGCATTTGATACAGTTCCCCATAAACATTTACTGTACAAACTAAGGTCTGTCGGCGTGGACCATAGGGTGAGTTCAGAGGATAATGATAAATGGGGAGTACACAGATTGGGCCAGTGCGGAAAGTGGGGTCCCCCAGGGATCTGTCCTGGGACCAATGCTATTTAATTTATTCAAAAACGACCTGGAGGATGGGGTAAACAGTTCAATTTCTGTATTTGCAGACGATACTAAGCTAAGCAGGGCAATAATTTCTTCACAGGATGTGGAAACCTTGCAAGAAGATTTGAACAAATTAATGTGGTGGGCAACTACATGGCAAATGAGGTTTAATGTAGAAAAATGTGATATAGAGAGACACTAGAGGGGAAACCAGGAATTTGCTGCTCACCCCTTAAGAGTTATAAACAAGAGAGAGGTTCCCCCAAGATGGGGTTTTTAGGCAGCGCAATGATAAAGGGAATCAAATTCAGTATCAAAAATATAACAAATTTATTAAAGTATACCATAAAAGTTAAAACAATGAGCTCCAGTAGGGGGCATTTGAGATAAAATTACATTACATGTTAGTAGGCTGAACATATATTGGCAGACATATATTCACAACAACACTCGGTAGCATGAATATTTGAACCTGACGCCTTTCAACCCCTGTACTTGGGGTCTTCTTCAGAGGATTGGTCTGCTGAGAAATATACATAGATGAAATTGATACTTGTAAATAAATTACATTAGTATAATGGTAGTTACATTCACCATGTAAAATATGGATACAATAGTAATCATTTACCCAATAATATATGTTCGGCAGAAAGAGGAACGAGGCCTCCCATATGGAGATCCCTTGGAACGACTATCCTCCCGTCCCCCCCAGAGGAAGGACACCGGGCACCCGGTACTGATTATATGTCCAAGAAGGGACAGGAAGAAAGAAATTATATATATATATATATGGTATTTTCCAGAGGCAGTATCTTCTTAATGGATCGTCATCACATTGAGCACACACTGAGGTGCTGCCTATACCTTATACTGCCTCTGGAAAATACCATATATATATATAATTTCTTTCTTCCTGTCCCTTCTTGGACATATAATCAGTACCATGTAAATGAATGAGTTTATTATGAGGAACTTTTTGATTACCCTCACAGGTGTAACCCTCTGTGCTCCCTGGTTGTTATTGTTAGTCTGGTGGGTGGTACCCAAGAGTGTGACCTCTCGCAAGCCACGTCGCTGCTTTCACTACCCCGGCCTGAACCGCGGTGGCGGTAGGGGTGCCCGGTGTCCTTCCTCTGGGGGGGACGGGAGGATAGTCGTTCCAAGGGATCTCCATATGGGAGGCCTCGTTCCTCTTTCTGCCGAACATATATTATTGGGTAAATTATTACTATTGTATCCATATTTTACATGGTGAATGTAACTACCATTATACTAATGTAATTTATTTACATGTATCAATTTCATCTATGTATATTTCTCAGCAGACCAATCCTCTGAAGAAGACCCCAAGTACAGGGGTTGAAACGCGTCAGTTTCAAATATTCATGCTACCGAGTGTTGTTGTGAATATATGTCTGCCAATATATGTTCAGCCTACTAACATGTAATGTAATTTTATCTCAAATGCCCCCTACTGGAGCTCATTGTTTTAACTTTTATGGTATACTTTAATAAATTTGTTATATTTTTGATACTGAATTTGATTCCCTTTATCATTGCGCTGCCTAAAAACCCCATCTTGGGGGAACCTCTCTCTTGTTTATAATGTAGAAAAATGTAAAAAAATGCATTTGGGTGGCAAAAATATGAATGCAATCTACTTACTGGGGGGAGAACCTCTGGGGGAATCTAGGATGGAAAAGGACCTGGGGGAATCTAGTAGATGATAGGCTCAGCAGTGACATGAAATGCTAAGCTGCTGCAAGCAAAGCAAACAGAATATTGGCATGCATTAATAAAAAGGGGTTCAACTCCATAGATAAAACTATAATTCTCCCGCTCTACAAGACTCTGGTCCAGCGGCATCTGGTGTATGCTGTCCAGTTCTGGGCACCAGTCCTCAGGTACTGGAACTGGAGAGAGTCCAGAGTAGGGCAACAAAGCTAATAAAGGGACTGGAGGACCTTCGATATGAGGAAAGGTTGCGAGCACTGAACTTTTTCTCTCTGGAGAAGAGACGCTTGAGAGGAGATATGATTTCAATGTACATATACTGTACTGGTGACCCCACAATAGGGATAAACTTTTCTGCAAAAGGGAATTTGAAAAGACATGCGGCCATTCACTAAAATTAGAAGAGAAGCGGTTTAACCTTAAACTGCGTAGAGGGTTCTTTACTGGAAGAGCGGTAAGGATGTGGAGTTCAATTCCACAGGCAGTGGTTTCCGCGCGGGAGCATCGATAATTTAAAAAAACTATTAGATAGGCACCTGAACAACCACAACATACAGGGATATACAATGTAATGCTGACATATAATCACACACATAGGTTGGACTTGATGGACTTGTGTCTTTTTTTAATCCCACCTACTTTGTAACTATGTAACTTTAACATCATTAAAATCACTGCTCCTGAAAAAACGATTGTTTTAAAAAAATTTTTTTGCATTGATACATGTCACCTAGGGCAGTACCCGGGTCCCCATACACTTTTTATGGCAATAACTTGCACATAAGCCTTTAAAATGAGGACTTTTGATTTTTCATGTTCGTGTCCCATAGACTTTAATAGGGTTTGCATGCTCGCTAGAACTTTTTCAAGCAGTTTTCTAGATCATCTGCCTTTTGATACCAGAAATAAGCTTTTCCACTGCAGCTACTTGGCTAGGAAAGGGGGAAAAGTCATCCTCCAAAGTGGAAAGTCTGTTTTTCATCTAAACCGCCCTCTCCCTGATGTTCTGCATATCCTGTCTCAGGAGCCCGATGTCTACCTTAATCTCCTTCATATTACCAGTTAGGGAGGTGTTACAGGTCATGATGGCATTGAGTAGCTGAGTATTTGCTTGCTCCAGTGTCAACTTGGAAGGCTTGTCCACAGGCATGCTAGCGTCACTGCTCCTTGTGTGTGGAGGGCTGCGAGCACCATCTTGCTTGTCTGAGCGAGTGAATTCTTTCAGGAGAGCGGGAGCTGCTGGTAAGTTGCAGGATGGAGTCAGATGCTAAAGGCAGCAAGCGGAGCTCTCTTCAGAAGTGTCAAGCCATCTTGGCAGTAGCTAAGCCCCCCTCAGAGTTGAATGTTATTTGAGTCACAGGCTCAAAGTAATTATGCATAAAAAGTATTCTGTCTTTATGCAATGCATACTTTGAGGTCAGCGATTTAGACTAGTATTAAGGAAACCCTTCCTGAGTGAAGCACCGAGGCTGCTATTGATGATGTTTAATTCTGGAAATGTTAGTTTCCTGGCTGTCATGCTGTTTTAACACTGTGAGTCACTTTCTTAGAGCAAGTGTGCAGATAGGCACTCACAAGTGTGCAGAGAGGGACTCACAAGTGTGCAGATAAGGACTCACAAGTGTGCAGATAGGGACTCACAAGTGTGCAGATAGGGACTCACAAGTGTGCAGATAGGGACTCACAAGTATGCAGATAGGGACTCACAAGTGTGCAGAGAGGGACTCACAAGTGTGCAGAGAGGGACTAACAAGTGTGCAGATAAGGACTCAGAAGTGTGTAGAGAGGGACTCACAAGTGTGCACATAGGGACTCACAAGTGTGCAGAGAGGGACTCACAAGTGTGCAGAGAGGGACTCACAAGTGTGCAGATAGGGACTCACAAGTGTGCAGATAGGGACTCACAAGTGTGCAGATAAGGACTCCTGACTATCCCTATTAGTTTAAGTGTTATCGGTGAGCTATAGGGTCAATGTAACAGGCTGGCAACATTTACTGTATAGGGAAGTCAGCAATTGCAGTTCCTATATGTATTTGGTGTACACTTTGTGGAATCTTAATCTATGATATTTTCTTTCATTTGTGTTTGCCTCCTCTGCAGTTTGACTTCTATTCTTGGATGCCCAATGGCCCAAGCACCATGAAAAGCCCCCCACCCAACACCAAAGGTGTCACTACAATGGAGACTATTTTGGAAGCATTGCCTGATGTAAACACTACAACTTCTGGTGTAACTGTTGTGTGGGTTCTTAGCAATGAGCCCATGGATAGAGTGAGTTGCCTGGAAGGAGTGAGAAGTAATACATAAATATGCCTTGGGCCTTAAAACTGTATAACACATAATCTATTTCAAAAAGAACCTGGCAATCAAATGCATTTCAGGGTCTGCTATGGCATATAGTGATTATTTAATACTGAATGGATGTATTGTAAAGAAAATCACAAGAAGGTCTCCTTCTTTACAGAGGTGCCTAGGAGAGTACCCTGATGAACTTGTTACAGAGAAGACCCCACTGCAGTTTATTAAGAGGTTCCAAGATCAACTGTCTGAGATCTCCAAATCCATTCAGGAGCGGAACAAGACCATGCTTCTGCCCTATCCCTACCTGGACCCGAATCAGATAGAAAACAGTGTCTCCATTTAATAATGATAGTGATGGTTCTATTTCTGACTCTGTTCTTTGGGGTTTTTTTTGTGTTTGCATCTCTTCACATTTGAATGTACAATAAGACGAGTCCAGAATAACGTCAGAATGTACGATCTCTTCATTTGTCTTTTTTTTTTAGTTCAAAATACAATCTATTATCGAATTAACAACAATAAGTTAAATATTATGTATAGTTTTACTTGTACTAAAAAGGAAGTAAGTTCAACTGAACTTTAACATAACTGAAATTTGTGTAACATTGCAAATGTTTGCTTCACAATGCTGGTGAAATAGAACTTATCACCATTAACACATTTAGGGGAGAGGGAGGAAAGAAGAAAATGAGTGGGGAGAAGTACATGATAATAAATGGTGTGACAGTTAACAGGACTGTACTCTAGAATGATTTATGGAGTTCCAAATAGACCAGTCTGATATATATTTTGCACTTGAGCCCTCTTTGTATGCCAATATCTTTTCATATTCTGACACAGTATTGATTTTTGTGGATAGTTCTCTCACACTTGGGGTTTCATTGGTTTTCCATTTGCTCAACATCAGGGATCTGGCAGCAAATATGATGTACATAGCTATTGATCTGACTGAAATTGGGTAATCTGACATGTTGATGCTCAGAATTGCTTTCTCGACAGAAGGTTTGGTAAAGACCCCAGTGGTCTTTGCAATTAATTTGAATACTTCTGTCCAAAAGCTATGGAGATGTGGACACGCCCACACCATATGGACCAGCGTCCTCACCTGTTCGCAGCCCCTCCAACATAAATTGGAGTTGTCATCTGAGAATTTGGCTACTATACACGGAGTGAACTGCCATCTTGCTAGCAATTTTACTCCCAGTTCCTCATAGCTAGAGCACCTTGAGAACTGATGGTTACATTTGAATGCTGATAGCCATTGTTTGTCTGTGAAATTCTTACCTATATCTTTTTCCCATTTAATTAAAGGATTACATTTGAAGAAGGTTGACTTAGCATTAATTAATTCATACATCAGAGAAATACGTTTAGCTTTGGGGTTAGAGGAGTTTAGATGTTCCCAAACTGGAGTCAGGATAGGAGAGTGTATTTTATTCAGTCGTTGATACCATGAGGATATCTGCAGGTTAGAAACTCTGAGGGGGGATGTTAAACTTGGATTGCACTTCCTTAAAGGTCATCAGTTTGTCTCCTTGCATGAGGTCTTATAATAGGGTTTCATCCCTTTTCAGCCAATGAGAGTGAGGGATATGTTTGGGATCAACCATAGAAGTGCTTCCAATGGTATGGGGACATTCGTAATGTGGGCATTTGAGCGGGATTTTTTTTTAGGTATGTCCATGCATGTAATGAAGTTGTATGGTTGGGTGGTCTGTCGAGAGAATTGTTTGTTGTAGATTGTGTGCTAATATGAGGGAATTAAAATGGTTTATCTCCCCAAATTCCTTTACCTTTTTCGTAAAGCCCCTTTAATCCCTCCGGCCTCATTCTTCGCAAGAATGAAAAATATAATTTTATCCTTTGTTTGGAATGGTAGATCCCCGCGATTGGCCATTACTACCCTCCAGCTGCCCGTCACCCAGGGTGGCCTGTCCCCACCAGATTTTCAGATCTACTTCTGGGCGGCCGTTCTGGTGACGGTCAGATGGTGGTTCTCCTAGCTACAGGACAACTCAGCGGTAACCTTGGAGGTAGCTATAATCAGTTCATGCTCCTCTCTCAGCAATGTGAGGGGTGTGAGACCTCACCCCGTGATGCCGGGGTGAGGTCTCACTCCGGCATCACGGACTTGATGCGTACAACCATTATTGTATGGCAGAAGGGCAGGGCTCGCTTTGCCTCCCCCGAGACATTTTCTCCCCACATTCCTCTTTGGGGTAATCCCAACCTACCACACCTGAATACTGTTCCAGACCCCCAGATTTGGGCAGGGAATGGGTATAGTAAAACTGAAGCATATAGTTGTAGGGGGTAAACTGTGATCCTTTGCGGATCTCAAAAATGCCTGCTCACTGCCGGGATGGATGCTGTTTAGATACTATCACCTTCGACACGTGTATAGGAAACAGTTCCCAGCACAACTCATATTGAAATCAGACTCTGTGGAGGGACTACTCACAGCCAGGGTCATAGATAAACCCCTCTCCTCCCTATATTTCCACCTGTCCATAGCTCCATTGAAAAACTTGAAAAAACTCATGATAGATGGAAAATAGATATCCCAGATCTGTCAGAGGAGGAATGGGAGTCCTGTGTATCATCATTTGTCACCAATATGATCTCGGCCAGAGACTGTTTTATGCAGGTCAAGTTCCTCCACAGAGCCTATTATACTCCAAAGCGGTTAACACTTATGAATCCTAACATTCTGGTGGCCTGTCCTAGGTGTGGTCAGAGTTCCACCACTTTCTTTCATATGATATGGACCTGTCCTCACCTTAGGGATTATTGGTTAGAGATAGCTGACACCCTTAGTCGGGTTACCTCTCTAGAACTGGTTACAGACCCCAAATTGATGCTGCTCAATGTTTCTGACTCTAGGGTAAGGGGTAAATACACTAGATTATTTTTGAATTATGCCACATTTTACGCTCGTAGAGAGATATTCCTTCACTGGAAGGATAATGCCACACCCACAGTATCCTCATGGCTCTTTAAATTGAACTCGGTGCTACCATTATATAAACTTGCATATGCTAACCGAAACTGTCCTGCCAAATTTGACAAGATATGGTCGGGTTGGATAGATGCGTTGGGCATACTGGGGGAGGATGACCACCGAGATGATGCTGCTGGACCCGCCCGGCAATAGTTTACCACTGTTTTAATCTTCTGCATGCCTAATCATTATCTGAGCTCTGTGAACCTAGCTGTCAGGGTGATAGCCGTAGGACAGGTAATTCTGCCAGTATTCCTCATGGTGGCGCCCTTCTGCCTGTTTAGGCCTGCTGCTGGTACATGCTGGTTGCTGGATTGTCATCAGCTTCCTGTGTTCCTTGTTCCTGTTGTGATATTTGCTTCCTGTTACTACTCAGCTTGCCTGACTGCTCCAGTATTCCGCCTGCATTGACCCCGGCTTGGACCTGACTATTCTTCGGCTCCGCATCTGTACCTTGATTTTCCTCCTGTGTTTGACCCCCGGCTCGGCTACCTTCTCTGTTCCTGATTATCCTGCTGTACCTCACCTTGGACTGATTCCTGTGCTGAATGACCATTGGCCTGGCTCTGACTCCACTCCTGGTTGCTCCACGGCTCCATACCTGGAATCCCTCCTTGCACGGTTGCCCTTTAACCTTACCAGCGCACCCCAGCAGCTCCCTGCTATCTGCTACTCAGCAACAGTGCTCTGGCAACCCGTGCACCCTTGGGCACCGTACTCCCTGTCTCACTCCCAGGGTTAGGCTGCACTTAGCCACAAGGGGCACCCCCTCTGCAATCCGGCCTCACATCCAGGACTCTGACACTAGCAAGATGGATGTGGTCCTTTCTCCGCCCCCCCCCCCTCCTTCCTCCCCCCCTCCTTTCTCTCCCAGTCCCACCCCTCTTTCCTCCACCCCCCATCTCCAAGACCTTCTCAACTAATAGTCCTGGAACCTACTATTTTTGATCTCATCTCCTAATGTGATGTAACTCAACACCTCTGTACTTCTTTATCCTGTTTCAAGATGTCGCTCATTCGTCTTGTGACAACTCATGTGACAATATTTCTGTGTACAACTGTGTATATGCATTACTTGTATTGTAAAAATTGAATAAACATTTCTTTTCTTGTTAAAAAAAAACAAGGAAAGCAGTAAAATAGATTCCCTGCAACCAGCAGCACTAGACCCCGCCACAAAAAATAGATCCCCCCCCTCCCAGCAACAATAGACCTCCCGCCAAAAACAATACCTACTCCCCGCAAAATAGATCCACCCCAACAACAAAAGGTCTCCCAGCAGCCAGCATCAATAGACTCCTCACTCAATTGTAGGTCCTTCCCAGCAACAATAGATCCCTCTGCAACAATACATCCCTTCCAGCAGCCAGGAATAGACCCTCCAGCACCCCCCAGCCTGCGTTCCCCCGCGTTACCGCGGAAAAAAAGCCCTGATCCTGGGCAATTCTTCCGTCAATTGTGGCTGCAATCTTTCTTGGTCTACCTGACCTTGGCTTGGTATCAAAAGAGCTCCAAATTTTCCACTTCTTAATAAGGGATTAAACAGCACTAACTGGCATATTCAAGGCTTTGGGTATATTTTTTATATCCTTTTCCATCTTTATAAAGTTCCATTACTTAGTTATGAAGGTCTTTTGACTGTTCTTTTCTACCTCATGGCTCAGTGTCTAGCCTGCTTAGGGCATCCAAGTGAGAGCTAACAAACTCAACAAAATTGACTATTTATACACAGAAACTAATTGTGATTTAAAAAGCCACAAATGTGAGAAATGAACCCTTTGATTGACATTTTAACCGGTGTGTGCCACCTTCTGTGTCTGTACCAAGGCCAAACATTCCAGGGTATGTAAACTTTTTATCAGGGCCATTTTGGTGATTTCTGTTATCATTATGATTTGAAAAGGATCCAAAAAATGATGTGATAATAAATGGCTTCATGTGATCACTATCCTTAAATAAAAGACCGTTTTTTGGCATGATCAGTCATATTTTCAATATTAATGCCAAAATGTCACAATTTCTGCCAGGGCATACAAACTTTTGAGCACAACTTTGTGCCTTTTACTTGTTTATAAACACAAGGATGGTGAGCAGCGACAATGCATGCATCAGTGACACTGTCCCTCTAGTCTTGCTACACGAGCACACTCTTCGTGGCACCCTGGACAGGGCACTTGAAGCAGAACACTGGGAGGAAGAGGAGGACTTCCTTTCCTCTCAGGGCCCCCTTTATGCAGATAGAAAATGGAGGTCATCAACTCACTTATTGCATGTCCACTGCATCACTAATTAGATGTGCATACAAGTGCTGCATCCCTAAGATTACAGACTCACAAAATATGGTGCGGTCTCCGGTACCGGGGTTACCAAATTAAATAATATGAAACAGGCGGAAGGGACCCCCTGAAAAGAGTCACGGGCGGACCAAGCTGTTTAAGAAAGGGAAATATTTTATTGCACAATATAGGTATTACAGATAGCAAAAACTAGGTACCCACCACCAACACCTGGGTTGTTGTTAGAGGTGAGACAACGTTGTCTATTAAAAAGGAGCTGCGTCACGTGTAAAGCAAGCACACACCATATACAAAGACAGATTGCAAAATAAAGTGCAAACGAGTGGCAGTGGATTGGCTCACAGGTCCCGGTGAAGATCACTGTAGAACAATGTGTCCAACCGGTCACTATTTTTAGATAAGCCCCCAGCTGAAGGATACAGGAGTATATGCTTCATGAATTACACATAAATGAAAAGCATCCCAGAGAAGAGCATAGCACAGGTTGACTCGTTGAATGGTTATAGCTGGTAATGTATCCGGTATAAAGAGCGGCATACAGCCACTAATAGTAGTTAGTCCAGGTATCTTGTTGCAAGTTAGACCATATAAACCAAAGCTAGCTCTGAGTGGGATTCCATAAATTTGGGCAGTAAGTTGAAATTAACCACAGGTTAGTACAGGGATATTATTGTAGATTAAATAAAATGTCAAAGGACCAATGGTCCTCTCACCTGACCATGATATGCATGAGTCTATGGACTCAAACAGGAGTCCCTCATATCTCCAAGGTATTTCATTTCATAGGAGGGGGCCACACTCTACGTGGGTTTTGTCATCCGGAGTGCTCTATTGCCACACGGTAATGCAGGGAGCTTCACTGACGGTTCTCCTGGTCACAGTATATCGTTATGGGTTGTCTGGGTAGCCGTTCTAATACCTCAGCCAGAGATGGCTGCTGCCGAATTTCAAAGTGTGTGCTGCACTTGCGCGAATGTGATGTAATGCGTCATCCATGACATTAAAAACGTTAAAAATGTCACTGCCGTGGTGTCGTTGCCGTGGTGTCGTTGCCGACATGTTTCAACCAATCATGTGGGTTTTTATCAAGGATAGGAGGGATCAGTAGCCGTCATCTATTTATACTATTTGTATACCGCACATTATTGACTAGAAGTTGCTATTACCTGAACCGGCCACTGGATGGCAGCCTCCTGTACGAAACACCACACGTACATATTACTCTGCTGCTGGCCAAAGGCAATCACATAGGCGTATAGTTACAAAAAGGGAACTTTTTAAATAAGGGGCTTATCATTGTTATATGGGGATCAGTGCACAGAGGGAAGGGAGAGCAGAAAAACCCTGGTCACAGGGAGAAAGCGAGAATTAACATCGTAAAGTCAAATAGAATAGATAAAGTGAAATGATACAGTAATTGATCACAGTATAGCATTCACAAGCCGAAACACTGACAGGCGCATCCTGTTAGCAGAACAGGTTAAGTACTAAAGTGATATTTATATCTCGTACAGATAAGTAGATTACATTCACCATTACTTTTCAAGAAAAGTCTGAAAGCTGCACTATGTGTTCAAGCCCAGAGGTGCAAGGGTTTTGAGTCTAAATATCTATATTTTTTCTTTTTGCAGCAGGATGGTATCAAAGTTGCCTCTACGTGATGGCAAGTTGAGGGTGTAAATCCCTTTAATACTGATACCAGCCATACTGCCTGCCTCCATGACAGTCTGTAAAATGCAGAGCTAGTGGGGACATACAGTATCTTCCCCTTTATGCAGATACCATTCTTGCGGGGCCGTCAAACACACAGGAGGAAGAGGAGGATTGTGTCAGCATTGAGCTACTGGCCTGTCCTGCATCCAGCGTGCTTTCTGAATGGAGATTCAGTGCTTCTAGAGGGTTTATGATGGATCAAAGAGTGTGCCTGTCCACAGACTCCATTGATAGGCTGACATTTATCGAAATGAATCAGTCCTGGATCAGCAGCTATCAAGCCCCTGATGCTGATGTGTAGGGATGAGCTGAACACCCCCCCCGGTTTGGTTTGCACCAGAACCTGCGAATGGACCGAAAATTTGCACGAACGGTAGAACCCCATTGACATCTATGGGACTCGAACGTTCGAAATCAAAAGTGCTCATTTTAAGGGCTAATTTTCATGGTATTGTCCTAAAAAGGGTTTGGGGACCCGGGTCCTGCCCTAGGGGACATGTATCAATGCAAAAAAAACTTTTAAAAACGGCCGTTTTTTTCGGGAGCAGTGATTTTAATGATGCTTAAAGTAAATATGCCTGTAATGTGGCGCATGTTTCCCGTGCTTAGAACAGTCACTGCACAAAATGACATTTTTAAAGGAAAAAAAGTAATTTAAAACTGTTTGCGGCTTTAATATAATGTTGTGTCCTGGCAATATGGATGAAAATCAGTGAGACAAACGGGATGGGTACCCCCAAGTCCATTACCAGGCCCTTTGGGTCTTGTATGGATATTAAGGGGAACCCTGCACCCAAATTAAAAAAGGAAAGGTGTGGGGCCCCCAGGCCTTATATACTCCGAACAGCAGTATACAGGCAGTGCAAACAAGACAGGGACTGTAGGTTTGTTCTTAAGTACAATCTGTTTGTAATTTTGAACTGGTACATTTTCAAAGTGTAGCTCCAGCCAAACAATCTGTTTTTAAGCTTTTTGGAAAACATAGGGAAGGGTTATTACCCCTGTGACATTTGATTTGCTGTCTGTGCGCCTCTTCAGAAGATTTCACCTCACTTTTTGTCCCAATGACAAATGTTTTTTTTTTAAATTTGGGGTTTTTAGTGAAACAAGGATTGGTGATAAAGCATCAGTGTAAAGGAGAAAAGTTTTACCCATATTAACTCTCACATAAGAGAATTTTCCTTCCTATGGGGTAGATTTCATCTCACTTCCTGTTGTCTCCTTCCGTTTGCAAGTAGGAGTCGTTTGTAAGTTGGATGTTTGCTGGTGCTGGTGGCACAACACTGTAAGTCCTCACAGTTACACTTGGTGGGTGCAGAAACGGGCCCTGCTGTGAAATATTAGATCAAGAATTGTAATTACATGCCCCTTTTGAACAGGGCTAGAAAATTGGGCCTTTGGTGGTGGTGCTGGTGGCACAACACTGTAAGTCCTCACAGTTACACTTGGTGGGCGCAGAAACGGGCAATGTGGTGAAATATTGGATCAAGAATTGTAATTACATGCCTCTGTTGAACAGGGCCAGAAAAATTGGGCCTTTGGTGGTGGTGGTGGTGCTGGTGGCACAACACTGTAAGTCCTCACAGTTACTCTTGGTGGGTGCAGAAACGGGCCCTGCTGTGAAATATTAGATCAATCTCTAATTACATGTCCCTGTTAAACAGGGGCTGAAAAATTGGGCCTTAGGCACTGGTGTTGTTGCCACAACACTGCAACCCCTCACAGATTCTCTAGTTGGAACGCAGGAACGAGCCCTGCTGCAAAGTATTACACCAAAAATTGTAATTACACGCCCCTGTTAAACAGGGGCTGAAAAATTGGGCATTAGGCACTGGTGCTGGTGCCACAACACTGCAACCCCTCACAGATACTCTAGTTGGAGCGCAGGAACTAGCCCTGCTGCAAAGAATTGCATCAACAATTGTAATTACAGGCCCCTGTTAAACAGGGGCTTAAAAATTGGGCCTTAGGCACTGGTGGCAGCACCCAGAACCAAAAATGTTCTTACAAGCTATCAGCATGATCATTGAGGAGGAAGAGGAGATTTACTCAGCATAACAGGATAGTCACTCAGCATCAGCATAGTCAGTCTTTGAAGGGATCTGACATTTAAAAAAAAATATTCGGTTACATCAGCATCAGGTGCTTAGTATCTGGTGGTGATCCAAGACTGATTAATTTTTATGAAGGTCAGTCGATCGACCGAGTCGGTGGACAGACGCACCCTGTGATCGGCTACAAAGCCTCCAGCAGCACTGAATGTGCGTTCCGAAAGAACACTGGATGCAGGACAGGCCAGTAGCTCAATTGCATACTGTGCAAGCTCTGGCCAGTGATCCCTCCTCAAGACCAGTGACCCAGAGCATTTTCGGTGGGAAAGGTGTCCAAGTCAGATCTTGCCCCTAGGTATTCCTGCACCATGTAAAACAGACACTGGCGATGGTTGCTGGAACCGATCATACCTTGGGGATGCGAACTAAAAAATTGTCTGAATGCATCGGTCAGACGGCCACCTTCTCCACCGCTTCTTCTTTGACTGACCGAAGCCTCAGCAACTTGTTGTCCAGAAACAGGAGTTTGTAACCTCCCAGTCTCTGAGAACGCCTTGCACAGACCTTTCTGCAAGGCCTCCCGAAGATGTTTCATCCTCTGCTCCCTCTGCGATGGCAAGATAAGGTCCGCAACCTTACCCTTGTAATGTGGATCAAGGAGGTTTGCCAGCCAGTATTGGTCCTTCTCCTTGATACCACGAATACGAGGATCCTTACGCAGGCTTTGCAGGATCAGGGAGGCCATGCAGCGCAGGTTTGCTGAGGCATTCGGTCTGGAGTCCTCTGGGTCACTAAGGACGACATGATCCGCAGCCACCTCCTCCCAGCTATGTACAAGTCCATGTTTTTCTTGGGACTCTAAATGATCCCTTAAAGACTGCTGCTGATTCTGAGTGCCAGGCTCCACCTCCATACTGACACAATCCTCCAATTCGTCCTCTTCCTGTGTGATCGGCGGGCATGCAGGAACACTGTCTGGATAAAGGGGGCCTTGAGAGCTAAGGAAGTCCTCCTCTTCCTGCCTCTGTTCTGCCTCAAGTGCCTGTCCATTATTCCATGCAGCGTGTGCTCCAACAGGTGGACAAGGGGGACAGTGTCACTGATGCATGCACTGTCACTGCTCACCATCCTCGTGGCCTCCTTAAATGGTGACAGGACAGTGCATGCATCTCTGATCATGGCCCACTGGCGTGGGGAAAAAAAAACAAGCTCCCCTGACCCTGTCCTGGTGCCATAGTCACACAGGTACTCATTGATGGCCCTCTGCTGCGTGTCAAGCCGCTGCAGCATGGCCAACAATGAGTTCCACCTGGTGGGCATGTCACAGATTAGGCGGTTCTTGGGCAGGTTAAATTCCTTTTGGAGGTCTGCCAGCCGAGCTCTGGCATTATATGACCAGCAAAAATGCACACAGACTTTCCTGGCCTGCCTCAGGACATCCTGTAAGCCCAGGTACCTGCCCAAGAACCGCTGCACCACCAAGTTAAGGACGTGAGCCAAACAGGGCACATGGGTCAGTTGTCCCTTTCGGGAAGCGAAGAGTAGGTTGGTGCCATTGTCGCAAACCACCATTCCTGCCTTAAGTTGGCATGGCGTCAACCACCTCTGAACCTGCCCCTTCAGAGCTGACAGTACCTCTGCCCCAGTGTTGCTCTTGTCCCCCAAGCACACCAGCTCAAGCACCGCATGGCATCTTTTGGCCTGCGTACTTGCGTAGCCCCTTGAACGGCTACAGAGCACCGCTGGTTCTGAGAACAAAGCACAGGAAGAGGCCATGGAGGAAGAAGAAGAGTAGGGGGTGGAGGAGAGAGGGGTGTCAAAATCATTAGTAGTGGCATTTTGTAGGCGTGGTGGCGGAACAACCTCCAACACTACTGCACCTTGTCCTGCATCCTTCCCAGCTGCCAGCAGAGTGACCCAATGTGCTGTGAAACCTAGGTACCGTCCCTGTCCATGCCTGCTGGACCATGAGTCAGCGGTAATATGCACCTTACCGCTGACTTCCCTGTCCAGCGAGGCAAAGACATTGCCTTCCACATGCCGGTAGAGAGCCGGAATCGGCTTCCGTGAGAAAAAGTGGCGTTTGGGTACCTGCCACTGAGGAACCGCACATTCCACAAACTCACAGAAGGGGGCAGAGTCTACCAACTGAAAAGGTAGCAGTTGAAATGCTAGCAATTTTGCCAAGCTAGCATTTAACCGCTCGGCATGTGGATGGCTGGGAGCGAACTTCTTTCAGCGGTGCAGCAGCTGGGGCAGGGAAATTTGCCTGGTACAATCTGACGTCGGTGTACCAAAAGCAGATTGCCCACAAGTACTTGGCTGTGACACACCTAATTCTACACCTTCATTCCTCTCAGTGCAGGTCTCAGAGAGGACTGAAGGTATAGTGGGGTTGGAGATCTCAGCTGATGAGGAGCAAGGAGAGGTCCTCTTTGTTCTTTGGTGTGGGTCTTTTACATACGCTTGCCAACGAACTGCATGGCAGGTCAACATATGTCTGGTCAAGCATGTGGTGCCCAAGCGGGAGATGTTTTGGCCATGCGAGATACGCTTGAGACATATGTTGAAAATAGCAGTGGTGCGATCTCATGCACTCGTCTCAAAAAAGGAACACACCAAAGAACTTTTGGAATAATGCGCAGAGACAGCAGCGCCCTGCACATGTGGAGCTTTGCTGTGTGATGCAGTCAGTGTGCTGCCCTTAGGCTGGCCCCTGGAGGGCATCCTGCCTCGTTGGCGATGTGCCTCCTCCTCCTCCTCTATCCTATCAGGCACTTACATTGAGTCAGTGACCTCATCATCCCCTCCCTCCTCATCACTGGAGGAAACCTGGCAGTATGCTGCAGCAGGGGGAGCATGACTGCCAGATTGCTGTCCTTCTTGGGCACCCCCTCTGTCCGTGCTCACTTTACTGCCTTCATCTAGCTCAGTATCATCATCAGAGCCTTCTAAACGCTGGGCATCTTCCTGGAGCATGTACCCAACACTGTGGTCAAACAGTTCGAGGGACTCCTCAGGAGGACATGGTGGGGCTAGGAAAGGAGTCACTAATGCCATTGAGCCGAGGGATGAGGCCGCGTTGGCAGCTGCTTTGCCAGACAAAGTACCCTGAGCATGGATGAGGACGGCTTGGTCATCCACTAGACGAAGTCTTCCGCATGTTGCGGCTCAACACGGACAGCTTCCGGAAAAAAGGCCAAGCGTTTCCCACGGCCACGTGCTGATGAGGATTCACCGTCTCCACAACCAGCACTGTTGCCTCTAGACACAGAGCCTGCTTGCCCTCTTTTATTGGCTTGTGACTGTCTGCCTCTCCCTGTTGGCCTTCCAGACATATTAATGGCCTGTAGCTGCACTAAGCTGGGATATATATGTATATATATATATATATATATATATATATATATATATATATATATAAATTGATACTGCAGCTAGCAAATTCAACTGCCTGCCTACAGAACACCACCAACCTTCTACAGGTAGCTTTAGCTGAACACTGTGCAGAGGTCGCACTACACTAACGTGTAAATACTTTAGCTGCCTGCGGTAGTGATAGGATCAGGAAAACACCATCAACCTTCTACAGGTGGCTTTAGCTGAACACTGTGCAGAGGTTGCACTACACTAACGTGTAAATAATTTAGCTGCCTGCGGTGGTGATAGGATCAGGAAAACACCACCAACCTTCTACAGGTAGCTTTAGCTGAACAGTGCAGAAGTCGCACTACACTAACGTGTAAATAATTTAGCTGCCTGCGGTGGTGATATGATCAGGAAAACACCACCAACCTTCTACAGGTAGCTTTAGCTGAACACTGTGCAGAGGTCGCACTACAATTTTTTTTTTTTATGTATGTTAAAATCCAAATTTAGAAGATGCACACAGTGTGTCAACATGTGCTATCTGGCATCATGGGAGATCTATGTACGCGTTTTGTGGGTGCAACCCCTTCCTCAATAATAAAGTAGCTGAGAGGAAGGGGTTGCACCCACAAAACACGTTCATTGATCCCCATGATGCCATATAGCACATGTTGACATTAGGCAATTTGTGTGCATCTTTTAAATTTGCCTTTTACAGGGGTGACATCACCCCATCTGCTGAACGCATTATCAAACACAGTTTGTACATACTCATGTCTGATATTGCCTTCACTTTATAAAAGTTGAACTTTTTTGAAGTTCCAGAGTTGTGTATTTTTTATGGTTTTAAACATGCCTGTTATACAACAAACAGGTTGGTTTGTTCAAAAACCCTTTTATAAACGCACATGTGATTGTGCTTTGATTAAAAAGATTGATAATCAACAATGTGTGGCTTCTTCTTTCAATGCTCAAAAGCATTTTTTGGAGTAAAGTTTGTGTTTTCAGTGACAATGGGGGTTATTTCCTAAAGGCAAATCCCCTTTGCACTACAAGTGCAGTTTCAATGCAGTCTCAAGTGCACTTGTAGTGCAAAGTGTATTTTCCTTTAGTAAATAACACCCAACAGTGCTTTCTAATTTTACACAATCACATCATTTTCATGACTCCCCAAATTTCGGTCATGGTGCTGAAAAATATTTATATTTTGTCAGTAATGCATTACATACATTAACAACAAAAACAAGGTGTGTGTAGCAGACCCACAACATAATAATAATAGTTAGCCGAAGAAGAGATTGTAACCTCATGTGTCAACGAAATTTTGTTTGCACTGCTGAAGAAAAAGGCCAAAAAAATAGTAACATTAAAAGATAACCGAGGAGACAGCTAAAAGAAAGCCAAGCAGTAAATCCAAGCAAATATTTGTTCAGTTTAAAATATATTTTTGTTTTAAAAATGTCTCAGACATTGTCTGGCATATCGATGGGCCCCCTACACGCAAAGTATTCCAGTTATCTTATACGGACCTCGTGGGCACTCTGGGGGGGCAAGCCATGATGGCCAGTTTCAAGCACCGTCAGGGTTGGTTAATTCATTATTCCGGCCTCAGGCCCAACTGAGGCAGCATAGTTGAAAGAATTTCTCCTCAAAAAGTTGTGGAGAACACAGCAATACAGGATGATGTGATTGAGTTTATATTCCGCCATGTGTATGGGTGTAAGAAATAGGCGGAACTGGCTGGCCATTATTCCAAACATGTTCCCCACCACTCTTCTGGCTCTGGCTAGCCGGTAATTAAAAACCCTCTGGTCCGGGGTGAGGGTCCTCATGGGGAATGGCCACATAAGATAGTCCCCCAGTGCAAACGCTTCATCCGCAACGAAGACGAATCAGAGTCCTTCTGCATTTACTTCTGGAGGTGGCAAGCCCAAGCTGCCATTCTGGAGATGCCTGTAGAACTCGGTCTGGGCAATGACTCCATCATCCGACCATTCTTCCCCACGTCCACATACAGGAACTCATAGGTAGCCGACACCACCGCCAGCATCACAATACTATTTAACCCCTTGTAGTTGTAATAGTATGACCCCGAGTTGGGGGGTGGGACTATGTGGATGTGTTTCCCATCAATTGCCCCTCTGCAGTTGGGAAAGTCCCACTGCTGGGCAAAGTGGGATGCCACAGTCTGCCATTCCTATGGCGTGGAAAGAAACTGTGGAATCAAACCAGAAAAAAAAATAGTAATTTTGCACATAAACATTGAAAGCAGATTAGACACAAACATTCTTGGCCAACGTCAGTATAACTTTTATTTTAGGGAGTATAGAAAGATGAAAATATAAGGTCCACTTATCAGATTCATCACCCCCTCTGATGGCCCATTGTAAAAATTTTAGGGGGGGAGATGTTTTGGACAGGTAACCCTCTCCACTTCATTGAGAGATGAATGCCTAAATAATGTGTATTACTTTGGTCAGCCCCTCCTTACTTACACTATTGGCAGCCCACTGGACAGGTAAGAAGTGTCATTATACAAAAATATAAATACACACTGTCCAAATTGAAGCACAATTTTAACATTCTGAAATTATCTATCAAGATAAAAATAGGATAGAAAAACTTTAAACAGTACCATTTGAAAGTATTCTGGCAGGCCCTTGCACTACATGCTTTGGGGAATTCATACAGAAATCTGACCACAAAAGAGGTAGGTATAGTGTGTATGGGTTTAGCAAAGTCAGCAGATAGATTGGTATGGGTTGACTTAGCGGTTAGGGGGAGGGAGGGTTCCAAATGAGTTTGGGACCCAAAAAAAAGCCTCTGGCACTCTGTCAGAAATTAAGGACACAAATAACATTTTTACACATTTTAGGGGGTGTTTAGGGTAAATCACTACAATGGAGCTGACAAAATACATTGTTAAGTTACTAGGCGAGGTGGATATAGGCCCAGGATAGCATGCTGGGAAGGTTAGTGAAGGCAAATATGCATGAAGGACAAAAAAAGTTAAAAAAATCCAGCATGCATGAGGATAAAGGGGACATTCACAGCATATTACAATCATGGTAATTAGGGAATGAGGAAAGAAATACAATATATTATCAAACATTAAATACAAAAAAATGTGATGTTAAAGTATAAAATTCTTACCTTAATATAGTCCTTCTGCAGGACCTGAATGATGGCAGAACAGGTCTCTGGGATAATGATAAACCAATGGGAACTCACTGCACGCACTGAAGACCAGATACAAACCCACAAGCACAAACTGAACAGAAGAAAAATGATCTGAAAAACACGAGTCTGAAAAAGTGCGAATCGTCTCTCACCAAACTTTTACTAACACGAGATTAACAAAAGGAGCCCAGGCTTGGTATTGAACTGCCCTTTTATAGTCTCATCTAGGGATGAGCTTCCAGTTCGAGTCGAACTCATGTTCGACTTGAACATCGGCTGTTCGCCAGTTCGCCGAACAAAGAACAATTTGGGGTGTCGCGGCAAATTCAAAATCCGAGGAGCACCCTTTAAAAGTCTATGGGAGAAATCAAAAGTGCTAATTTTAAAGGCTTATATGCAAGTTATTGTCATAAAAAGTGTTTGGGGACCTGGGTCCTGCCCCAGGGGACATGGATCAATGCAAAAGAAAGTTTTAAAAACGGCCGTTTTTTCAGGAGCAGTGATTTTAATATTGCTTAAAGTGAAACAATAAAAGTGTAATATCCCTTTAAATTTCGTAGCTGGGGGGTGTCTATAGTATGCCTGTAAAGGGGCGCATGTTTCCCGTGTTTAGAACAGTCTGACAGTAAAATGACATTTCAAAGGAAAAAAAGTCATTTAAAACTACTGGCGGCTATTCATGCATTGCCGGTCCGACAATACACATAAAAGTTCATCGATAAAAACGGCATGGGAATTCCCCGCAGGGGAAGCCCGAACCAAAACTTTTTTTTTAAAAAAGACATGGGGGGGCCCTTCAGGTCTGGCATGGATATTAAGGGGAACCCCGGCCAAATTTTTTTTAAAAAATGACGTGGGGGGTCCCCCTAAATTCCATACCAGGCCCTTCAGGTCTGGTATGGATATTAAGGGGAACCCCGCACCAAAATAAAAAAAAAGGCGTGGGGTCCCCCCAAAAATCCATACCAGACCCTTATCCGAGCACGCAACATGGCAGGCCGCAGGAAAAGAGGGGGGATGGGAGAGGGCCCCCCCTCCTGAACCGTACCAGGCCACATGCCCTCAACATTCGGAGGGTGCTTTGGGGTAGCCCCCCAAAACACCTTGTCCCCATGTTGATGGGGACAAGGGCCTCATCCCCACAACCCTGGCCGGTGGTTGTGGGGGTCTGCGGGCGGGGGGCTTATCGGAATCTGGAAGCCCCCTTTAACAAGGGGACCCCCAGATCCCGGCCCTCCCCCCTGTGTGAAATGGTAAGGGGGTACAAAAGTACCCCTACCATTTCACTAAAAAACTGTCAAAAATATTAAAAATGACAAGAGACAGTTTTGACAATTCCTTTTTTTAAATGCTTCTTCTTTCTACTTTCTTCTGTCTTCTATCTTCCTTCATCTTCTTCTTCTTCTGGTTCTTCTGGTTCTTCTGGTTCTTCCAGCATCTCCTCTGCGGAGTCTTCTTCCCTTCTTCTCCTCGGGCCGCTCCGCATCCATGGCATGGAGGGAGGCTCTTCATCTTCTTCTCTTTATCTTCTTCTCTTCATCTTCTTCTCTTTATCTTCTTTTCGGGCCGCTCCGCATCCATGCATGGAGGGAGGCCCCCGCTGTGTGATGCTTCTCCTCTTCTGACGGTTCCTAAATAATGGGGGGCGCCGCCACCCGGTGACCCCGCCCCCCTCTGATGCACAGTGACTTAACGGGTCTTACCTGTGGCATTCCCCGTGATGTCAGAAGGGGGCAGGGATACGTAACGGATCAGGTTGCCTCCCCTTAGTACAAGACACAAGAAAGCCCGCATGGAGTTTGCTAAAAAACACCTGAAGGACTCCAAGATGGTGAGAAATAAGATTCTCTGATCTGATGAGACCAATATAGAACTTTTTGGCCTTAATTCCAAGTGGTATGTATGGAGAAAACCAGGCACTGCTCATCACCTGTCCAATACAGTCCCAACAGTGAAGCATGGTGGTGGCAGCATCATGCTGTGGGGGGGGTTTTCAGCTGCAGGGACAGGACGACTGGTTGCAATCGAGGGAAAGATGAATGCGGCCAAGTACAGGGATATCCTGGATGAAAACCTTCTTCAGAGTGCTCAGGACCTCAGGTTTACCTTCCAACAAGACAATGACCCTAAGCACACAGCTAAAATAACAAAGGAGTGGCTTCACAACAACTCAGTGACTGTTCTTGAATGGCCCAGCCAGAGCCCTGACTTAAACCCAATTGAGCATCTCTGGAGAGACCTAAAAATGGCCGTCCACCAACGTTTACCATCCAACCTGACAGAACTGGAGAGGATCTGCAAGGAGGAATGGCAGAGGATCCCCAAATCCAGGTGTGAAAAACGTGTTGTATCTTTCCCAAAAAGACTCATGGCTGTATTAGATCAAAAGGGGGCTTCTACTAAATACTGAGGAAAGGGTCTGAATACTTAGGATCATGTGATATTTCAGTTTTTCTTTTTTAACAAATCTGCAAAAATGTCAACAATTCTGTGTTTTTCTGTCAATATGAGGTGCTGTGTGTACAATATGGGGTGCTGTGTGTACAATATGGGGGGCTGTGTGTACAATATGGAGTGCTGTGTGTACAATATGGGGTGCTGTGTGTGCAATATGGGGTGCTGTGTGTACAATATGGGGGGCTGTGTGTACAATATGGGGGGCTGTGTGTACAATATGGGGTGCTGTGTGTACATTAATGAGGAAAAAATGAACTTAAATGATTTTAGCAAATGGCTGCAATATAACAAAGAGTGAAAAATTTAAGGGGGTCTGAATACTTTCCGTCCCCACTGTATATATATATATATATACAGTGGAACCTTGGTTTACGATTAACAAGCGTTTTGAAAGAAACTTTTTTTTTTTTAAATCCTGACTCGTCCAATCCTGCAAAGACTACACTTTCTTCTCGCCACCACATCAAAAATATTCCAGAATAGACTACTTCTTCATCACCCAAACAGATCTATCATTTCTCTCCCAAGCCTCAAGAGAGCCAGTGTTCTTGTCCGATCACCATCCCATTACAGTAACCCTTACATTTCCCGAAACAACACATACCACAAAATCTTGGCGACTAAACTCCTCTCTATTAAAAGTCCCAGAAATATTACAGCAGATCTACACCCGAATTCAATTGTACTTCAGGGAAAACTCTACCCAAGACATTACCCCTACTGCTACTATTCTTTGGGAAGCACAGAGATGTGTCATAAGGGGGCAGCTAATAGCCCTAGCAACAAGAGCCAAAGAGAGACAGCAGGAACAGATCAAATTATTAATAGAAAAGATCAAACACTTAGAAGCCTCCCACGAACAAACGTCCTCACAAAAAACATTGCAGGACTTATTTTACACCCGCTCCACACTGTTAGATGAATTGGGGAAACTCCCTAGCAGGCGATACATACATACAAAATGTATTCTACGAACACAGTAACAAAAGCAGGAGACTACTGGCACGCACACTACCATCAGCAAAATCATCGTCCACGATCCATCACAAACGAGATTGTCATGGCACGCAACTCTCCAAAAATAAAGATATAGCCAATCAATTTGAAACCTTTTACTCCAACCTTTACAATTTAGGGCAAGATAACACAGCCCCAACTTCCTCAGCCCCCCGTCCCACCCAAATCAAGGACTTCCTAATCCAAAACGGACCCAAACCAATCACTACTCAACAGGCCGAAGCCATGGAAAGCCCTCTTTCTACAGAGGAACTACAAATTGCCATGAAACAAATGAAAGTAGATAAAAGTCCCGGACCTGACGGCCTCCCTATTATATATTACAAATGCTTTATAGACGTTCTTGCACCTAAGATGCTGATGACATTTAATGCCCTAGCAAACCCCCAAACATCCCTGGGGAGAATGTTGGAAGCCCATATAGCAGTTATACCAAAAGAAGGTAAAGACCCTACACAAGTACCCAACTACAGACCAATTTCTTTGCTTAATGTGGATATTAAACTCTATGCCAAGATGTTAGCTAATAGGTTACTCCCTCTTATACCCAACCTCATTTCACCTGATCAAGTAGGCTTCATACCAGGTAGAGAGGCATGGTCTCTCTACCTGGTAGAGAAAATCCCTCCTAGACCCAGGGATTCTTCCTCTCCGTTGATGCTGAGAAGGCGTTCGACAGAGTGGCTTGGGACTACATGCAAGAGGTACTGAAAGGAGTGGGACTACTACCTCACATGTTTACACTTATCAATGCATTATACACTACCCCATCAGCAAGGGTAAAAGTGAACGGCCATCTGTCGAACGCCTTCTCTATAAGCAACAGGATGCAGCAAGGATGCCCTTTATCTCCCCTGATCTTCATCCTGTCACTGAAAACCCTCCTAAACAGACTAAGAGCCAAGCAGGACATCAAGGGCATCTCCATAGTGAAAAAAGACTTTTAAAGTCGCCGCCTTCGCTGACTATATCTTACTTACTTTACCATCACCTCGCCTATCTTTGCCCAACCTACTGAAAGACGTAAAACATTTCAGAGTCCTGTCAAATCTTAAAATTAACTACTCCAAATCATACGCCCTGAACGTTTCACTTCCCCAACAGGAGGTGTCCCACTGTCAGGAATAGGGATGAGCTTCGAGTTCGAGTCGAACTCATGTTCTACTCGAACATTGGCTGTTCGCAAGTTCGCCGAACAGCAATTTGGGGTGTTCGCGGCAAATTCGAATGCCGCGGAACACCCTTTAAAAGTCTATGGGAGAAATCAAAAGTGCTAATTTTAAAGGCTTATATGCAAGTTATTGTCATAAAAAGTGTTTGGGGACCCGGGTCCTGCCCCAGGGGACATGGATCAATGCAAAAAAAAGTTTTAAAAATGGACGTTTTTTCAGGAACAGTGATTTTATTAATGCTTAAAGTCAAACAATAAAAGTGTAATATCCCTTTAAATTTCGTACCTGGGGGGTGTCTATAGTATGCCTGTAAAGGGGCGCATGTTTCCTGTGTTTAGAACAGTCTGACAGCAAAATGACATTTGGAAGGAAAAAACTCATTTAAAACTACCCGCGGCTATTGCATTGCCGACAATACACATAGAAGTTCATTGATAAAAACGGCATGGGAATTCCCCACAGGGCAACCCCGAACCAAAAAAAAAAAAAAAAAATGATGTGGGGGTCCCCCTAAATTCCATACAAGGCCCTCCAGGTCTGGTATGGATATTAAGGGGAACCCCAGCCAAAATTTTAAAAAAAAATTGACGTGGGGTTCCCCCTAAATTCCATACCAGACCCTACAGGTCTGGTATGGATTTTAAGGGGAACCCCGCGCCAAAAAAAAAAAAAAAAACGGCGTGGGGTCCCCCTAAAAATCCATACCAGACCCTTATCCGAGCACGCAACCTGGCAGGCCGCAGGAAAAGAGGGGGGGACGAGAGTGCGCCCCCCCCCTCCTGAACCGTACCAGGCCACATGCCCTCAACATTGGGAGGGTGCTTTGGGGTAGCCCCCCAAAACACCTTGTCCCCATGTTGATGAAGACAAGGGCCTCATCCCCACAACCCTGGCCGGTGGTTGTGGGGGTCTGCGGGCGGGGGGCTTATCGGAATCTGGAAGCCCCCTTTAACAAGGGGACCCCCAGATCCCGCCCCCCCCTGTGTGAAATGGTAAGGGGGTACTTACCCCTACCATTTCACTAAAAAACTGTCAAAAATGTTAAAAATGACAGTTTTTGACAATTCCTTTATTTAAATGCTTCTTCTTTCTTCCTTCATCTTCTTCTTCTTCTGGTTCTTCTGGCTCTTCTGGTTCTTCCTCCGGCGTTCTCGTCCAGCATCTTCTCCGCGGCGCCTTCTATCTTCTTCTCCTCGGGCCGCTCCGCACCCATGGCATGAGGGGGGAGGCTCCCGCTCTTCTCTTCATCTTCTTCTCTTCTTGATCTTCTTCTTCATCTTCTTCTTCTTCTTCTTCTTCTCTTCTTCCTTCTTCTCTTCTTCATTTCATCTCCGGGCCGCTCCGCAGCCATGCTGGCATGGAGGGAGGCTCCCGCTGTGTGACGGCGTCTCTTCGTCTGACGGTTCTTAAATAACGGGGGCTGGGGCCATCCGGTGACCCCGCCCCCCTCTGACGCACGGTGACTTGACGGGACTTCCCTGTGACGTCACGGGGAATGCCACAGGGAATGCCACAGGGAATGCCCCCCGCCCGCAGACCCCCACAACCACCGGCCAGGGTTGTGGGGATGAGGCCCTTGTCTTCATCAACATGGGGACAAGGTGTTTTGGGGGGCTACCCCAAAGCACCCTCCCAATGTTGAGGGCATGTGGCCTGGTACGGTTCAGGAGGGAGGGGGCCGCACTCTCGTCCCCCCCTCTTTTCCTGCGGCCTGCCAGGTTGCGTGCTCGGATAAGGGTCTGGTATGGATTTTTGGGGGGACCCCACGCCGTTTTTTTTTTTTTTTTTTGGCGCTGGGTTCCCCTTATTATCCATACCAGACGTGAAGGGCCTTGTATGGAATTTAGGGGGACTCCCACATCATTTTTTTTTTAAATTTTGGTTCGGGGTTGCCCTGTGGGGAATTCCCATGCCGTTTTTATCAATGAACTTCTATGTGTATTGTCGGCAATGCAATAGCCGCGGTAGTTTTAAATGTGTTTTTTCCTTCAAAATGTAATTTTGCTGTCAGACTGTTCTAAACACGGGAAACATGCGCCCCTTTACAGGCATACTATAGACACCCCCCAGGTATGAAATTTAAAGGGATATTACACTTTTATTGTTTGACTTTAAGCATTATTAAAATCACTGCTCCTGAAAAAACGGCCGTTTTTAAAACTTTTTTTTGCATTGATTCATGTCCCCTGGGGCAGGACCCGGGTCCCCAAACACTTTTATTGACAATAACTTGCATATTAGCCTTTAAAATTAGCACTTTTGATTATTCATGTTCGTGTCCCATAGACTTTAACGGCGTTCGCGTGTTCGAACGAATTTTTTTCCTGTTCATATGTTCTGGTGCGAACCGAACAGGGGGGTGTTCGGCTCATCCCTAGTCAGGAATCATTCCCATTCCTATGGAAAAGGGAGGCCATCACCTACAGTACCTTGGCATCCAAATCACCAGGAAAATATCTGATCTCTATAGCCATAACTTCCTAGCAGCCCTTTCCAGGATCCAAGTAGATCAGAAGGATTGGACCAGCCTTAACATATCCTGGTTTGGATGCTCAGCTCTAATAAAAATGATCATTCTCCCCCGCCTACTTTATCTAATGTAGACGATCCCAATCCACCTTCCTCCCTCTTTTTTTGCATCATACAAAAAAAGCGTGCTCCACCTTCATCTGGAAGAACAATGCCCCTCACATTAAGTACACGCGCCCTACATGGCTATTTTAGCCACTTTCCGGACATATTATGGTGGCCTGAATTTATGGGAGGAGCTCGGGGGGGGGGTATTTAAGCAGCCCTATCACCTGTGTTCCTTGTCGTTTCCAGTTAGCGATACTACAGGTCACTAGGCCGACTCTCCCCAGCTCACTCCATGTTCGTCAGTCTGTGCTTTCAATTACAAGTGTGTTGCAGCTTCTCAGTTTTCGTTTTAGTGGTCTTCGCCGGTGGTTCTCACTCACTGTTTCTAGTAGGATTTGAACATATTTCATACGCAATGTTACGATTCGTTATGTTTCCTATCCCGCGTCCCTTTCGTACTTAGTGGCCTTCGAGTTGTTGTCGGTCATGTCCCGACATTATTCGGCTAGGGTGCTCACAAGTCCCGGATTGCCCGGGACTGTCCCGTAATTGACATCTCTGTCCTTGGTCCCGGGCACTTTTATTCTGGGACAATACAGTGTCCTGGAATGAAACTGGCACTTGGAACATTCAGGAATTCATGGGACAGGAACTAAATGAGCCGCCATAGCGCTGGCTCTGGCCCCGCCTCCACCTGACTGTACTCCTGATCACTGGTTGCTATAGCTGCCTGGCGTCTAGCAACCAGCGACGTCACAGCCGCGACTCCCTACCTGCCCAGCGTTGAAAGCAGAGGAGGATTTCACTTCTTCCTCCTCTGCGCTGGTCCTCCTGGGTCCCAAAGCAGCTACCATTTAAGCTGAGCCCTGTCGCCACCCCCTTGTCACACTATGAGCTTAGAGAGTGACAGTCCCGCTGGTCTAGTGGCGGCGGGTGCAGGGCAGCGAAAGCGGAGCTAAAGCCGGCGCTGACAGCAGCAGCATCTTGAAACAGCGAACGGCGGCCCCGGTCAGCAGCACGAGGCTGGTAGAACCAACAGCCCAGGAGGAAGTGGGAGAAGACCTCACCGCCAGCCACCCTGACCTGAGCAGCAGTGGGTTCAGCATCCCCGGAACCTCCAGAGCCTGCGCACTTTCTCCAGCCTCCTCTCCTATCTGTCACTGTCATCAACAAGAATGAAGACAGGCTGACCAAGGGTCCAGAGGATGAGGATGGGCGGGAGGTAGGTGCATCACACACACACACACCTACCCACAGACAGGGGCTGGGACAGGGGGTCACAGGAGGGACTGCAGGCAGGCCGACCATTACACTGACCTACCTGATCCCTACACCGACCACTACACTGACCTACCTGATCCCTACACTGACCTACCTGATCCCTACACTGACCTACCTGATCCCTACACCGACCACTACACTGACCTACCTGATCTCTACACTGGCCACTACACTGACCTACCTGATCCCTACAGTGACTACTACACTGACCTACCTGATTCCTACACTGACCACTACACTGACCTACCTGATCTCTACACTTACCACTACACTGACCTACCTGATCCCTACACTGACCACTACACTGACCTACCTGATCCCTACACTGACCACTACACTGACCTACCTGATCCCTACACCGACCACTACACTGACCTACCTGATCCCTACACTGACCTACCTGATCCCTACACCGACCACTACACTGACCTACCTGATCTCTACACTGACCACTACACTGACCTACCTGATCCCTACACTGACCACTACACTGACCTACCTGATCTCTACACTTATCACTACACTGACCTACCTGATCCCTACACTGACCACTACACTGACCTACCTGATCTCTACACTGACCACTACACTGACCTACCTGATCCCTACACTGACCACTACACTGACCTACCTGATCCCTACACTGACCACTACACTGATCTACCTGATCTCTACACTGACCACTACAGTGACCTACCTGATCTCTACACTGACCACTTCACTGACCTACCTGATCTCTACACTGACCACTACACTGACCTACCTGATCCCTACACTGACCTACCTGATCTCTACACTGACCACTACACTGATCTACCTGATCTCTACACTGACCACTTCACTGACCTACCTGATCTCTACACTGACCACTACACTGATCTACCTGATCTCTACACTGACCACTACACTGATCTACCTGATCTCTACACTGACCACTACACTGACCTACCTGATCCCTACACTGACCTACCTGATCCCTACACTGACCTACCTGATCCCTACACCGACCACTACACTGACCTACCTGATCTCTACACTGACCACTACACTGACCTACCTGATCCCTACAGTGACTACTACACTGACCTACCTGATTCCTACACTGACCACTACACTGACCTACCTGATCTCTACACTTACCACTACACTGACCTACCTGATCCCTACACTGACCACTACACTGACCTACCTGATCCCTACACTGACCACTACACTGACCTACCTGATCCCTACACCGACCACTACACTGACCTACCTGATCCCTACACTGACCTACCTGATCCCTACACCGACCACTACACTGACCTACCTGATCTCTACACTGACCACTACACTGACCTACCTGATCCCTACACTGACCACTACACTGACCTACCTGATCTCTACACTTATCACTACACTGACCTACCTGATCCCTACACTGACCACTACACTGACCTACCTGATCTCTACACTGACCACTACACTGACCTACCTGATCCCTACACTGACCACTACACTGACCTACCTGATCCCTACACTGACCTACCTGATCCCTACACTGACCTACCTGATTCCTACACCGACCACTACACTGACCTACCTGATCTCTACACTGGCCACTACACTGACCTACCTGATCCCTACACTGACCACTACACTGACCTACCTGATCTCTACACTTACCACTACACTGACCTACCTGATCCCTACACTGACCACTACACTGACCTACCTGATGTCTACACTGACCACTACACTGACCTACCTGATCCCTACACTGACCACTACACTGACCTACCTGATCCCTACACTAACCACTACACTGACCTACCTGATCTCTACACTTACCACTACACTGACCTACCTGATCCCTACACTGACCACTACACTGACCTACCTGATCTCTACACTGACCACTACACTGACCTACCTGACCACTACACTGACCTACCTGATCCCTACACTGACCTACCTGATCCCTACACTGACCTACCTGATTCCTACACCGACCACTACACTGACCTACCTGATCTCTACACTGACCACTACACTGACCTACCTGATCCCTACACTGACCACTACACTGACCTACCTGATCTCTACACTTACCACTACACTGACCTACCTGATCCCTACACTGACCACTACACTGACCTACCTGATGTCTACACTGACCACTACACTGACCTACCTGATCCCTACACTGACCACTACACTGACCTACCTGATCCCTACACTAACCACTACACTGACCTACCTGATCTCTACACTTACCACTACACTGACCTACCTGATCCCTACACTGACCACTACACTGACCTACCTGATCTCTACACTGACCACTACACTGACCTACCTGATCCCTACACTGACCACTACACTGACCTACCTGATCCCTACACTGACCACTACACTGATCTACCTGATCTCTACACTGACCACTACAGTGACCTACCTGATCTCTACACTGACCACTTCACTGACCTACCTGATCTCTACACTGACCACTACACTGACCTACCTGATCCCTACACTGACCTACCTGATCTCTACACTGACCACTACACTGATCTACCTGATCTCTACACTGACCACTTCACTGACCTACCTGATCTCTACACTGACCACTACACTGACCTACCTGATCTCTACACTGACCACTACACTGACCTACCTGATCTCTACACTGACCACTACTCTGACCTACCTGATCTCTACACTGACCTACCTGATCTCTACACTGACCACTACACTGATCTACCTGATCTCTACACTGACCACTACACTGATCTACCTGATCTCTACACTGACCACTACACTGACCTACCTGATTCCTACACTGACCACTACTCTGACCTACATGATCCCTACACTGACCACTACTCTGACCTACATGATCCCTACACTGACCACTACACTGACCTACCTGATCTATACACTGACCACTAATCTGACCTACCTGATCTCTACACTGACCACTACACTGACCTACCTGATCTCTACACTGACCACTACACTGACCTACCTGATCCCTACACTGACCACTACACTGACCTACCTGATCTCTACACTTACCACAACACTGACCTACCTGATCCCTACACTGACCACTACACTGACCTACCTGATGTCTACACTGACCACTACACTGACCTACCTGATCCCTACACTGACCACTACACTGACCTACCTGATCCCTACACTAACCACTACACTGACCTACCTGATCTCTACACTTACCACTACACTGACCTACCTGATCCCTACACTGACCACTACACTGACCTACCTGATCTCTACACTGACCACTACACTGACCTACCTGATCCCTACACTGACCACTACACTGACCTACCTGATCCCTACACTGACCACTACACTGATCTACCTGATCTCTACACCGACCACTACAGTGACCTACTTGATCTCTACACTGACCACTTCACTGACCTACCTGATCTCTACACTGACCACTACTCTGACCTACCTGATCTCTACACTGACCACTACTCTGACCTACCTGATCTCTACACTGACCTACCTGATCTCTACACTGACCACTACACTGATCTACCTGATCTCTACACTGACCACTACACTGATCTACCTGATCTCTACACTGACCACTACACTGACCTACCTGATTCCTACACTGACCACTACTCTGACCTACATGATCCCTACACTGACCACTACTCTGACCTACATGATCCCTACACTGACCACTACACTGACCTACCTGATCTATACACTGACCACTACTCTGACCTACCTGATCTCTACACTGACCACTACACTGACCTACCTGATCTCTACACTGACCACTACAGTGACCTACCTGATCCCTACACTGACCACTACACTGACCTACCTGATCCCTACACTGACCACTACACTGATCTACCTGATCTCTACACTGACCACTACAGTGACCTACCTGATCTCTACACTGACCACTTCACTGACCTACCTGATCTCTACACTGACCACTACACTGACCTACCTGATCCCTACACTGACCTACCTGATCTCTACACTGACCACTACACTGATCTACCTGATCTCTACACTGACCACTACACTGACCTACCTGATCTCTACACTGACCACTACAGTGACCTACCTGATCTCTACACTGACCACTACAGTGACCTACCTGATCTCTACACTGACCACTACACTGATCTACCTGATCTCTACACTGACCACTACAGTGACCTACCTGATCTCTGCACTGACCACTTCACTGACCTACCTGATCTCTACACTGACCACTACACTGACCTACCTGATCTCTACACTGACCACTACACTGACCTACCTGATCTCTACACTGACCACTACACTGACCTACATGATCCCTACACTGACCACTACTCTGACCTACATGATCCCTACACTGACCACTACACTGACCTACATGATCCCTACACTGACCACTACACTGACCTACCTGATCTCTACACTGACCACTACTCTGAACTACATGATCCCTACACTGACCACTACACTGACCTACCTTATCCCTACACTGACCACTACACTGATCTACCTGATCTCTACACTGACCACTACACTGACCTACCTGATCCCTACACTGACCTACCTGATCCCTACACCGATCACTACACTGACCTACCTGATCCCTACACTGACCTACCTGATCCCTACACCGACCTACCTGATCTCTACATTGACCTACCTTATCCCTACACTGACTACTATTCTGACCTACCTGATCCCTACACTGACCTACCTGATCCCTACACCGACCACTACACTGACCTACCTGACCACTACTCTGACCTACATGATCCCTACACTGACCTACCTGATCTCTACATTGACCTACCTTATCCCTACACTGACTACTATTCTGACCTACCTGATCCCTACACCGACCACTACACTGACATACCTGATCCCTACACTGACCACTACACTGACCTACCTGATCCCTACACTGACCACTACACTGATCTACCTGATCTCTACACTGACCACTACAGTGACCTACCTGATCTCTACACTGACCACTTCACTGACCTACCTGATCTCTACACTGACCACTACACTGACCTACCTGATCTCTACACTGACCACTACACTGACCTACCTGATCTCTACACTGACAACTACACTGACCTACCTGATCCCTACACTGACCACTACACTGACCTACCTGATCTCTACACTGACCACTACACTAACCTACCTGATCTCTACACTGACCACTACACTGACCTACCTGATCTCTACACTGACCACTACACTGACCTACCTGATCCCTACACTGACCACTACACTGACCTACCTGATCCATACACTGACCACTACACTGACCTACCTGATCCCTACACTGACCAATACACTGACCTACCTGATCCCTACACTGACCTACCTGATCCCTACACTGACCTACCTGATCCCTACACTGACCACTACATTGACCTACCTGATCCCTACACCAACCACTACACTGACCTACCTGATTGCTACACTGACCTACCTGATCCCTACACTGACCTACCTGATCCCTACACTGACCTTCATGATCCCTACACTGACCACTACACTGACCTACCTGATCCCTACACTGACCTACCTGATCCCTACACCGACCACTACACTGACCTACCTGATCCCTACACTGACCACTACACTGACCTACCTGATCCCTACACTGACCACTACAGTGACCTACCTGATCCCTACACTGACCACTAGACTGACCTACCTGATTCCTACACTGACCACTACACTGATCTACCTGATCTCTACACTGACCACTACAGTGACCTACCTGATCTCTACACTGACCACTTCACTGACCTACCTGATCTCTACACTGACCACTACTCTGACCTACCTGATCTCTACACTGACCACTACACTGACCTACCTGATCTCTACACTGACCACTACACTGACCTACCTGATCCCTACACTGACCACTACACTGACCTACCTGATCCCTACACTGACCACTACACTGACCTACCTGATCCCTACACTGACCACTACAGTGACCTACCTGATCCCTACACTGACCACTAGACTGACCTACCTGATTCCTACACTGACCACTACACTGATCTACCTGATCTCTACACTGACCACTACAGTGACCTACCTGATCTCTACACTGACCACTTCACTGACCTACCTGATCTCTACACTGACCACTACTCTGACCTACCTGATCTCTACACTGACCACTACACTGACCTACCTGATCTCTACACTGACCACTACACTGACCTACCTGATCCCTACACTGACCACTACACTGACCTACCTGATCCCTACACTGACCACTACACTGATCTACCTGATCTCTACACTGACCACTACAGTGACCTACCTGATCTCTACACTGACCACTTCACTGACCTACCTGATCTCTACACTGACCACTACACTGACCTACCTGATCCCTACACTGACCTACCTGATCTCTACACTGACCACTACACTGATCTACCTGATCTCTACACTGACCACTTCACTGACCTACCTGATCTCTACACTGACCACTACAGTGACCTACCTGATCCCTACACTGACCACTAGACTGACCTACCTGATCCCTACACTGACCACTACACTGATCTACCTGATCTCTACACTGACCACTACAGTGACCTACCTGATCTCTACACTGACCACTTCACTGACCTACCTGATCTCTACACTGACCACTACACTGACCTACCTGATCTCTACACTGACCACTACACTGACCTACCTGATCTCTACACTGACCACTACACTGACCTACCTGATCCCTACACTGACCACTACACTGACCTACCTGATTCCTACACTGACCACTACACTGATCTACCTGATCTCTACACTGACCACTACACTGACCTACCTGATCTCTACACTGACCACTTCACTGACCTACCTGATCTCTACACTGACCACTACACTGACCTACCTGATCCCTACACTGACCTACCTGATCTCTACACTGACCACTACACTGATCTACCTGATCTCTACACTGACCACTACAGTGACCTACCTGATCCCTACACTGACCACTACACTGATCTACCTGATCTCTACACTGACCACTACACTGACCTACCTGATCTCTACACTGATCACTACACTGACCTACCTGATCCCTACACTGACCACTACACTGACCTACCCGATCCCTACACTGACCACTACACTGACCTACCTGATCCCTACACTGACCACTACACTGACCTACCTGATCCCCACACTGACCACTACACTGACCTACCTGATCCCTACACTGACAACTCCACTGACCTACCTGATCCATACACTGACCACTACACTGACCTACCTGATCCCTACACTGACCAATACACTGACTTACCTGATTACACTATGGGACAGACTGACTGACCAAAGGTGTCCAAAGTCTTTTACAATCATATAGTGTATACTGAAAAAAAAAAATAGCTGTGTGCCGCTAAAGTGTTCAGGTTTGGCTATATGTGTCTCCTGTGGTCACATGACACCCTCCCCCTTTAAGGTTGCAGATGGTCGGGTTGGTGCTCCTTGGTGGCGGCTTGGGTAAGCCTGGGATGGTGTAAACAGTGTGAATATTTGCAAAAATTATAAATAAATGTATTAAAATACACTGTAGACATCTATAACTGAATATTCTGTATCTGCTTTGTTATAGTCAGTTGACTAGTAGAGATCTTAAAATATCCTGAAGAAGCCAATTATGGCGAAACATGTTGGGATCAGACACTACATTACGACCATCCACTCAACATATTTGTGTGACCGTATAACTGGCATGTGTTAACATCATTTTAAAGGTCTTATTTTAATTATGTATTAAATAAACTTTGTAAGTTTTATATTTTGAAGTGCTGTTTCTCTACTTGTGACAACATATAATCCCATCAAATACCCGTTGCTTTGTACACACATGTTCTGCACTAGGCATAACTTATCCACAACACAAACACCAATAGATTGAAAAATGTATTATTTGTGGAATTAGAAAAAAAAATCTGGAATTAGAAACATTTATTAATCCCACATAGTCATTAACCCCTTTATTATTTAATCATGTCCAATCAGAAATAAAAAAAATAAAAAATAAACATTTTTACAACATAGATATTTATCACAGCATTTGCCTTTGAACATGTATTATTCCACATCACCAAAAAACACAAATAAGTGTAAAAATAAAAAGTAGCCGCAAAAAAATGGAATATGGCCTGGTTCACACCTATGCATGTTTAGTGCGTTTTCTTTTTTGCAGAAACACACTACAGTCCATGTAACATGGTATCCTATGGGTCACATTCACAGCTGTGCGTTTTATAGAAAGGGCCAGGGACTTTGTTCTGGTTTTTTGGTTCTATAGACTTCAATGGATCAAAATGGTTTATTGAAAAACACAAAATGCACCTGAAATATGCAACCTGCACCCTGCATAGGTGTGAGCCAGGCATAAATGTAACAAATACAATTTCCTCTGTTTGACAGATCACCATCTAGTGGCAGAACTAGTAAACTGCAGGCTGCTACAATATTTATTATACAGAACTCTTCCTCCCAGTTCTTGGAATGAAGAGAAATAAATCCAGACCTGCACCATACATAGAGACAGGCTCTTTAGAAATACAAAAGGGTCTGCAGAACCTCACTTTCACATGAAATGTATTATAATATATATGTAGCGCTGGTAGATTTACAATGTACCACAGATTAGGTACATTTAGTAAATTGTGCGTTAGGAAGGTTAAAAGTTTGCCTCTGTTCCAGCTTGGCTGACGTTGGGTGTCGCTGTTACCACTGGTCAGTGTTGGAAGGGCAACGTGTCGAAGTGTATAGATGCTCCTCTGTCTCGGAGACAAGCTCGGTGGAGGTGGTCCTCCGAGTTGCATTCTGGGGAGAGGGTATTTATGGGACAGACGCCATGTTCTAGGGTTCGTTTTTCAGCCACCTGCTGGCCCTCCTGGCCGACAGGTATGCGTTAAGGAGCTACCTTGTGGTCCTCCGATCGGGAGGCCCACGATGCTGCGGTGCAGGGGTAGGTCCGGAGGGCCTACCACCGTGGCCGAGGAATGGTCCTGAGCTGTCAGTCCTGTGTGACGAAGCTGGACAGCCGAGGAGATCCCAGGGGAGGACCCGCCTTGGAGAGATCACGTAGCATGCTGGTCTATAGAGGGGCCTGGTGACTCGGTTGCAGGACGTATCCAAGAAAGAAGTAATTATACAGCATTGTGTTGCCGGTTCGGCTTAAAGGTTCAGGCACTGTGACTGTCTGTTCACTGCAGAATATCTGATACATCCTGTGGCAGAGGATCGTGCAGATTTACTCCTCCAAGTGAGTCTGTGGCAGAGACTTTAGATTCGTGCTGCGTACTGGCTGCTACACCGGTGAGAGAGGCCTATCCAGACGAGCAAAGAGTGTGTCCCATGAGGGGTGCGCATTCCATATAGTATCTGAATTCTACCGGGACATTTGTAGCTAAGATCTTGTAAGAAGATATTTGAGTTTCTCCTGAAGGTTTCCTTTTCCTTCTCTTTCCTGCTACTTCCTAAAGTTTGTCTGTTTAATAAAGCATTGAAAACGTACTCCAGTGTTGGTGCGTGTGTCGTCCAGAAGTAAACTCAACGGAACCCCTAGACCCGATGCCGGTGAAACAGAGGGAAGCAAGGTGAAGGTTACAGACCCGCTTAAAACTAGCAGCTCCACCGAGAGTTAGTGCTACATATATATATATATATATATATATATATATATATATATATATATATATATATATATATATTAGTCTCTCCTCAATTCCCAGCTGTGCAGGAGGGAGTAATCTCATCCATGGTAATGAGTAAGATCCCATTCACAATGTCTCCCAGCTGGAATCCTGATGTTTAGGGTTAGAATCCAGAAATCCTCCCTCTGTATCTCTGCCCTTACCATCTTCTCTATACCCCTCCACAGAGGTCACCTCCACATTATTTAGGTCAGTAGAAGGAGTAGACACATTACTTCTTTTCCCACTTGTTATGTTACCAAAATGCTCCTTCATTGTGTCTCATGCCCTGTACACACGGTCGGATTTTCCGACGGAAAATGTCCGAACGGAGCGTGTTGTCGGAAATTCCGACCGTGTGTAGGCCCCATCACACATTTTCCATCGGATTTTCCGACACACAAAGTTTGAGAGCAGGCTATAAAATTTTCCGACAACAAAATCCGTTGTCGGAATTTCCGATCGTGTGTACACAAATCCGAGGGACAAAGTGCCACGCATGCTCATAATAAATAAAGAGATGAAAGCTATTGGCCACTGCCCCGTTTATAGTCCCGACGTACGTGTTTTACGTCACCGCGTTCAGAACGATCGGATTTTCTGACAACTTTGTGTGACCGTGTGTATGCAAGACAAGTTTGAGCCAACATCCGTCGGAAAAAATCCTAGGATTTTGTTGTCGGAATATCCGAACAAAGTCCGACCGCGTGTACCGGGCATTAGTGTTCTTTCAGTCAGGTGGTAAACTTACCACCATGATAAAAGTGATCCACAGTGAATCGCTTTTCAGAGGATGGTACTGCCGCCCCCTGATGCCTGTGAGCTTTTCCCAGGAGATGCCACTGACTTCATCGCCATGACCGTATTTGATGAAGATTGTCAGACAATTCCCAGCCAATGTGCTAACATTCCTCTTGGAGCTGTCATTTCTTTTTTAGAAATATTAAAAAAAGAAAAAAGAAAAAAAAAATGTTCCCCCAAATCCCTACCATACAAGTCCCATGATTAGCTAAACTTTTATATTTAGTCGTTTTGCATAAAGTTTGAATTAGTTAAAAAAAACTTTTTAGACCATTGCCCCTCCCCCCTGTTAGGTCACCAATTCCAAAGAACTAAAGAGTTATCATACATTTCCTGAATATGGTGTAATTCAGAATCTACAAATATTCTGAAGAAACAAAGACACCTCCTATAAGAGGGAGTTCACCTGAGTTCAGCACTGAGGATTTTGTATAAATTCCCCGGCAGCTGAAGAGAAAACTCACTCCAACCTGCAGAGATTTCTGTTCTCATCAGAACTTGACGTTCACATAGAAGCAGAAGATGAGTATTAAGCTCTTCGAAGAAGCAGATTACAAGGGAAAATCTGTGATCATAAAGGAGGACATCGATAACCTGTCAGATCTTGGCTTCTCTGCCAAAGCCAGGTCCCTCGTAGTCACTGGAGACCCATGGATTGTCTACAGTGACAATAAGTATCAGGGGGCTTTTAAATGCTTCGCGGCAGGCAGTTACAGCTCACTCCCATCGTGGGACAATAGAATCAAGTCTGTGAGAGCCGTGAAGGGCGGTCTAGACAATCCCAGGATCACCCTGTATGAGAATGTCAATTATAAGGGCAGAGCGGTGACCCTGAAAGCAAGGACTGATTCCCTGACCACCCATGATTTTGAAAGAAAGGCTTTATCACATGAAGTGACCCAAGGAGCTTGGATCCTCTACTCTGCCGATGCACTTGGTGGCGATAAGATGATCACTTTGAATGGAGATCATGTTCCAGATTATACTGACATCAAATGGGAAGAAAAATTATGCTCCCTCAAGCCAGTTGCTGCGGGTGATGAGTCATGAGTGAGATGTGGTGGACTGTCCTCCTCTCTACCGTCTTACCATGAAATCCTGAGCCCTGTGCTTTTCTCTGCATCACCTTCTATTCTGCTGATTTCTGCTTTTATGCAAGGCCTGCCTGTTACAGAGAGTCCAGATTCCCATCACCAATCCTGATGAAGACCTCCAAAAACCACAAAGACCTCCACAGACTAAAACATTGTCCTCCACAGAGTGAGAACCCAAACCAATTCCTTCTACAATGAAAGACATGCTCAACTTTCCAGACAGATCAGAACACTCTGACCATCCCCCATCCTGTGTATAAATGAGTGACTTTCCATAGAACAACATTCCTGAAGAAGACCCCAGCCTGGAAAGCCCAACCTTTGAATCTCATTGGCTCAGACTTTCCTTATTCTGCCAACTTTTCACCAGCCGGACCTGATCAGAGCCAAATCCGGGTAAAATACCTACAGGGGAAATGTTTTCTCTATTACTATACTGGACTCTTTACTCATTTCCATCTTCTTTTATATATTTTCTAACTTTTATATGAATCTTGTCATTGCTTGAGGTAATACAGCCAAAATGTTATGTTATCACAATGGGGAGTGTTTATAAATATATAGCTAGGCATTAATTGAAACTGCATATACATTCATTCTGTTCAGATGGGGTCAAAATCTAATGTTCTCAGGTTACCTTCTCTGCAGATCAATTATTAATTATAATAAATTCAATCTGCAGACATCTTAGCCTGAAAACATTCAATGTTGCCCATTTCATACATAACTAATCTACAGGCAGTTTTGATGAATGAATATCTATGCAATTTATTTCATAAATACATCACAATGTTATTTTTCTGAAACAAAGGAAAGATGTCTAGGTGGGTGTCACAGTGTTTTTGATGATCTGACAATGTTTCCTTCCCGGTGTCATCATCCAGACACTGCGCTCACTCCATACACACAGAGATCCGATCTTTATATAGATACAAATGTTTCCATTGAGGAATAGGAGATGTTTATTAGAAATGGAGGAGTGACTTGTATAGAGGATGTTGGTCTTCTTCTATCCCATCAATAATGACTTCTTTCCTGGGAACAATCTGTGATATGGACATTCCACACACACATTCCGGGAAGGTTGGTCAGTAAATCGGTTTTGTAGGATGAATGGATTTCAGTCATTGGATCTCTGGAATTGATCCATTGTACACATTCTGGAATTCCATTCATCTGATCACAGGAAAGTGACATTGATTAGCTGGAGGTTCATCAATAATCTTCATATTGATCAGATCAGATCTTCTCCTGTAACATGTTTATTGAGACAATGTAATTCTTTTTTCTGCTTTTCTCTCTCAAAATAAATGGCTTTGTATGGCAGTGATCTGTGTGTGTATGATATATACTGCGATGAGATATGAAGGGAAGATACCCCCGGGGGACACACACACAGAAGGACAAATGCACACTCACATACACACATTGATTTCTGAACACACTCCATGCACTTGGTGTAATATTTGTCAATACGAGGTCTGTGTTATTGTATAGAAAATGAGTGCACAGAGACAAACAATAATTATTTATGCCAGTGAAGTCTGGAACAGGTGAAAGAGGGGTCCCCGATATCAGTGCATTGCATTTCTAAATTTTCACACACACTCTGTCCATAATGAGAGATCCCCACCATCCCTGTACTGATTTTCCATGTCTGTACACCTGTTGTGCCCAATCTGAAGGATTCTCACCATCCCCGTGCTGAGTTCCCGGGTCTGTACACCCGCTGTGCCCATTATGAGGGGTTCCCACCATCCCTGTGCTGCGATCATAGGTCTGTACACCTGCTGTGCCCATTATGAGGGGTTCCCGCCATCCCTGTGCTGCGATCATAGGTCTGTACACCTGCTGTGCCCATTATGAGGGGTTCCCGCCATCCCTGTGCTAAGATCCTGGCTCTGTACACCCGCTGTGCCCATTATGAGGGGTTAATTTTGTTTATTGAAAAATCTTACAAACAACAACTTATATACAATAAAACCATAATAAATAAATAAAACATATTTACAAAATAATTGAATTTGATAATACAAAACAATACAAAATACAATACAAAAACATTATAAATGGTACAAACCAAATTGCGCACTACATAATCCCTACGGGAGAGCCAGACTAAGGAACATCACCGTCACCATGCATGTAGCCTTTTATCAAAAATATATTTCATCTTGAAAATCTAGGGGAGTGAATCAAGAATACAAAGAAAAGCCGCACACCCCGAGATCAACAGGCAGCAGCTACAGAGTCCTGATATTCCTCCATGCCCTTATCCAGGCCTCCTGCTGCCACCTGCCTTTCTCAAGACCCCGAATCTTCCCAACCTCACCCAGAATGTCCTGCACCACTACTTCGACAGGGAGGATTTTACCCCGTAAGGATACCTGACAGCGTGCACTCCACGTGAAATAACGGACTACCAGACTAACTAAAAAAAGTGTTTCCAAATCATAATCCCGACGAGTCTGGAATGCCCCATACACCCACTCTGCATAACTCATATGGGGGAGGAAGGGTATACTCAGAGCCCTCCCAACCCTCTTGTACACCTCTATATTAAAAGGGCATTGAAGTAGAAAGTGATCCATGGACTCCACCACTCCTCCACACTCCACTCTTGGGCAGCCCCGATCACTCATGGAAAGAAACTTCAAGTTGCCCTTCACATATAGTTTTCCATGAAAGGCAAGCCAAGCCTGATCCCTAAACTTCATTGGGATTCTCTCCAAATTTATCAATCGCAAACCCACCCCCAAAACCAGGCTTGGGCAATCCCTCAAGGCCAGTGGCTCGCAAAAAGCAGAGCTCATGATCCGCTTCTCAAGAAGTTTCGGATTTGACTTCTCCTGCTGTTACTTGCCACTGCCGAAGCATTTTCAAACACGGGGCAACATAAGCCGGGAGCTGTTCATGCTTGACCCTCAGGCTCTTCACTGGCCCACCATTCTCCCAGTCTCGCAGAAAGGGCCTAAACCATTATGAGGGGTTCCCACCATCCCTGTGCTGAGTTCCCGGGTCTGTACACCTGCTGTGCCCATTATGAGGGGTTAATTTTGTTTATTGAAAGATCTTGCAAACAACAACTTATATACAATACAACCATAATAAATAAATAAAACATATTTACAATAATAATAATTGAATATGACTCTACAAAACAAAAAAAAACAAGAACATAAATGGTGCAAACCTAATTGCGCACAACATAATCCCTACGAGAGAGCCAGACTAAGGAACATCACCATCACCATGCATGTAGCCTTTTATAAAAACGGAGTGGGAACTGCCATTAGACCCCTTTCACACTGGGGCGCTACATCGCTAAAAATAGCACCTGCAAAGCACCCTGAAAGAGCCGCTGCTGTGTCTCCAGTGTGAAAGTCCCGAGGGCTTTCACACTGGAGCAGTGCGCTGGCAGGACGGTAAAAAAAGTCCTGCTAGCAGCATCTTTGGAGCAGTGAAGGAGCGGTGTATACACCGCTCCTGCCCATTAAAATCAATTGGGGAAGCGCGGCTATACTGCCAGCATAGCGCTGCTGCAGCAGTGCTTTGCAGTGGTTTTAACCCTTTATCGGCCGCTAGCAGAGGGGTAAATCTGCCCCGCTAGTGGCCGAATACCACTGCTAAAACTACGGTAAAGCGGCGCTAAAAATAGCGCCGTTTTACCGCCTCCGCCGCCTCCGCCCCAGTGTGAAAGGGGCCTTAGGTTAATTGAGGCAGCCATTTCTTAGCCTGACTATTCCCTCTCCCTGGAGAACCAGCCTGCTTCATTGCACCCTGGCACTATGGTTGCCACCTCATCCCTTTAAACCCGAACACATATTAATTACACAGGTTCTGTGGCTGATTAAGGTGGAAATTAAACTCACTTGTTGCCTTATCTGCATTTAATTAGCCCCAGAACCTGTGTAATTCATATGTGTTCGGGTTTAAAGGGATGAGGTGGCAACTCTACCTGGCAATCATCATCCATAGAGGATGCTGAAATGAACGAGTCCCATTCATCGTCATCATCATCTGGCAGGACCCCAAACTTATTTGCCAAAGGCAAAACCTTAGGACTTAAGGTAACTGTACCTCTTTTTTTTCTCTCTTTTGCCACTCCTCCTTCTATCCTCCAACCACTCCATATCATCCCTGGACAAAGCGGAATCAACAGCCTCCCCACCCCTATCCTCCTCTTCACCCCCCCCCCCACTCCCCCTTCCCTTATCTACCACCAGGCCAGCCTCTCAACCATCCTCCCCACTCCTCTTCACCCCACGATCCTCAATATAAACCCTGCAGCGTCGAGGGAGGGGGATTGGCACCGCACTTGATGCACCTGCCTCAGCACCTCTTTTTGCCTCTGCAATTTTAGAAGACACAGACACAGAAGGATTGGACACATTCTCTGCAACTGAAATCTTACCTACAGACTGGGAAGACACAGACATGCTGGGTATTGGCACAGACTGGGGCAACTGGGAAGACACAGACACATTGGGTATTGGCACAGACTCAGATGAACTCACAGGCATTCCAGCTGCTGAGCTCTGAGCATCCTCCATGTCCAGGCGGAAGAACTCTCTCATGAGCTCAGGATTGTTGTGCATTGCCTCAGGACACTGACTGTAAGGATGTCCCACCGCATTGCACAAATTGCACCTGATGATGTTACAATCTTTTGCCAAATGTCCTATACCCTGACACAGAGAGCACTTCATCACAGGACATCTCCATACCTCCTCCACCATACAGATAAATCCCCTTATGGTATGGATTCATTGCGGACAAGAACTGTCATTATTTTAATGAGTGGCTGGTGTGATATAAGATGGGGGATGGCCCTCTCCAGTCCGGCAGGCCCCTACACACATGCTCATATTTCTCCCAAAATATGTCCAAAGACTCCAGACGGATAAAGGACAAATCATACTCATAGAAACCTGCCGGACTGATCAGGGTGAAGATATCTGCAGATCTAAACCCCATCTGCAAAATCTTATCCACCACTGCCTTCCTATGTGGGGGGATTCAACCGCCCTCCCATTTTAATTGAACGACATTCCTTCTTTTAAACAGGGAGGAAGATAAAACATTTTCATATTCCTTCCCTGCTTGCTCCCCCTTCCCAGATCTTGTAGCAGCAACACAAGCATAAGTTGCAGTCTTGTCCTTAGATACATTTAAACCTGCTGACAGGGAGTCTGAATCAGCTGGGATAGCAGTCTTCTGATTAGCAGAGGCAGGACCCGCCCTCTCCCCCTGCTCTGAACACTCAGCTTCTTTCCTGGGTTCAAGCACAGTCTTGGCTACTGCAGACTCCTGGAGAGTTGTAGCACTACTGCACCCAGCATCTCCTTCACCATTCTCAGGAACAGCCGCTGTGTCTGGTCCAGGCAAAGTCACTGTATAAGGGGTGAAGAAAGCATCACTAATAAATGGAAAGTCCATACAGTTGCTTGTGGATAAATCAGTGAACAGTTCGATCAAATGCATCAAACACCAGGGTGAAACAAATCAAATCAAACGTGCCGCCACCTTAAGAAAAACCTGCTTACCAGCTGGCAAGCAAAGTTGGGCAGATGGCTTAAACCCAGCCAGGGCCTTTGCTTATACAGAGGATCAGCTGATGGACTAGAAGCTGGAAGATAAATTGGATGCTCAGACCGTTCCTACCGTCATACGAGCAGATACAGCCTGCAATACCAGACAGTGAGAATAGTAGAAAAGAAGGAAGCCAAGAAATTAAATGTGTCTCTCTTTAAGAGTTGCACTTTTTCCCCCAATCTCTTCAGCTTCAAACTCCTGATCATGTCCCAATAATCCGAGATTTTCAGCTGCCTAGTCACTGTATTGTCCATGGAGCTCCTCACTGCAGACTCTTCCCCCAGAAGCTGACAGTGACTCTAACCAGTTTGATTTAAAGCTTTGTTTTCAGAAGGTAATTTGTAATTCGGACTGCACTTCATGCTGTACATTGTCTATGGGCCTGGGCTGACTGCCCGTAGCACTACAACCCTCAGCAAGCTCATTGTCATTAATAGTCTACATTAAAGTCCACATCACCATCTTGTACACATAGTGTACATGCTTGCTGTGTTGTTACCTTTGCAATGTCATGGCTGACGGTGGAATCAGACTTCCCCCAGCTGCTGCAGACTTCATGGTGGATCTTGCTCTCCCTACAGGTCTCTGTTTCACAGGGTGAGGAATGGTGTCCATCTTCTCATCATCATCATCTGGGGAATCCACACCCGGAGGGGATTCCAGCTTACAGATGAATTCCAGCATGCCAGTACCTCTCTCAATCTCCTGCTCAGATGTTCCATATTGCTGCTGCAGAGGGAGGTTGACAGAGGCCTCCGCCATTGAGGGCTCAGCAGATGCCTGAGGTGTTGAAGAGCTGGGCTAATCCTCCAGGCCCACTCTCTCACTCTCTGCTGACTCTGTTGGTACCTGCATCTCCTCACTGGTTGGGTCACTTTCCATACAGGAAGCGGCTCCTCTCCTCATTAGGCTAAACCCTTCCTTGTTTCTAGATTTTTCTTTGAATATTCCACTATTCTCCTTCAGAGAGCTCACCAGTTCTTTCTGCTTCTTCACAGCTTGTTCCAAGTCTTTCAACTCAGGCCTCAGAGCCGGTCTCTTCTTGCTGTATAGTTTGGCACAAATCTGTTTTTTCTTCCTGAATTCAGTGATCAAAATCAACAATCTCTCCTCTTCTTTCTCAATCTGTTTCAGCTTACCGAAAATCCTCTGTCTAAAGGCAGACAGGGACTCATCACTCCTTGGGCCAGGCTCAGTATCTTCCACAGGCCAACCCAGGGGGCCCCCGCCAGGGCCCTTCCCAGGATCCAGCATCCCTCCTGGGCCTGAGAAGCAACTCCACCCCCTGGTCTCTGGAAGCATAGGAGCTAAGGCACCAGCAACCACACACCTCACTGTCAAGGAGTAGAATGGCAGTTTCCCACCATCCCTGTGCTGAGTTCCTGGGTCTGTACACCCGCTGTGCCCATTATGAGGGGTTCCCATCATCCCTGTGCTAACTTCCCGGGGTTGTACACCCGCTGTGCCCATTATAAGGGGTTAATCTTGTTTATTGAAAGATCTTGCAAACAACAACTTATATACAATAAAACCATAATAAATAAATAAAACATATTTACAAAATAATTGAATATGACTATACAAAACAAGAACATAGTAAATGGTGTAAACCAAATTGCGCACAACACAATCCCTACGGGAGAGCCAGACTAAGGAACATCACCGTCACCATGCATGTAGCCTTTTATCAAAAATATATTTGATCTTGAAAATCTAGGGGAGTGAATCAAGAATACAAAGAAAAGCTGCACACCCCGAGATCAACAGGCAGCAGCTACAGAGTCCTGATATTCCTCCACACCCTTATCCAGGCCTCCTGCTGCCACCTGCCTTTCTCAAGACCCCAAATCTTCCCAACCTCACCCAGAATGTCCTGCACCACCACTTCGACAGGGAGGATTTTACTCCATGAGGATACCTGACACCGTGCACTCCACGTAAAATAACAGACTACTAGACTAACTTAAAAAAAGTGTTTCCAAATCATAATCCCGACGAGTCTGGAATGCCCCATACACCCACTCTGCATAACTCATATGGGGGAGGAAGGGTATACTCAGAGCCATCCCCACCCTCTTGTACACCTCTATATTAAAAGGGTACTGAAGTAGAAAGTGATCCATGGACTCCACCACTACTCCACACTCCACTCTTAGGAAGCCCCGATCACTCATGGAAAGAAACTTCAAGTTGCCCTTCACATATAGTTTTTCATGAAAGGCCAAGCCTGATTCATAAACTTCATTGGGATTCTCTCCAAATTAATCAATCGCAAACCCACCCCCAAAACCAGGCTTGGGCAATCCCTAAAGGTCAGTGGCTCGCAAAAAGCAGAGCTAATGATCCGCTTCTCAAGAAGTTTCCTTGGAAGAGATCTGACTTCTCCTGCTGTTACTTGCCACTGCCGAAGCATTTTCAAACACAGAGAAACATAAGCCGGGAGTTTATCTTGCTTGACCCTCAGGCTTTTCACTGGCCCACCATTTTCCCAGTCTCGCAGAAAGGGCCTAAACCAGGACTGGAAAATACCAACCCACTCAGGCGGTCTCTCTGCCAACATGTTACCAAGATTGTACTTCACAAACATCAGAGAGTAAAAGACTACAGGGTTGATCATCCCTAGAATACCCTCCCACCTAGGAAGGTAAGTCACATTCCTTTTGACAAGATTTATTCTGTTCCCCCATAACAGCTGGAAGAAACAACTATAGACCATGGTATAGAAAGAAACTGGCAAAACGCAAACAAAACTGACATACAGAAAAATCGGAATCAGGTAAGTCTTGATCAGATCAACCTTTTCCCTTTAAGAAAAGCCGCCAAACTTTCCAGCTTGCCACCTTGACATGGGCATTCTTCAGCCTGTTCACCCAATTTGCATGACCATAGTCAGCTGGGCCGAAATCAATGCCTAGAACTCAAATTTTTTGTTGGGGCTCCGGGAAGTCATCCAGGAGAACAAAGCTCTCACCTTCCACGCCCATCCAGAAAGCTTCACACTTGTCCTGGTTGACCTTTGAACCTGATGCCTCTGCATACTGCCTTACTACTGAGACCACCTCCTGCGCCTCCACAGTCCCAGAGACAAAAACAGAAACATCATCAGCATAGGCCACAACCTTCAAAGGAGGCTCACCAGCGATGCCCAAAAGTACCCCACACAATGGTCCACTCTCTAGCCTAATAATGAAGGGGTCGATTGCAAACACATATAGCAGAGGACTCAATGGACACTCCTGACGTACGCCCGAGCCGACCTCAAAGGGCTGCCCGACCCAACCATTAACCAGAGGAAAGCTTTCAGCCCCTTTGTACAAAATCTTGAGCCAATCAATGAACCCCCCTCCAGGCCATATTTGTCAAGAAGGAGCCACAAGTACTCATGATTAACCCGATCAAAGGCCTTAGCCTGATCCAATGTCAGCAAAAATTTACCCCAACCAGCAGCTCTACAATGCTCCAAGGCCTCCCGGACAGCTAACACTGCTGAGAAAGTGCTTCTACCTTGGACCATAAAGTGCTGGTGGTGGGATAACAAACTGCCTGCAACTGGTGATAATCACCAGAAGAAAATCTTTGCCAGTATCTTTCTATCGACATTAAGAAGGCTAATGGGGCGCCAATTCCCAATCATCGAAGGATCCTTACCCTTTGACAGAAGGATCACTGCAGATTGCCTCATGGAAGGAGGGAGAGAACCCTCATACAAACAGCCGTTAACCGCTTGCCGACCGCTGGCCGTCAATAGACGGCCAGGCGGCGCGGCTCTCGTTGCGGGAGGGCGTCATATGATGGCCTCCCATTTAAACAGGGAATGCGCGTGATCGTGCCTGCATCCCTGTTCCTTCGGTGACGGCGTGTCACGGAGACACCGCTCGCCACCGAGGGGGGTGAACAGCCATTGGACATGGCTGTTTACCACGTGAGTGTTTAAACTAGTTACCACTAGCTACCGTGACTTCATCACGGCCGATCACAGATAGGTCCACCCCATTGTGCACGGTGCATGCGCGTGATCGCGAGCGTGCTGCGCATGCACGTCGGTGGCAGAGTGTTCCCGGGAACACTACTTGTCACCGACGCCGGTAAACAGCCATTGGCTGGCTGTTTACCCACGTGATCGACTGTGATCCATTCACAGCCGATCATAAATGTAAACACAGAGTGGTAACTAGCTGTTACCAGCACTTCTCTCCTCACACACCGTTTCCAGTGTGAGGAGAGAAGAGCCAGAAGCACCAACACCACACCTGTCCCATCGCCCCCCCAATTGTCATCTGTCACCCAACAGTCACCACAGTCACCCAATAAAGTGCACCTGTCACATAAGGGACTGCCATCAGTGACCATCAGCAGTGCACCTGTCACCCGTCACAAATCAATGACCATCAGCGGTGCATCTGTCACCCGTCACTCGTCAGCCATCACCCGTCACCCATCAGTGACCGCCAGCTATCACCCGTCACCCATCAGTGACCGCCAGCCATCACCCATCAGTGACCGCCAGCCATCACCCGTCAACCATCAGTGACCGCTAGCCGTCACCCATCAGTGACCGCCAGCCATCACCCATCAGTGACCGCCAGCCATCACCCGTCACCCATCAGTGGCTGCCAGCCATCACCCGTCACCCATCAGTGACCGCTAGCCATCACCCATCAGTGACTGACAGCCATCACCCATCACCCATCAGTGACCGCCAGCCATCACCCGTCGCCCATCAGTGACCGCCAGCCATCACCCGTCACCCATCAGTGACCGTTAGCCATCACCCATCAGTGACCGCCAGCCATCACCCGTTACCCATCACCTGTCACCCATCAGTGACCGTCAGCCATCACCAATCACCTGTCACCCTTTAGTGACCGTCACCCATCACCATTCACTGTCCGTGGCCTGTCACCCATCAGTGACCATCGCCTGTCACACCGTCATCACTGATCAGTAAACGTCAGCTGCCACCCATCGCACAGCCCATCAGTGACCATCACCTGCCACCTATCACACCGCGTCATGTCCAAAAGAGTATACAGCAGTGAGGAGGCATTCCAGATCCTCTCCATGACCGATGAGAGCAACGGGGAGTTCTCACCAGATTCCAATTCGGATTCTGGATCAAATTCGGCATTTGAACCAAATAGTGAATCGGCAAATGATTCAGAGGAAGAATGGGTCCCTGCCAAAAGGGCACGGCCCCCTGGAAACCAGGATTATATTCCCAGGCCCAGTAATAGTGCTGCCACCACCAATAGGCCCCAGGAACAAATTCCCAGGCCCAGTACCAGCGCTGCCGCCAGCGTTAGGCCCTGGGAACAAATGCCCAGTAGAAGCGCTGCCGCCGGCGATAGGCCCCAGGAACAAATGCCCAGTACCAGTCCTGCCACATTACGCCTGAGTACCAGCACAGGAAATTCCAATACAACTACTGGAGTGTCACACCCCCAAGAGCCAGGGCCTCTACATACATGCCAGATGGTCTTGCCAACCCAACATGGCTGCCTTCCAACTCGGCATCGCCAATCATTCCCCCGTTCACAGCACTGCCAGGTGTGCAGACCAACACCCGAAATTTCTCAGAGATTGATTTCTTTCATATGTTTTTGCCCGACACTATGCTGCAATTTATTGTGGACCAGACAATATTGTATGCCCAGCAATATATTGCCAACAACCCCCAATCATCCTATGCCCGTCCTTTTGAGTGGAGAGATCTGAATTTGGAGGAGTTCAAAGTGTTTATGGGCAGGGGCGTGGCATACGAGCCCATAGATGGCCGCTTAGCGTCTGAGCTCCGCCACCTCGCCAGGGAAATCCGTCTCCATCGGAGCATCTGGACGAATTATACTCCTCCATCCGCCACACCGGAGCTCAATACACCTCCAGTGATGCCGCGGAGAAGAAAAGAACCGCCGCCACAGCTCCGCAAGCTGCCGGGGTTCTTCACCTCAGCGCGGCCTAGCCAAAATGGTGCCCAAATGAAGTGCGGATCGAAACAGGCCGCATCCACGGCCTATTCTCCTGGTCTGAGCGGCACCGATCCAGGACATCCACACAGCGGATCGTCCTCAGCGGCGTCCACACCGACTACCAGAAGCTCTGCTAAATCTAGACAGAGGACATCCTCTCCTCAGGATACTAGGCCGCTGCATGACATGGAGGTAAGCGCTCACACTACCTCACAGCCACAGGCCTCAGCAGCCCCTGATCCCATAGAGGGTTTTCCTACATCTGGGCAGCCAGTCTCAGACACTGTCCTCAAGGAGATGCTAATGTCACTGAGATCATCTCTGCATCAGGACATGCTGCAAACAGTGCAAAAATGTCAGGCAGAAGTGCATTCACTAGGTGAAAGGGTAAATCAGATTGAGATTACTCTAGATTCACATGCATCCTCTTTCAATGCAATGGTGGATGCTCATGCTACCCAGTCAGATGAAGTCTCCTGGATCAAAGACAAATTATCTGACCTCGAGGACAGATCCAGAAGGAATAACCTAAAAGTAAGAGGCATTCCTGAATCCGTCCCTGCACTACAACTACCACAATATGTCCAAGAGTTATTCACGGCACTGCTCCCTGCAATGTCTGCGTTGGAGCTCACAGTGGAAAGGGTGCCAGAATACCTAAACCATCCTTTTTACCAGATGATGTACCCAGGGATGTTCTATTAAGGCTCCACTTTTATAAAGCAAAAGAAGCCATATTGGCCTCCTTACGCAACCCTGATCAGCGCCCACCTAAATATGCCACTCTTCAGCTACTCCCTGATATGTCTAGACATACCCTTCAAAAACGCCGCAATCTAGCTACCATTACTAAAGCGCTACGCAACCATCACATACTTCACAGATGGAAGTATCCAGCTGCGCTCTCAATCACTCATAACGGTGTGACCACCATGGTCTCCACTATGGAGGAAGGCCTGCATATCCTCAGACAGTGGGGCATACTGTCAGAGACCTGTCCGTCTCCCATACCAGTCGACACTCCTTCACACATACAGGCAGACTGGCAGGTGGTGAAACAAAAGAAGAGTGATAAAAAACCGGCTCCACTACCGGATTGCTCCTAAGTGACCCACTCAATTCTTATACCCGCAATCCCCCGGTGAAGGCATACTTGGAAATATTTCCAATACCCCTCAAACCTACTGAACAGTGCTTATGGATCACGAATCCCCCTGCGGATTCTCCTATCACCCTGTAACTTTTCTTTTTCTCCTTTTCGTTTGTTCTGTTGCTTGTTTTGCATAGTTTTTATGGATCAACCACCATCTACAGAGCTGTACCCATGTATGCTCTTATGGAAAGGATCATACCAACCCTACGTCCTGCCTATCCATCCTGAAGGACACTTCAGACGCAAAGCCATCCTGGTAAAGAAATCATCTATCAAGCGTGAGTACTACTCCACTTCGTCATACAGCATACCCTCCTATATACACGATGCCAGTTAAAATACTATCCATCAATGCCCATGGTTTAAATCACCCAGCCAAGAGAGCATCTCTTTGGAAAGACGCTGACTCTTCCCAATGCGATATTCTGTGCGTTCAAGAAACACACTTCCATCACGCAACACCACAAAAATGCTCTCACAGAAATTTTCAACACTACTTTTTCTCCAATATGAATGCGAAAAAAAGAGGGGTCATGGTGGCTATCAAAGACTCTATATCATTTCACCTTCATTCCGAAATATCCGATATAGCAGGCAGATACCTTATTCTTATCTGTGATATTAATTCTACCCGCTATACTCTTGTGAATGTATATGTTCCCAATACCAAACAAATTTATTTCCTGAACAGGTTGATGAAGAAACTGAAAAAAATCCAACAAGGTTCCCTTATATTTTGTGGAGACTTTAACATTACTCCTGATCCCAGCATGGATTCTACCTCGACTTACTCAAAAAAACCTCCTTCTCTGAATTTTTTCCTCAGATCGCATGATCTATTCGATAGCTGGCGCTGTAAACATGCTAACGAACGGGACTTCACATTTTACTCTCACAGGCATTGCACTTATTCGAGGATCGATCAAATGGTTGCTTCAAAAAGTGATCGATATTAAAATAAATAATATTACTTGGTCAGATCACGCTTCTATCCTTTTAACACTAGGAGACAATTATCCTACTAATGGGGCATTCATATGGCGCGCAAGCCCTCAAGTAATACAATCCACAACCACTAAGAAATCACTAGAAAGCCATTTGTCTGATTACTTCCAGATCAATTCCTCTTCCACAAATGATCCGTATGTGCTTTGGAATGCCCACAAGGCATACATTAGAGGCATATTTATTCAACTGTCTACAAAGCTTAAAAAACAGAAGCAGCAGCGGCTTGATACTCTTTACGCAGATATCAAAGCTCTAGAAGTTATAGACAAAAAAAAACCCTACAAGCCAGGTTAGCAAAAAACTGACAGACCTGCGACACGCTCTCAGGTTAGAATTACTTCATTCCTTTGAACAAAAGGAACGACGTCTAAAAATGTTTTTCTATTCGACCAGCAACAAAGCTGGCAAAGCACTGGCCCGTAAACTACGAGGCCAATGCTTCAAGACTAAAATACCTTTCCTCATTAGCCCTACTTCCAAACAAAAAGTATTTGACCCCCAAGGAATTGCTAATGCATTTAGCGAATACTACGGGTCCTTATACAACCTTAATCATGACAATCATATTGTCCAGCCATCACAAAGAACTATAAATGAATTTTTAGAAAATATTAATCTACCCAAAATCTCCACTTCTCAAATTCAAGCCTTGAATTCCCCTTTTTCGCTATCTGAACTACTGACAGTAATTGACACTCTTCCTATCAATAAATCTCCAGGACCAGATGGTTTGACAGGGGAATATTATAAGACTTTTAAACACTATTTAGGACCACACCTTCTAAAGGTATTTGAGGCTGCTGCTGCTTCGTCTTCTTTTCCACCTGAAATGTTAGAAGCATTAATAGTCACATTGCCTAAACCAGGGAAGACACCGGATGTCCCTCAAAACTTCAGACCGATATCCTTATTGAATACTGATCTCAAGCTTTATGCCAAAATTATAGCACTGAGGCTTATTGACATCCTCCCCACCATAATCAACCCAGATCAATCTGGATTCACCAAAGGTAGGCAAACATCTGATGCTACCAGAAGACTAATAGATGTGATTCATACAGCCAGGAAACATGGGACGCCTTCTCTGCTTCTTGCTTTGGATGCAGAGAAGGCGTTCGATAGAGTGCACTGGACATATCTCTCAACCACTTTGGAAACATTTGGTTTTACAGGTCACATATTGTCTGCAATACTATCTTTATATACCTCACCATCAGCTAGGGTATACACCTCTGGTATGCTATCTAAACCTTTCAAGTTCACAAATGGCACCCGCCTGGGCTGTCCATTATCCCCTCTCATTTTCAACTTCTTAATGGAGCCCCTTGCAGCCAGCATAAGACAAAACCCTAATATACAAGGTTTTACTTTCAATAACCATAAACACGTCATAAGTCTCTTTGCTGACGACGTGATCCTCATGTTAACTAATCCGGTGTCTTCCCTACAACACGTCTCTCAACTTTTACATGACTATGGTAAGGTATCATATTACAAGGTGAACAAAACCAAATCTTACATATTGGATCTTGGAATAGCAACATCAGATAAAACAATTTTGCAAAACAAATACCCTTACGTATGGGACTCACAAGAAATAACTTACTTGGGGATTAAAGTAACATCCTACCCCTCACAATTATTTCACGCTAACTACCTTCCGTTAATACGTACATTGCAAATAGGTCTCCAATCCCTAAGCAAACACACATTGTCATGGTCAGGCAGGCTGGCTGCCTTCAAAATGCAAATTCTGCCACAAATACTATATATATTTCGCACAGTTCCCATCCCTGTCCCACGACAACACTTTCATACCTTACAATCCATACTTTCTAGATATTTATGGGATGGCAAAAAAGCCAGAAGTGCTCTAACCAAACTCCGTAAAACAAAAACAGCAGGAGGGGTTGGTCTCCCAATTTTTGCTGACTACCATCTAGCTGCAATCCTAGCACAACTAAGAGGGTGGTTCCCCCATCCCCAACAGCCTCTTTGGTGTTCTATTGAACAAACCAACATACCAGGAGGAAGCATCTATGATTACTTGTTAGCTTCTATGCACCTACAGTCTAAACCCTCTGACATCTCTCTCCCGACTCTAGCAACACTAAACTCATGGAAAACACTGATAACAACTAAATCCAGATCCTCTCCTACTATATCCTTGTCGATCCCTCTGTCAACATTGGCTTTATTGATCCCAGACATACCCTTGAATAGATGGACAGCGAAGGGAATACATTGGATTTCGGACTTATATTCCGATACTAAAGTCAGTTCGTTTGACACTCTAAAACGACTTATAATCTGCCTTCTTCAGAACGTTTTCAACACTTTAGAATTGCTACTTACCTCAAAAAACATAACGTCAATTATAAGTTATTCTGGCAAATTCACGTATATCTCACAGCCATAGTTCCTCGCAAAGGAGGTATATCGTTATTTTACACTTTATCTCCATGACAAAAACATATTCAACAAAACAAATTCCATGCTAGCATGGGAAAGAGATCTTAAAGATACCTTTTCCCCACAACAATGGCACAAAGCAATACAATATATCCACTCGGCTACCAATAGCACCAACCTATGGGAACTCTCACATAAGATTATGCAGCGTTGGTATTTAACACCATATCGTCTAGCTAAATTCAATTGCTCCGCACCATCCACCTGTTGGAGAAATTGTGGGCAAACCGGCACTATCTATCACATCCTATGGGGATGTACACACCTGACGTCATATTGGTCTCACATCCTCACAATCCTACATCAAATAACGAATTTAACTATACGGAATCCTTCATCCTTAGCTATCCTAAACATAGGTATACAAGACATCCCACCACTACATAGACAATTTACTGTTCACTTATTCCTAGCGGCCAAACTAGTAATACTAAGAAAATGGAGATCGCTGCACCCTCCAGACATAGAAGAGGCGATAACTACATTGTCTTTGCATTACACTTACGAAAAGATGCTAGCATCCATTAATGGAAAGTACGACGCATTTTTTCTAAGTTGGCAAGGTTGGATAAAATGGTATGATAATTATCATAAATGATTGACACCACATCTGCTGATTTTTATTTTTTCTTAAAAAACACCCATGACCATCCCTTTCCATATGGCTTCTGAAATGATCCTGTATTATATACACTTTAGCTCCTTTTACTAGTTTCTAACTATACGCTGTTGTTACAAGAACGCTAACAGATATAACCTGGTTAATACTGCTGTTAAAACAGAGGTAGGCGGAGGCTGTGCCTCAGTCAAGCCACAGTTAGCTCCCATATGGGGTGGCTGGCCGGGGCATATAGCCCCTCCTGCCTCGTCTTATTCCTCTCATCTCAGGGAATTGTATTAAGAATGTAAACATGTAAGTAAATATTAGCATCTATGGTTTATATTTTGATGTACAATATCTACTGTTATGTATCAGCATGGTGTATATCTTTGTAAACTGACAAAACTTGAATAAAAAATATTAAAAAAAAAAAAAAGTGTTTATGGGCCTCACTCTAAACATGGGGATTACAAAAAAAAATTAAGGACATGCCTATTGGTCCACCAACCCTATCCACAATATGCCCATTTATTCTGCCCTAATGTCCAGGTCCTGATACAAGATGATAATGCGCTTTCTTCACTTCAGCGACAACACCCAGTGCCCTCCCCACAATCATCCAAATTACGACAAGTTATACAAGGTTTGCCCACTGATAAATTTCTTTTCCCAACAATTTGCAGAACTCTATGTCCCCGATCAGAATATTTGCGTCGATGAGTCCCTGGTACCCTTTTCAGGCCGACTAGGAATAAAGCAGTATATTCCTAGCAAAAGGGCCCGATATGGAGTAAAAATATACAAGCTATGTGAGAGAGCCACGGGATATTTGTATGCGTTCCGCATATACGAGGGAAAAGATTCCCAGCTCCAGCCCCCTGAGTGCCCGGCCTACATGGGCACAACTAGAAAAATTGTATGGGACCTGGCATACCCACTTCTAAACAAAGGATATCACATTTACGTTGACAACTTTTACATGAGCCTGCCCCTTTTCAAACACTTATACACTGCAAAAACCCTGGCCTGTGGAACCTCCAGAAAAAATAGAAAGGGCTTCCCACAATCTTTAGCGAACAAAAAGCTGCGAAGGGGGAAAGAGCATCATTGAGATGCAACGAAGTGCTGGCCTTGAGGTGGAAGGATAAGAGGGACGTGCACATGATGTCCACCATCCATGACGACACTGCAATTGAGGTACAAAGAAGACAAGGTCCCATTGAAAAGCCAACATGTGTCCAAGATTATAATCTCTACATGGAGGGGGGGTAGATTTTAACGATCAAATTATTCAGCCCTATTTGTCAATAAGGAGGTCCCGATTCTGGTATAAGAAGGTAGCAATTTATCTAATCCATTTGGCCATTTACAATTCCTACGTAGTCTACACCAAATCCATTGAAAGCCCCACCCCCTTCCTAAAATTCATAGAAGAAGTTGTCACGTCCCTCATCTATCACCAAAGACCCCCCCAGAAGACCCCCCCAGAAGATCTGAGGCTGTTTGCCGACTTCATGAGCGCCACTTCCCCTTCAGCATTCCACCATCTGAAGCAGGCCGAAGACGGCAAAAAAAATGTTGCGTGTGCACCAAAAAAGGATTTAGAAAAGATGCCAGCTACCATTGTCCCCAGTGTCCCTCCCAACCTGGCCTTTGCATTGGTGAATGCTTCCAACTTTATCATACATCCATAAAATATTAGCCCATATTTTTAACCATTTCCCCAATTTTATCATCTGTGCTGACCATTTTCCATTCTTTCCCAAATAACCATGCCACTGCCTTCCATGTGAACTGACCCTGGCCTGTTTTTTGACTATGCCTCTGCCTACCGTTTGGACTGCTTTCATGTGAACTGACCCTGGCCTGTTTTGTGACTATGCCTTTGCCTACCGTTTGGACTGCCTCCACGTGAACTGACCCTGGCCTGTTTTATCAACTACTCTACTGCCTACCGCTTGGACTGCTTGCACGTGAACTGACCTTGGCCTGTTTTATGGACTATGCTTTTGCCTACCGCTTGGACTGATCTGTTGCCCTGCTAATGTAGTACACAGGGGTCTCACATATGTGAGGGGCTCCAGATTTGTTTTTACGGTTGGAGAAAACAACTATTTTTGTTTTCTCCGGGTTTCGGAATTAGGGTCTGGAGTCCGGAGGCTTCATAGAGATTTGGGTGGGTCGAAGCCTCTACCCCTGTACACAGGTCTTACCTGATTGTGGCCCTCAGCCTGCTGCTGACCTACTGCCACCATGCCCATGCCTGACGCATGAATGGACCACACCGCTACCTGGACTATGCAAATAATTAGCTGTAGCAGGAGGCAGTATGTTTATGAAGGGCTGGAGAGTGGTACAATAATGAGTGTCTGCAGTTAACAATGTACCAGGACCAATATTATGGCTGTGCTGGCTGTCTCTGCCTGGACAATTTCTATGGACTGTGCTGTGCCGACTATAGACAATATTCCTGCTTGCTGCCTGGATAGTTAATATTGCTGTCGCTAAGCACCTCCCTGCCTGCTGCCTGGACCAGTGCTCTCCTCTGTGGATACTACTAAAAGCACAGGTAATGCTTTTTTTTACCCTTTCTGCAATAGAATTTATTTTGGATTGTAATTCTTGGTATGTGCATGCTATGTGTTAGAAATATGAAGGGTTTTCAAAAATGATAGGTTGCCAGGAAATTATATGTCATTTATGCTCCTAGAACGCCTGATGGTGCTACTTGGATGTTGGGCCTCTGTATGTGGCCAGGCTGTGTAAAAGTCTCACACATGTGGTATCGCCATACTCAGGAGGAGTAGCAGAATGTATTTTGGGGTGTCATCTTTGCTACGTACATGCTATGTGTTGGAAATATCTGATAAATAGACAACTTTGTGTAAAAAAAAATGCATTTTCATTTTTTTCCACATTTTCCAAAAACTTCTGGGAAAAAATGAACCGTTAAAAAGACTCATTATGCCTCATAGATTATACGTTGGGGTGTTTGCTTTCCAAAATGGGGTAATTTTGGGGGCAATTCCATTGTCCTGGTGCTCCAGGGCCTTCAAAAATGCAAAAGGTGGTTGAGAAATGAGATGTGTCATTTAGGCTCGTAGAACGCATGAAGATGCTACTTCAAAGTTCGGCCTTTGTATGTGGCCAGGCTGTGTAAAAGTCTCACACATGTGGTATCGCTATACTCAGGAGGAGTAGCAGAATGTATTTTGGGGTGTCATCTTTGCTACATACATGCTATGTGTTGGAAATATCTGATAAATGGACAACTTTGTGTAGAAAAAAATGCATTTTCATTTTTTTCCACATTTTCCAAAAACTTCTGGAAAAAAATGAACCGTTCAAAATACTCATTATGCCTCATAGATTATACGTTGGGGTGTTTGCTTTCCAAAATTGGGTCAGTTTGGGGGCAATTCTATTGTCCTGGTGCTCCAGGGCCTTCAAAAGTGTAAATGGTGGTTGAGAAATGAGATGTGTCATTTAGGCTCGTAGAACGCATGAAGATGCTACTTCAAAGTTCGGCCTTTGTATGTGGCCAGGCTGTGTAAAAGTCTCACACATGTGGTATCGCCATACTCAGGAAGAGTAGCAGAATGTATTTTGGGGTGTAATTTGTTGTATGCATATGCTCTGAGAGAGAAATAACCTGTTAATATGACAATTTTGTAAAAAAATAGAAAAAAAAAAAAACCTTCATTTTGCAAAGAATTGTGGGAAAAAATTACAACTTAAAAAAATTCACCATGCTACTTACTTAATACCTTGGAATGTCTACTTTCTAAAAAGGGGTCATTTAGGGGGTATTTGTACTTTTCTAACTTGTTAGTGTCCCAAGAAAAGAGATAGACCATCAGTACATTTGTGTGATCAGATGTGATCAATTTTCAGTGATTGGTGCCATAGTTTGTAGACTCTATAACTTTCACAAAGACCAAATAATTTACACTAATTTGGGTTATTTTTAACAAAGATATGTAGCAGTATAAATTTTGGCAAAAATTTATGAAGAAAAATTACTAATTTGCAAAATTTTATGACAGAAACAAAGAAAAAGGCATTTTTTTCACAAAATTTACGTACTTTTTTATTTATAGCACAAAAAATAAAAAACCCACTAGTGATTAAATACCACCAAAAGAAAGCTCTATTTGTGTGAAAAAAAGAATGCAAATTTCATATGGGTACAGTGTTGCATGACTGAGTAATTGTCATTCAAAATGTGAGAGCGCTGAAAGCTGAAAATTGGTCTGGGCAGGAAGGGGGTGTAAGTGCACTGTATTGAGGGGGTTAAAAACCTCCACAAGGTAGGGAGCCAGGATCGTCTTAAAACATTTATAAAATTCAGCTGTCAAACCATCTGGCCCTGGCATTTTCTTGATGGCTAGTTTATCAAAAGCCCCAGAATCTCCTCCATTTGAAACAAGGCGGTCAAGTTTCCTCCGCAAACGCTGGTAGGTGATATACTTATCTTGCTGCTTCTTTCTTCCTATTGCCTTGAAAAACCCAACAGTCCGCTGTTTAACAAGCTCCCACCATTCTTACTTGCTCTTGCAAAAGTCTAGGATTGTTACCTGTGCTTGAAAAAATCCTCAAAGGATTGTCTTACTCTCTCGTCTTCCAGGAGGGCCGAATTCAATCTCCAGATACCCCTCCCCCTAGGTGGCATGTCTGGGGCATTCAGAGTCACAGATAGAATACAGTTATCAGAAAACTCTACTGCCCGACACACAGGTGCCGAAAAAGCAGAGTCTCCCTTTAAAAAAAACCTATCTATCCTACTCTGACTACTACCTTGCTGAAAAGTGAACCCCGTGCTGTCTGGGCAGCGCTTAATGTGTGCATCTACTAGACCTGCTTCCCTAACTATCGCATTGAGAAAAAGGGTGTCATAGCGCAGCTTATCTCTGAAACCTCTCCTGTCTTTAGACCTGGTAATTGTGTTGAAATCACCTCCAAAGATAACCTGCTGGGCCATCAAAAGAAAAGGCTTAATCTTTCTAAAGAGGCATTTCCTGTCCCACTTCATCTGGGGACCATAGATGTTAATCAGGCGCAGGTCCTGCCCCTTCACGGAGAAGTCTAAGACCATGAATCTCCCTATCTCTACCTCAATTACCCGCTGGCACTTTACCATACCAGAAAAAAGGACTGCAACCCTGCTGTAAGGCTCAGGGTTGACCAAAGAGACCAAATTGAGGGACCACATCTCCACTCCTTCTTTGCCAGACTACTCAGATGCGTCTCTTGCAAAAACAAAATGTCAGCAAAAAACTCGCTGAGCAAAAACAAGGACATATGACGAGCACTTACTGATCTTAAGCTGGCAACATTAATGGTTTTCACTTTTAAGGGAGTGGGAACTGCCATTAGGGTAGTTGAGGCAGCCGTTTCTTAGCCTGACTACTCCCTCTCCCTGGAGAACCAGCGCGCTTTGTTGCACCCTGGCACTCATCATCCATAGAGGATGCTGAACTGAACGAGTCCTATTCATCGTCATCATCATCTGACAGGACCCCAAATTTATTTTCTAAAGGAAAAACTTTAGGATTCAAGGTAACTGAACCCCCTTTTTTCCTTCTTTTGCCCCTCCTCCTCCTATCCTCCAACCATTCCATATCATCCTTAGACAAACCAGAATCAACAGCCTCCCCACACCTATCCTCCCCTTCACCCCACTCCCCCGCACTCCCCCTTCCCTTATCTACCACCAGGCCAGCCTCTCCACCATTTTCCCCACTCCTCTGCACCCCACGATCCTCAATAGAAACCCTGCAGCATCGGGGGAGGGGGACTGGCACTGTACTTGATGCACCTGCCCCAGCACCTCTTGCTGCCTCTGCAATTTTAGAAGACACAGAAGGATTGGACACATTCTTGGCAACTGATACCTTACCTACAGAAGACAAAGGCACACTAGGTAAATGCACAGACTGGGAAGACACAGATATATTGGGTATTGGCACAGACTGGGGCACCACAGACTGGGGAAACACAGACACATTGGGTGTTGGCACAGACTCAGATGGACTCCCCAGCTGCTGAGCTCTGAGCATCCTCCATGTCCAGGCGGAAGAACTCTCTCATGAGCTCAGGCTTGTTGTGCATTGCCTCAGGACACTGACTATAAGGATGTCCCACCGCATTGCACAGATTGCACCTGATAATATTACAGTTCTTCGCCAAATGTCCTATACCCTGACACAGAGAGCACTTCATCACTGGAAAGGAGGATGCAAGATGCCCTTCATCACCACATTTGTTGCAGAGGTTTGGCTGGCCTGGATAGAAGATGGTCAGCCTGTCCCTCCCCAGGAAAGCTGAGGATGGCAATGCTGAACGACATTGTCAACGACCTTGTCCACCCCCCTGTCCATATTCCCCGATCATCCAAAATCATTTTTAGGGGGCTCAGGACGTCTCCATACCTCTTCAACCATACAGATAAATCCCCCTGCGGTATGGACTCATTGCGGACAAGAATTGTCACTGTGACTCAGAATCTCTTGTTAAGTAGGGGATGCCCTTGTTTCAGCTCCCCATACACCTCTTATGTCTAAGTCACCCTGTGCTATACTGGCACAGGGTGAGTGAGAAAATATATCTTGGACTACTTAAAATGGGACAGTAATATTTGTCCACAATTTCTCCCAGGATGTATGTAGAGACTATTCTTGGTTTGATTGATTCTGAACTCAACATGTTAATTGAGTGAGCTGATCACATTGTCCTCTATACAATGTAGGAGACTGGCCGACACCTATTGGAGCTTCTGCTATTGTGAGAAAATGTCCTGTGGTTGTACTTATGATAATTAACTCTGTTACTGTGTGCAGCTCGGTGCCCACAAGTCTGTGTCCTACAGGTCATATTTCTGAGTCATCTGGTCTGGGTAAATGATTTAGTAAACTAGCTCATGTTAATTAGGTTAATTAGGTTACGTTTGTATTGTTAGAGTAATGTGAGCAGGAGGGGGGAACCTCATCTTCTCCTGTATATAAGACTGTATTCTAATAAATATATATAGTCCATGTTAGCATCTAAGCAAGTGTCGCCTTGTTTTGTGCTTATGAGCGGTTGGACTATCTGATATCTGTATCCAGACTACAAAGAAGTGGTATACTGACAGAAGCACTCAAGCGGAGTGAGGGACGTTCCGTGACAGTCACCATTATAATGAGGGGCTGGAGTGATATAAGCTTGGTAATGAGCCCTTTCCAGTCCTGCAGGCTCCTACACACATGCTCATATTTCTCCCAAAATATGTCCAAAGACTCTGGACGGATAAAGGACAAATTGTACTCATAGGAACCTGCCGGATTGATCAGGGTGAAGATATCTGTGGGCCTAAACCCCATCTGCAGAATCTTATCCACCACTGCCCTCTAGGGATGAGCTTCGTGTTCGAGTCGAACCCATGTTCGACTCGAACATCATCTGTTCGCCCGTTCGCCGAATTGCGAACGATATGGGCCGTTCGCGCCAAATTCGTGTGGCGCGTCACGGCACATAATTCACTGCGGCATCGCAGTGCATTGCTGGCTGATGATTGGCCAAGCATGCACTATGACCCGCATGCTTGGCCAATCACAGCGCCGTCTGAACAGAGAGCCGTAATTGGCCAAAGCCAAGGAGGCTTTGGCCAATTATGACTCAGGGGCCCCACACTATATAAGGCCGCCTGCACGGCGGCCCTGTGTAGTGTGTGTTCCGGCGTTCATAGATAGAGAGAGAGAGACAGTGTCATTTGATTTGAGTTAGATAGATTAGGCAGGACAGTCAGTCAGTTAGCTGCACTTACAGTGTATTGTGTATATATATGCATCCCAGGTGTTGCATATATATATATAGGGCTGAAACAACTAATCGATTAATCGACAACTAATCGATTATGAAATTAATCGATTACTATTTTCATAATCGATTAATCGGCCAGTAACATAATGGGGTTAAAAATAATAAAATTAGCCCTTTATAGTACAAAAAGAGCAAATAATCGCTACTGTACATATTGCTTTCACAGTTCTACAGAAAAAAATGAACCCCTTACAGTAGCGATTATTTTCTTTTTTTGTACTATAAAGGGCTCATTTTAGTTTTTTTTAACCCCATTATGTTACTAAACGTCTTAGACCTGGTTCACATCTTTGTGTTTTTTGCAGAAACATACTACAGTCCAGTTAACATGGTTTTCTATGGGACACGTTCACATCTATGTTTTTTTTCAGCCGCTGCGTATTTGGAAAGGGTCAAGGACTTTTTTTAATGCAAAACTGTGCTTTTTTGGTTCAATATACTTCAATGGAGAAGCTGCAGAAAAGCATGTAATGCGTTTTTGCAGCAATTTGTATTTTTTAATCTGCCCAACAACAAATTGGGCAAAAAACTGTATTTCTCTTCTAATAGTGTATACAGTATATCTCTTCTAACAGTGTATATACAGTATATCTCTTCTGTCTGTTATTCTCAGAGTGGATTCAATATTTTGCTCCCTAACCATATAGTTGGTTGTTTATATTTACCACTGCATAGAGATATTAAAGAATAAATTGCTTTTTTTTAAAAAAACTTTACATATTAACTAAATTATACACCACACTTTTTTTTAAGGTTATTAACCGATTAATCGATTAATCGAAACAATAATCGACCAACTAATCGATTATGAAAATAGACCTATATATATATATACACTGTATTCAGTTTAGCTAGATCCGTTCCTGTTAACTTCTTACTGACAGGCAGGCTTGTCTTGTTACAGTATTTACAGCTACCTGAAGAAAATTGCTGGTGTTCTTTTGATCCTATTAGTACCACAGTCAGGCAGCTAGACTATTTACAGTTAGTGCAGTGCGTCCTGCTCACAGTGTTCTGCTAAACCTACAAGTTAGTGGGGTGCGTCCTGCTCACAGTGTTTAGCTAAAACTACAAGTTAGTGTGGTGCGTCCACCTCACAGTGTTCAGCTAAACCTACAAGTTAGTGTAGTGAGACCTCTGCACAGTGTTAATCTAAAGCTACAAGTTAGTGCAGTGCGTCCTGCTCACAGTGTTCAGCTAAAACTACAAGTTAGTGGGGTGCGTCCTGCTCACAGTGTTCAGCTAAAACTACAAGTTAGTGGGGTGCGTCCTGCTCACAGTGTTCAGCTAAAATTACAAGTTAGTATAGTGAGACCTCTGCACAGTGTTCATCTAAAGCTACAAGTTAGTGCAGTGCGTCCTGCTCACAGTGTTCAGCTAAAACTACAAGTTAGTGCGGTGCGTCCTGCTCACAGTGTTCAGCTAAAACTACAAGTTAGTGATGTGCGTCCTGCTCACAGTGTTCAGCTAAAATTACAAGTTAGTATAGTGAGACCTCTGCACAGTGTTCATCTAAAGCTACAAGTTAGTGCAGTGCGTCCTGCTCACAGTGTTCAGCTAAAACTACAAGTTAGTGCGGTGCGTCCTGCTCACAGTGTTCAGCTAAAACTACAAGTTAGTGCAGTGTGTCCTGCTCACAGTGTTCAGCTAAAACTACAAGTTACTACAAGGAATGAAGGTGTAGAATTAGGTGTGTCACAGAAAAGTACTTGTGGGCAATCTGCTTTTGGTACACCGACGTCAGATTGTACCAGGCAAATTTCCCTGCCCCAGCTGCTGCACTGCCGAATGAAGTTTGCTCCCAGCCATCCACATGCCCAGCGGTTGAATGCTAGCTTGGCAAAATTGCTAGCACTTCAACTGCTGCCTTTTCAGTTGGTAGACTCTGCCCCCTTCCGTGAGTTTGTGGAATGTGCGGTTCCTCAGTGGCAGGTACCCAAACACCACTTTTTCTCACGGAAGGCGATTCTGGCTCTCTACCGGCATGTGGAAGGCAATGTCCATGCCTCGCTGGACAGGGCGGTCAGCGGTAAGGTGCATATTACCGCTGACTCATGGTCCAGCAGGCATGGACAGGGACGTTACCTAAGTTTCATGGCGCATTGGGTGACTCTGCTGGCAGCTGGGAAGGATGCAGGACAAGGTGCAGTAGTGTTGGAGGTTGTTCCGCCACCACGCCTCCAAAATGCTAATGATTGCGACACACCTCTCTCCTCCACCCCCTCCTCTTCTTCTTCCTCCATGGCCTCTTCCTGTGCTTTGTCCTCGGAACCAGCGGTGCACCGTAGCCGTTCAAAGGGGCTACACAAGTACGCAGGCCAAAAGATGCCATGCAGTGCTTGAGCTGGTGTGCTTGGGGGACAGGAGCCACACTGGGGCAGAGGTTCTGTCAGCTCTGCAGGGGCAGGTTCAGAGGTGGTTGACGCCACGCCAACTTAAGGCAGGAATGGTGGTTTGCGACAATGGCACCAACCTCCTCTCTGCCCTCCGACAGGGACAAATGACCCATGTGCCCTGTTTGGCTCACGTCCTTAACTTGGTGGTGCAGCAGTTCTTGGGCAGGTACCCGGGCTTACAGGATGTCCTGAGGCAGGCCAGGAAAGTCTGTATGCATTTCCGCCGGTCATATAATGCCAGTGCTCGGCTGGCGGACCTCCAAAAGGAGTTTAACATGCCCAAGAACCGCCTTATTTGTGACATGCCCACCAGGTGTAACTCAACATTGGCAATGCTGCAGCTGCTGCACATGCAGCAGAGGGCCATCAATGAGTACCTGTGTGACTATGGCACCAGGACAGGGTCAGGGGAGCTTGTTTTTTTTCCCCACGCCAGTGGGCCATGATCAGGGATGCATGCACTGTCCTGTCACCATTTGAAGAGGCCACGAGGATGGTGGCAAGTGACAGTGCAGGCATCAGTGACACTGTCCCCCTTGTCCACCTGTTGGAGCACACGCTGCGTGGAATAATGGACAGGGCACTTGAGGCAGAACAGAGGCAGGAAGAGGAGGACTTCCTTAGCTCTCAAGGCCCCCTTTATCCAGACAGTGTTCCTGCGTGCCCGCCGATCACACAGGAAGAGGAGGAGGAGGAGGAGGAGGAAGATTGTGTCAGTATGGAGGTGGAGCCTGGCACTCAGCATCAGCAGCAGTCTTTAAGGGATCAGTCCCAAGAAACATATGGACTTGTACGTGGCTGGGAGGAGGTGGCTGCGGACCATGTCGTCCTTAGTGACCCAGAGGACTCCGGACCGAATGCCTCAGCAAACCTACACTGCATGGCCTCCCTGATCCTGCAAAGCCTACGTAAGGATCCTCATATTCGTGGTATCAAGGAGAGGGACCAATACTGGCTGGCAACCCTCCTTGATCCACGTTACAAGGGTAAGGTTGCGGACCTTATCTTCCCATCGCATAGGGAGCAGAGGATGAAACATCTTCGGGAGGCCTTGCAGAAAGGTCTGTGCAACGCGTTCCCAGAGACTGGGAGGTTACAAACTCCTGTTTCTGGACAACGTGTTGCTGAGGCTTCGGTCAGTCAAAGAAGGAGCGGTGGAGAAGGTGGCCGTCTGACCGATGCGTTCAGACAATTTTTTGGTCCCGCAGCCCCAGGGTATGATCTGTTCCAGCAACCATCGTCAGCGTCTGTTTTACATGGTGCAGGAATACCTAGGGGCAAGATCTGACTTGGACACCTTTCCCACCGAAAATCCTCTGGGTTACTGGGTCTTGAGGATGGATCACTGGCCAGAGCTTGCACAGTATGCAATTGAGCTACTGGCCTGTCCTGCATCCAGCGTTCTTTCGGAACGCACATTCAGTGCTGCTGGAGACTTTGTAACCGATCACAGGGTGCGTCTGTCCACCGACTCGGTCGATCGACTGACCTTCATAAAAATGAATCAGTCTTGGATCACCACCAGCTACCAAGCACTTGATGCTGATGTAACCGAATAATTTTTTTGGAAATCTCAGATCCCTTCAAAGACTGCCTATGCTGATGCTGAGTGACTATCCCTGAGTAATTATCCTCTTTCTCCTCAATGATCACGCTGATAGCATGTAAGAACATTTTTGGTTCTGGGCGCCACCACCAGTGCCTAAGGCCCAATTTTTCAGCCCTTGTTTAACAGGGGCATGTAATTACAATTTTTGATGCAATACTTTGCAGCAGGGCTCGTTCCTGCGTTCCAACAAGAGTGTCTGTGAGGGGTTGCAGTGTTGTGGCACCAGCACCAGTGCCTAAGGCCTAATTTTTCAGCCACTGTTCAACAGGGGCATGTAATTACAATTCTTGATCTAATATTTCACAGCAGTGCCCATTTCTGCACTCACCAAGAGCGAGTGAGGACTTACAGTGTTGTGGCACCAGCACCACCACCACCACCACTAAAGGCCCAATTTTTCTGCCCCTGTTCAACAGGGGCATGTAATTACAATTCTTGATCTAATATTTCACAGCAGAGCCCTGTGAGGGCTTACAGTGTTGTGGCCACAACAACACCTAAGGCCCAAATTTCTGCTGAGAATATAGGGCAGGCCCCTACTTTCAAACATCTAACTTACAAACGACTCCTACTTGCAAACGGAAGGAGACAACAGGAAGTGAGATGAAATATACCCCTAGGAAGGGAAATTCTCTCCTGTAAGAGTTAATATGGGAAAAACATTTCTCCTTTCCACTGATGCTTTCCAATCCTTGTTCCACAAAAAACCCCAAATTTTCAAAAAACATTTGTCACTGGGACAAAAAGTGAGGTGAAATCTTCTGAAGAGGAGGACAGACAGCAAAACAAATGTCACAGGGGTGATAACCCTTCCCTATGTTTTCCAAAAAGCTTAAAAAAGATTTTTTGGCTGGAGCTAAACACGTTAAAAATGTACCCGTTCAAAATTACAAACAGATTCTACTTAACAACAAACCTACAGTCCCTGTCTTGTTTGCACCACCTGTATACTGCTGTTCAGAGTATATAGGGCCTGGTGGCCCCACACCTTTCCTTATTTTAATTTGGGTGCGGGGTTCCCCTTAATATCAATACAAGACCCAAAGGGCCTGGTAATGGACTGGGGGGTACCCATGCCGTTTGTCTCACTGATTTTCATCCATATTGCCAGGACCCGACATTACATTAAACCCGCAAGCAGTTTTAAATGAGATTTTTTCCTTTAAAAATGACATTTTGTGCAGGGACTGTTCTAAACACGGGAAACACGCGCCACTTTACAGGCATACTATAGGCACACCCCAGGTACGATATTTAAAGGAATATTTCACTTTTTTTTTTTACTTTAAGCATCATTAACCACTTCACCCCCGGACCATTATGCTGCCTAAGGACCAGAGGTCTTTTTCCAATTTGGCACTGTGTCGCTTTAACTGCTAATTGCGCAGTCAAGCAATGCTGTACCCAAACAAAATTTGCGTCCTTTTCTTCCCACAAATAGAGCTTTCTTTTGATGGTATTTGATCACCTCTGCGGTTTTTATTTTTTGCACTATAAATGGAAAAAGACCGAAAATTTTGAAAAAAATGATATTTTCTACTTTTTGTTATAAAAAAAAAATCAAATAAACTCAATTTTAGTCATACATTTAGGCCAAAATGTATTCGGCCACATGTCTTTGGTAAAAAAAATGTCAATAAGCGTATATTTATTGGTTTGCGCAAAAGTTATAGCGTCTACAAACTAGGGTACATTTTCTGGAATTTACACAGCTTTTAGTTTATGACTGCCTATGTCATTTCTTGAGGTGCTAAAATGGCAGGGCAGTACAAACCCCCCCCAAATGACCCCATTTTGGAAAGTAGACACCCCAAGGAAATTGCTGAGAGGCATGTTGAACCCATTGAATATTTATTTTTTTGTCCCAAGTGATAATAATAATAATAATGACAAAAAAAAAAAATATTTACAAAAAGTTGTCACTAAATGATATAATGCTCACACAGGCCATGGGCCTATGTGGAATTGCACCCCAAAATACATTCAGCTGCTTCTCCTGAGTACGGGGATACCACATGTGTGGGACTTTTTGGGAGCCTAGCTGCGTACGGGGCCCCGAAATCCAATCACCGCCTTCAGGATTTCTAAGGGTGTAAATTTTTGATTTCACTCTTCACTGCCTATCACAGTTTTGGAGGCCATGGAATGCCAAGGTGGCACAAAACCCCCCCAAATGACCCCATTTTGGAAAGTAGACACCCCAAGCTATTTGCTGAGAGGCATGGTGAGTATTTTGCAGCTCTCATTTGTTTTTGAAAATGAAGAAAGACAAACTTTTTTTTTTCTTTTTTCAATTTTCAAAACTTTGTGACAAAAAGTGAGGTCTGCAAAATACTCACTATACCTCTCAGCAAATAGCTTGGGGTGTCTACTTTCCAAAATGGGGTCATTTGGGGGGGGGTTTGTGCCACCTGGGCATTCCATGGCCTCCGAAACTGTGATAGGCAGTGAAGAGTGAAATCAAAAATTTACGCCCTTAGAAAGCCTGAAGGCGGTGCTTGGTTTTCGGGGTCCCGTATGCGGCTAGACTCCCAAAAAGTCTCAAACATGTGGTATCCCCGTACTCAGGAGAAGCAACCGAATGTATTTTGGGGTGTAATTTCACATATTCCCATGGCATGTTTGAGCAATATATCATTTAGTGACAACTTTGTGCAAAAAAAAAAAAACTTGTCTCTTTCCCGCAACTTGTGTCACAATATAAAATATTCCATGGACTCGACATGCCTCTCAGCAAATAGCTTGGGGTGTCTACTTATCAAAATGAGGTCATTTGGGGGGGTTTGAACTGTCCTGGCATTTTATGCACAACATTTAGAAGCTTATGTCACACATTACCCACTCTTCTAACCACTTGAAGACAAAGCCCTTTCTGACACTTTTTGTTTACATGAAAAAGTTATTTTTTTTTGCAAGAAAATTACTTTGAACCCCCAAACATTATATATTTTTTAAAGCAAATGCCCTACAGATTAAAATGGTGGGTGTTTCATTTTTTTTTCTTTTACACAGTATTTGCGCAGCGATTTTTCAAACGCATTTTTTTGGGGAAAAACACACTTTTTAAAATTTTAATGCACTAAAACACACTATATTGCCCAAATGTTTGATGAAATAAAAAAGATGATCTTAGGCCGAGTACATGGATACCAAACATGACATGCTTTACAATTGCGCACAAACGTGCAGTGGCAACAAAATAAATACATTATTAAAAGCCTTTAAAAGCCTTTACAGGTTACCACTTTAGATTTACAGAGGAGTTCTACTGCAAAAATTACTGCCCTCGAACTGACCTTCGCGGTGATACCTCACATGCATTGTGCAATTGCTGTTTACGTTTGACGACAGACCGTCGCTTGCGTTCGATTTAGCGCGAGAGCAGGGGGCAACAGGGGTGCTTTTTTTTTTTATTATTTTTTTTTGCTTTTTTATCTTATTTTTAAACTGTTCCTTTCATTTTTTTTTTTTAATCATTTTTATTGTTATCTCGGGAATGTAAATATCCCCTATGATAGCAATAGGTAGTGAAAGGTACTCTTTTTTGAAATAATTGGGGTCTATTAGACCCTAGATCTCTCCTCTGCCCTCAAAGCTTCTGACCACACCAAGATCGGTGTGATAAAATGCTTTCCCAATTTCCCAATGGCGCTGTTTACATCCGGCGAAATCTAAGTCATGAAATGCTCGTAGCTTCCGGTTTCTTAGGCCATAGAGATGTTTGGAGCCACTCTGGTCTCTGATCAGCTCTATGGTCAGCTGGCTGAATCACCGGCTGCATTTTCAGGTTCCCTGTTGAGACAGGAAAGCCAGAGAAAATCACGGAAGACGGTGGGGGGGGGCATTCCCTCCCACGGCTTGTAAAAGCAGTCTAGAGGCTTATTAGCCGCTAGGATTGCTTTTACATGAAAGTCAACCGCTGGCTGAAAAGAATGATACCAAGATGATACCTAAACCTGCAGGCATCATTCTGGTATAACCACTCAAAGTCGTGAATGGCGTACCTGAAGACAAAAAAATGGTTAACAATAAAACACAGTAAACGGTAAAGTATAAAAAATTGCATATCTGAAAAGCAAACATGATAAAACATAATAACAATAAAACATTGCAGAATAGAATACAGTAAAAAAGAGCAGAACAATAGAGAGAGAGAATAGAGAGAGAACAATAAAACGACAACTATTTTTTTTTAATTTTATATATATATATATATATATATATATATATATATATATATATATATATATATATATATTTTTTTTACACTTTTTTTGTAACTAACTTTTATAACTGTAACCGGTTCCAGGTTCGGGTCTCTCAAAATGCGATGGCATCTTGGGAGACCCTGTGAAAGTGTGTCCTAGTCTGTGCAATGCTGTACCCTACGCTAATACTCAACAAGTGAATGGTAGCGTTCAAAACATTCACCAATGCAAAGACCAGGATTGTCAGGACAGGAGGGACAATAATAGCGGGTGCCACGCCTATATCCGCGCTTGCTGCAGACACAACATCTTTTTTGGGGGGTTCGCTGGGTAGGGGTACTCGGGAGGACATAAAGAAAATGCCTCTCATGCAGCCGACTGTATTTGGTTGGGGATGTGAATGGGGGAAGTTTGGGCGCTGCAGAAGCGGTGGGTTCCCAATTAGGATTGGCGAATTCAGCAGGAAGGGCACTATGGGCACTATGGGCCTGTGTTTGTCTTTTTGGTGGCAGTGGGACACTACTTGTGCTTGCCACCTCACCAGCTTGAACTGCACTTATGGGACTCACCAAGTGTTACTGCAGTGCTGGTTTGACTATGACTGCGGTGTACTAGGCCACTGGTGCTTGCCAGTTCACCAAAACGCTACCAAAAAAACTGTTAGCGATCGCAGGGATCAGGCCTGACTCTGCGAATGCTGCAGTTATGCATTTAGTGTTTTGTAAGTGTCAGTGATCGATCGATACTGCACTTGGGTGGGCTGGGCTGGGCCAGACGGAGGGGCAAAACGCAGGTGCTAGCAGGTATCTGGGCTGATCCCGCTAACACTGCGTTTTTGGGAACCCTAAACTGCTGGGGACGCTAGTATAGATCTGATCGGATCAGATATTTATCCGTTCAGATACTATACCACTAAGGGAGGCGGATGCTGCGTGCGTGGGTGTTAGCGGTACTGGTGCTAATCTGACACTGCCTGGGGCGACGCATATCACCGCCGGGCGGTCAGGGGGCTAAACCTTTATTTGGTAATAAACGGCGGGTGCCCTGACACTATAAAAAATAAACGAACTAACCAGCGTCACCCGTAACACTTATACGGTGATCAGTGGTGAAAGGGTTAACTAGGGGGCAATCAGGGGGTTAAAACATTTATTAGGTAGTATATGGGGGTCCCTGTCGCTATAAAACGCTGACGGCGAACCTAAATATTTACCTCCCTAACTAGCGTCACCAGCGACACTAATACAGAGATCAGAAAAATGATCGCTTAGTGACACTGGTGACAGGGGGTGATCAAGGGGTTAAAACTTTATTAGGGGGGTTTAGGGGGTACCCTAGACCTAAAGGGGGCTAACCCTAACTGTCCCACCACAGTAACTGTCACAAACTGACACCATGCAGTAATCAGAAAAAACTGCTTGGTGTCAGTTTGTGACGGGGGAGGTGATTGGGGGGGGATCGGGGGTGTTTTGTGTGCCTGGCATGTTCTACTGTGTGTGTGTAGTGTTGTGCACTCACATTGATGTCTTCTCTCCTCGACGCCGGAATGGAAAATACCGAGCCGAGGAGAGATGACATAATTTCCTTTTCTGCTGTTTAACATACAGCAGCAAAGGAATGTTCCCATTGGCCGGCGGCGATCGCGAGGGGGGGCCCCGAACGGATGGCCCCCCCCTCACCTCTGATTGCCGGGGGACAAAAGAGGACCGCCTCAGGCACCGGGGGGGGTCCGATCGGACCCCCCACCCGCAGGAGGCAAATCACGTGTATGTACATGATTTTGCCTGCCCGTGCCGCCTTGCCGACGTACATCGGCGTGAGGCGGTCCTTAACCACTTCAGCCCCGGAAGGTTTTACCCCCTTCCTGACCAGAGCACTTTTTACAATTCGGCACTGCGTCGCTTTAACTGCTAATTGCGCGGTCATGCAATGCTGTACCCAAACGAAATTTGCGTCCTTTTCTTCCCACAAATAGAGCTTTCTTTTGATGGTATTTGATCACCTCTGCCCTTTTTATTTTTTGCGCTATACATGGAAAAAGACCGAAAATTTTGAAAAAAAATGATATTTTCTACTTTTTGTTCTAAAAAAAATCCAATAAACTAAATTTTAGTCATACATTTAGGCCAAAATGTATTCGGCCACATGTCTTTGGTAGAAAAAATGTCAATAAGTGTATATTTTTTGGTTTGCGCAAAAGTTATAGCGCCTACAAACTAGGGTACATTTTCTGGAATTTACACAGCCTTTAATTTATGACTGCCTATGTCGTTTCTTGAGGTGCTAAAATGGCAGGTCAGTACCAAACCCCCACAAATGACCCCATTTTGGAAAGTAGACACCCCAAGGAATTTGCTGAGAGGCATGTTGAGCCCATTGAATATTCATTTTTTTTGTCCCAAGTGATTGAATAATGACAAAAAAAAAGTTACAAAAAGTTGTCACTAAATGATATATTGCTCACACAGGCCATGGGCATATGTGGAATTGCACCCCAAAATACATTTAGCTGCTTCTCCTGAGTATGGGGATACCACTTGTGTAGGACTTTTTGGGAGCCTAGCCGCGTACGAGGCCCCGAAAACCAATCACTGCCTTCAGGATTTCTAAGGGCGTACATTTTTGATTTTACTCCTCACTACCTATCACAGTTTTGAAGGCCATAAAATGCCCAGATGGCATAAAACCCCCCCAAATGACCCCATTTTGGAAAGTAGACACCCCAAGCTATTTGCTTTGAGGCATGTTGAGTCCATGGAATGTTTTATATTTTGACACAAGTTGCGGGAAAGTGACAAATTTTTTTTTTTTTTTTGCACAAAGTTGTCACTAAATGATATATTGCTCACACAGGCCATGGGCATATGTGGAATTGCACCCCAAAATACATTTAGCTGCTTCTCCTGAGTACGGGGATACCACATGTGTGGGACTTTTTGGGAGCCTAGCCGCGTACGGGGCCCCGAAAACCAATCACTGCCTTCAGGATTTCTAAGGGCGTACATTTTTGATTTTACTCCTCACTACCTATCACAGTTTCGGAGGCCATGGAATGCCCAGGTGGCACAAACCCCCCCCAAATGACCCCATTTTGGAAAGTAGACACCCCAAGCTATTTGCTGAGAGGCATGGTGAGTATTTTGCAGCTCTCATTTGTTTTTGAAAATAAAGAAAGACGAGAAAAAAAATTTTTTTTTTCTTTTTTCAATTTTCAAAACTTTGTGACAAAAAGTGAGGTCTGCAAAATACTCACTATACCTCTCATCAAATAGCTTGGGGTGTCTATTTTCCAAAATGGGGTCATTTGGGGGGGTTTTTTGCCACCTGGGCATTCCATGGCCTCCGAGACTGTGATAGGCAGTGAAGAGTGAAATCAAAAATTTACGGCCTTAGAAAGCCTGAAGGCGGTGCTTGGTTTTCGGGGGCCCGTACGCGGCTAGGCTCCCAAAAAGTCTCACACATGTGGTATCCCCGTACTCAGGAGAAGCAACAGAATGTATTTTGGGGTGTAATTTCACATATTCCCATGGCATGTTTGAGCAATATATCATTTAGTGACAACTTTGCGCAAAAAAAATAAAAAAAATAAAAAATTGTCTCTTTCCCGCAACTTGTGTCACAATATAAAATATTCCATGGACTCGACATGCCTCTCAGCAAATAGCTTGGGGTGTCTACTTTCCAAAATGGGGTCATTTGGGGGGGTTTTGAACTGTCCTGGCATTTTATGCACAACATCTAGAAGCTTATGTCACACATCACCCACTCTTCTAACCACTTGAAGACAAAGCCCTTTTTTGACACTTTTTGATTACATGAAAAAGTAATTTTTTTTTGCAAGAAAATTACTTTGAACCCCCAAACATTATATATTTTTTTAAAGCAAATTAAAATGGTGGGTGTTTCATTTTTGTTTTTTTGGGAAAAAACACACTTTTTAAATTTTAATGCACTAAAACACACTATATTGCCCAAATGTTTGATGAAATAAAAAAAATGATCTTAGGCCGAGTACATGGATACCAAACATGACATGCTTTAAAATTGCGCACAAACGTGCAGTGGCGACAAACTAAATACATTTTTAAAAGCATTTAAAAGCCTTTACAGGTTACCACTTTAGATTTACAGAGGAGGTCTACTGCTAAAATTACTGCCCTCAATCTGACGTTCGCGGTGATACCTCACATGCATGGTGCAATTGCTGTTTACATTTGACGCCAGACCGACGCTTGCGTTCGCCTTAGTGCGAGAGCAGGGGGGACAGGGGTGCTTTTTTTTTTTTTTTTTTTTTTCTTTATTATTATTATTTTTTTATCTTATTTTTAAACTGTTCCTTTCATTTTTTTTTTTAAATCATTTTTATTGTTATCTCAGGGAATGTAAATATCCCCTATCATAGCAATAGGTAGTGACAGGTACTCTTTTTTGCAAAAATTGGGGTCTATTAGACCCTAGATTTCTCCTCTGCCCTCAAAGCATCTGACCACACCAAGATCGGTGTGATAAAATGCTTTCCCAATTTCCCAATGGCGCTGTTTACATCCGGCGAAATCTAAGTCATAAAATGCTCGTAGTTTCCGGTTTCTTAGGCCATAGAGATGTTTGGAGCCACTCTGGTCTCTGATCAGCTCTATGGTCAGCTGGCTGAATCACCGGCTGCATTCTCAGGTTCCCTGTTGAGACAGGAGAGCCAGAGAAAAACACGGAAGATGTTGGGGGGGGCATTCCCTCCCACTGCTTGTAAAAGCAGTCCAGAGGCTAATTAACTGCTAGGATTGCTTTTACATGAAAGCCAATCGCTGGCTGAAAAGAATGATACCAAGATGATACCTAAACCTGCAGGCATCATTCTGGTATAACCACTCAAAGTCGTGAATGGCGTACCTGAAGACAAAAAAATGGTTAACAATAAAGCACAGTAAACGGTAAGGTATAAAAAATTGCATATCTGAAAAGCAAACATGATAAAACATAACAACTATAAAACATTGCAGAATAGAATACAGTAAAAAAGAGCAGAACAATAGAGAGAGAATAGAGAGAGAGAACAATAAAACGACAACTATTTTTTTTTATTTTATATTTTTGTTTGTGTTTTTTTTTTTTTTTTACACTTTTTTTTGTAACTAACTTTTATAACTGTAACCGGTTCCAGGTTCGGGTCTCTCAAAATGCGATGGCATCTTGGGAGACCCTGTGAAAGTGTGCCTAGTCTGTGCAATGCTGTACCCTACGCTAATACTCAACTAGTGTATGGTAGCGTTCAAAACATTCACCAATGCAAAGACCAGGATTGTCAGGACAGGAGGGACAATAATAGCGGGTGTCACGCCTATATCCGCGCTTGCTGCAGACACGACATCTTTTTTGGGGGGGTTCGTTGGGTAGGGGTACTCGGGAGGACATAAAGAAAATGCCTCTCATGCAGCCGACTGCATTTGGTTGGGATGTGAATGGGGGAAGTACGGGCGCTGCAGAAGCGGTGGGTTCCCAATTAGGATTGGTGAATGCAGCAGGAAGGGCACTATGGGCACGACGGGCCTGTGTTTGTCTTCTTCTTGGTGGCAGCGGGACACTACTTGTGCTTGCCACCTCACCAGCTTGAACTGCACTTATGGGACTCGCCACGTCACCAAGTGTTACTGCAGTGCGGGTTTGACTACGACCGGGGCGTACTAGGCCACTGGTGCTTGCCAGTTCACCAAAACGCTACCAAAAAAACTGTTAGCGATCGCAGGGATCAGGCCTGACTCTGCGAATGCTGCAGTTATGCGTTTAGTGTTTTGTAAGTGTCAGTGATCGATCGATACTGCACTTGGGTGGGCTGGGCTGGGCCAGGCGGAGGGGCAAAACGCAGGTGCTAGCAGGTATCTGGGCTGATCCCGCTAACACTGCGTTTGTGGGAACCCTAAACTGCTGGGGACGCTAGTATAGATCTGATCGGACCAGATATTGATCCGATCAGATATTATACCACTAAGGGAGGTGTACGGTGCGTGCGTGGGTGTTAGCGGTACTGGCGCTAACCTGACGCTGCCTCGGGCTGGTGCTTGCCAGTTCACCAAAACGCTACCAAGAAAACTGTTAGCGATCGCAGGGATCAGGCCTGACTCTGTGAACGCTGCAGTTATGCATTTAGTGTTTTGTAAGTGACAGTGATCGATCGATACTGCACTTGGGTGGGCTGGGCCGGGCGGAGGGGAAGAACGCAGGTGCTAGCGGGTAACTGGGCTGATCCCGCTAACACTGCGTTTTTGGGAACCCTAAACTGCTGGGGACACTAGTATAGATCTGATCGGATCAGATATTGATGCGTTCAGATACTATACCACTAAGGGAGGCGTATGCTGCGTGCGTGGGTGTTAGCGGTACTGGCGCTAATCTGACGCTGCCTGGGGCGACGCATATCACCGCCGGGCGATAAGGGGGCTAAACCTTTATTAGGTATAAACGGCGGGTGCCCTGACACTATAAAAAATAAACGAACTAACCAGCGTCACCCGTAACGGTTATACGGTGATCAGTGGTGAAAGGGTTAACTAGGGGGCAATCAAGGGGTTAAAACATTTATTAGGTAGTATATGGGGGTCCCTGTCACTATAAAACGCTGACGGCGAACCTAAATATTTACCTCCCTAACTAGCATCACCAGCGACACTAATACAGCGATCAGAAAAATGATCGCTTAGTGACACCGGTGACAGGGGGTGATCAAGGGGTTAAAACTTTATTGGGGGGGTTAGGGGGGTATCCTAGACCTAAAGGGGGGTAATACTCTCTGCCCTAACACTGTAACTGTCACAAACTGACACCATGCAGTAATCAGAAAAAAAAAAAAAATACTGCTTGCTGTCAGTTTGTGACAGGGGGGGGTGATTGGGGGGGGGATGGGGGGGCGATCGGGGGGGGGATCGGGGGTGTAAAGTATGCCTGGCATGTTCTACTGTGTGTGTGTGTTGTGCACTTACATGTCTTCTCTCCTCGGCGCTGGGACGGAAACTGGCAAGCCGAGGAGAGATGACATCACATCCTCTGCCTGTGTGAAACTACACACAGGCAGGGGAGGATTCCGATTGGCTGGGAGCGATCGCGAGGGGGGGGCCACGATCGGATGGTCTCCCCCTCGCCTCCCGACGCTCCCAGTCAAATGCCGACCGCCGCTGGCACCGGGGGGGGTCCGATAGGACCCCCTGCCCGCGGGAGGCAGATCACGTACAGGTACGTGATTCTGCCTGCCCGTGCCATTCTGCCGACGTATATATACGTTAGGCGGTCGGCAAGTGGTTAAGTGGTTAAAATCACTGCTCCCGAAAAAACGGCCGCTTTAAAAAGTTTTTTTGCATTGATACATGTCCCCTGGGGCAGGACCCGGGTCCCCAAACCCTTTTTAGGACAATACCATGCAAATTAGCCTTTAAAATTAGCACTTTTGATTTTGAACGTTCGAGTCCCATAGACGTCGATGGGGTTCTAACATTCGTGCGAATTTTCGGTCTGTTCGCAGGTTCTGGTGCGAACCGAACCGGGGGGTGTTCGGCTCATCCCTACTGCCCTCCTATGTGGGGGGGGATTCCACCGCCTTCCTATTTTAACTGAACAACATTCCTCCTTTTAAACAGGGAGGAAGATAAAACATTCCCATATTCCTTCCCTGATTGCTCCCCTTTCCCAGATCCTGTAGCAGCAACACCAGCATAAGTTTTTCTTACACCACCAGCATTTGCAGTCTTATCCTTAGACACATTCCAACCTGCTGGCAGAGAGTCCGAAACAGCTGTGATAGCAATCTCCTGATAAGCAGAGGCAAGACCCGCCCTCTCCCTCTGCCCTGAACACTCATCTTCAATCCTGTCTACTGCAGACTCCTGGAGAGTTGTAGCACTACTGCACCCAGCATCTCCTCCACCATTCACAGGAACAGCCGCTGTGCCTGGTCCAGGCAAAGTCTCTGTATTGTCCATTGACCTCTCTGCAGACTGAAGCTGACAGTTATTATCAGATGTTATTTTATGTTGGACATTGTCTATTAGTCTGGGCTGACTGCCTGTAGCACTTTGACCCTCAGCAAGCCCATTGTCATTAAAGTTCACACCATTTTGCACACACACTGTACCTGCTTTCTGTGCTGTCACCTCTGCAATGTTATCGCTGATGGTGGGGTCAGATTTCTTCCCAGTTGCTGCAGACTTAATGGTGGATCTTGCTCTCTCCAAAGGTCCTTCTTCCACAGGGCTAGGAACAGTGTCCATCTTCTCATCCACATCCCGGGAAGCCGCATCTGGAGGGGAATCCAGCTTATTGATAAAATCCAGCATGCCAGTACCTTCAACCTCCTGCTCAGATGTTCCACATTGCTGCTGGGGAGTGAAGGGGACAGAGGCCTCCACCATTGAGGACTCAGCAGTAGGGTTGAGCCGAACACCCCCCGGTTCAGTTCGCATCCAGAACATGCGAACGGACTGAAAGTTTGCGCAAACTTTTGATCACCGTTAAAGTCTATGGGACTCGAACGTGAGAAATCAAAAGTTCAAATTTTAAAGGCTAATATGCAAGTTATTGTCCTAAAAAAGGTTTGGGGACCCGGGTCCTGCCCCAGGGGACATGTATCAATGCAAATAAAGGTTTTTTTGGGGAGCAGTGATTTTAATGATGCTTAAAGTGAAAGAATAAAAGTGAAATATTCCTTTAAATATCGTACCTGGGTTGTGACTATAGTATGCCTGTAAAGTGGCGCGTGTTTCCCGTGTTTAGAACAGTCTGAGAGCAAAATTACATTTCTAAAGGAATAAAAGTCATTTAAAATTGCTTGCGGCTGTAATGTAATGTTGGGTCCCGTCAATATGGATGAAAATTAGAGAAAAATGGCATGGGTACCCCCCCAGCCCATTACCAGGCCCTTTGGGTCTTGTATGGATGTTAAGGGGAACCCTGCACCCAAATTAAAAAAAAGGAAAGGTGTGGGGCCCCCAGGCCCTATATACTCTGAACAGCAGTATACAGGCAGTCCAAACAAGATAGGGACTGTAGGTTTGTTCTTAAGTTGAATCTGTTTGTAAATTGGAACAGGTAAATTTTGTAAGTGTAGCTCCAGCCAAAAAATACATTTTTAAGCTTTTTGGAAAACATAGGGAAGGGTTATCACCCCTGTAACATTTGTTTTGCTGTCTGTGCTCCTCTTCAGAAGATTTCACCTCACTTTCTGTCTCAATGACAATTGGATTTTGAAAATTTGGGGTTTTTAGGGAAACAAGGATTGGTGATAAAGCATCCGTGGAGGAGACACCTTTTTCCCATATTAATTCTTACAGGAGAGAATTTCCCTTCCTAGGGGTGGATTTCCTCTCACTTCCTGTTGTCTCCCTTTGTTTGTAAGTAGGAGTCGTTTGTAAGTCAGATGTTTGAAAGTAGGGGCCTGCCCTATATTCTCTGCAGAAATTTTGGCCTTAGGTGTTGGTGGTACCAGAACACTGTAAGCCCTCACAGTTACTGTTGGTGGGCGCTGGAACGGGCCCTGCTATGAAATATTATATCAAGAATTGTAATTACATGCACCTGTTAAACAGGGGCAGAAAATTTGAGCCTTTGGTGGTGGTGTTGCCACAACGCTGTAAGCCCTCACAGTTACTCTTGGTGGGCGCAGGAATGGGCCCTACTGTGAAATATTAGATCAAAAATTGTAATTACACGCCCCTGTTGAACAGGGGCAAGAAAATTGGGGCTTAGGCACTGGTGCTAGTGCCACAACACTGCAACCCCTCACAGATACTCTAGTTGAGAACAGGAACAAGCTCTGCTGCAAAATATTACAGCAAAAATTGTAATTACACGCCCCTGTTTAACAGGGGCAGAAAAATTGGGCCTTAGGCACTGGTGCTAGTGCCACAACACTGCAACCCCTCACAGATACTCTAGTTGAGAACAGGAACAAGCCCTGCTGCAAAATATTACAGCAAAAATTGTAATTACACGCCCCTATTAAACAGAGGCAGAAAAATTGGGCCTTAGCCACTGGTGGTGGTGCCCAGAACCAAAAATGTTCTTACAAGCAATCAACATGAACATTGCGGAGGAATAGGATAATCACTCAGCATAACAGGATAGTCACTCAGCATCAGCATAGGCAGTCTTGAAAGGAACTCACATTCATAAAAAAATTATTCGGTTACATCAGCATCAGGTGCTTGGTAGCCGGTGGTCCAAGACTGATTCATTTTTATGAAGGTGAATGAATTACAAAGCCTCCAGCAGCACTGAATGTGCGTTCCGAAAAAACGCTGGATGCAGGACAGGCCAGTAGCTCAATTGCATACTGTGCAAGCTCTGGCCAATGATACATCCTCAAGACCCAGTAACCCAAAGGATTTTAGGTTGGAAAGGTCTCCAAGTCTGATCTTGCCCCTAGGTATTCCTGCACCATGTAAATCATACGCTGGCGATGGTTGCTGGAACCGATCATACCTTGGGGCTGTGGACTAAAAAATTGTCTGAAAGCGTCTGTCAGACAGCCACCTTCTCCACTGCTCCTTCTGTGACTGACCGAAGTCTCAGAAACACGTTGTCCAGGACCAGGAATTTGTAACCTCCCAGGCTCTGGAAACGCGGTGCACAAACCTTTTTGCAAGGCCTCCCAAAGATGTTTCATCCTCTGCTCCCTCTGCGACGGCTGGATAAGTTCAGCAACCTTACCCTTGTAACGTGGATCAAGGAGGGTTGCCAGCCAGTAATTATGCCTCTCCTTGATACCATGAATCTGAGGGTCCTTTCGCAGGCTTTGCAGGATCAGGGAGGCCATGTAGCGTAGGTTTGCTGAGGCATTCGGTCTGGAGTCCTCTGGGTCACTAAGGACGACATGATCCGCAGCCACCTCCTCAAAGCCACGTACAAGTCCACGGGTTTATGGGGACCGTAAATGATCCCTTGAAGACTGCTGCTGATGCTGAGTGCTAGGCTCCACCTCCATGCTGACACAATCCTCTTCCTCCTCCTTGTCCTCTTCCTGTGTGATCGGGGGGCCCGCAGGAACACTGTCTGGATAAAGGGAGTCTTGAGAGGTGAGGAAGTCCTCCTCTTCCTCCCTCTGTTCTGGCCTCAAGTGCCTTGTCCATTATTCCATGCAGTGTGTGCTCCAACAGGTAGACAAGAGGGACAGTATCATTGAGGCATGCATTGTCACTGCTCACCATCCTCGTGGCCTCCTCAAATGGTGATAGGAAAGTGCATGCATCCTTGATCATGAGCCACTGGCGTGGAAAAAAAAGCCAAGCTCCCCTGACCCTGTCCTGGTGCCATAATCGCACAGGTTGAGTTCCATCTGGTGGGCATGTCACAGATTAGGCAGTTCTTGGGCAGGATGTATTCCTTTTGGAGGTCAGCCAGCCAAGCACTGGCATTATATGACCGGTGGAAATGCACACAGACTTTTCTGGCCTGCCTCAGGAGATCCTGTAAGCCCGGGTAACTGCACAAGAACCGCTGCACCACCAAGTTAAGGACGTGAGCCAAACAGGGCACATGGGTCAAGTGTCCCTGTCGGAGGGCAGAGAGGAGGTTGGTGCCATTGTTGCAAACCACCATTCCTGGCTGAAGCTGGCGTGGCATCAACCACCTCTGAGCCTGCCCCTGCAGAGCTAACAGAATCTCTGCCCCAGTGTGGCTTCTGTCCCCTAAGCACACCAGCTCAAGCACCGCATGGCATCTTTTTTGCCTGAGTGCTTGCATAGCCCCTTGAACGCCTATGGAGCACCGCTGGTTCCGAGGACAAATCTATAGAGGAAGAGGCCATGGAGGAAGAAGAAGAGGAGGGGGTGGAGGAGAGAGGTGTGTCAGAATCACCACTAGTAGCATTTTGGAGGCGTGGTGGCAGAACAACCTCCAACACTACTGCACCTTGTCCTGCATCCTTCCCACTGAATCAACTGCCTACCTGTAGTATATTAGGAAGAGAACATCAGGAACGGTCTGCAGTGAGATCTAGCTAAACTGGATACAGTATACTGAATATACTGCAGCTAACTGAATCAACTGCCTGTAGTATATTAGGAAGAGAACAACAGGAACAGTCTGCAGTGAGATCTAGCTGCACAGGATACAGTACTGAATATACTGCAGCTAACTGAATCAACTGCCTGCCTGTAGTATATTAGGAACAGAACAACAGGAACGGTCTGCAATTGTTGTGGAAAATTTTATGAATATGTATTTTTGAGCAATTTTTAGTCTTCATACTGTATGTTATACGATTAATTCCTATATATACTATCCTGGCTTAGATTAGCCGGGAGATTGATATACATCACTCTGTACCCTTACTGTCTGAATATCACGTAATTTATATCATATTGATAAGGTCAGGGATTTAATTTAGAGTTCTCACTTAATATGATGCCTACATGTAAATCTGTTTTGAATGTAACTTTTTGGCTGTTGAACTCAATTGAAGCTGCTTTTGTTTTCTTGTAACTGTATTGCCATGGTGTTGAAGCTTGTGTTCGTAGCCCAGGTGACTCTTGTTGTTGTTTACCCTTGCCCTTTGTGGGGGGTTGTGCTAATGCTATTGTTTGTATAAAAGGCCTTTGAAAGAAGTAAAGGCAGCAGTCCATTATGCTCAGAACTTTGATACAGACATACCTGACTCTGTGTCTTAATTCCTATATGAAGCAATAATTAGACAAAGCAATATAAACTATAAGCAACTTATTTAAAAGTTGAACCTAACATTTTGGCGCCCGAACAGGGACTCACCGATGATACTACAAGAGGTGGACGAACGCGGCTGACGGAACAAAAAGGAATAGGCATTCCGGGAACCACAGATCAAAAAACCTGGCCAGGTAAGAAAAAGCTTTATTTTTCTTATATTCTGTGCTCCCCTGATTTGTGCCTATCCGTTCTGTCAGTTACAGTTCTCCTGGTTTTAAAACACCAGCCTCTGTAGTGGTGAGTCTAGAATTACTGCATATTTTAGTTTATATTGCTGGAATTATTTGTTTGTTTTTGTTATCTGTGTTTGTCTTGTCTGTCTTGTTGAGAAAGTGAATGAGCCTTGTCAAGGATGGTATGAGTTAGAAGGGGATTGCCGAACTAAGCAACGGAATGCGCCTTACCTCACATGATTGGGAACCTGAGGGCTTGTGAGCTTGGGGGTCTGACGCTTATGCTTAACCTCACATCTAACTCATAAACCATAGACGGGTTGAGAGTATAAGCCCTGTCTGCTCCATAAAGCAGGGATAAGAGTGTATGAGAGGGATTCCCAGATACGGGGAGGGTAATGAGGTCTCCATAAAGCCCGGAGATCTAGTTGGATACCTGGCCACTTAAAGGAATGCTTGTATATGTTGTAGCCGCATTTTTGTATATGTTGTAGCCGCATTCTGGTTTGTTATTGGGCTAGCATATAAAGTAATTATTTGTTATTGGGCTAGCATATAAAGTAATTCGGTTTCAGAAATCTCATTCTGGAAGAGGTTTCTAGTATTCTAGCACCCTAGGAGGAAGGCAACGAGGAACTAGTGTAACTTAGCTGGTTTGTTATTGGGCTAGCATATAAAGTAATTATTCATTCTTGTATATGTTGTAGCCGCATTATATTGTACACTAAGTGTCCCACACGCTACCTAGGCAGGACTGTTAGAATGGGCCAGAGGAACACAAAACCCCGTCAGGGAATTGTGGCGCACTATACGGTGCCACAGATAATTAAGAACATTTATGGGAAAACCGAAGCACAGGACTTAAAGGATGTCCTTCGTAAATTTAAGGTGAAAGGAGCAGCGGGTTTAGACCCGGATGTATGGAGTGAAATAAAAAGGGACAGACAAGGAGAGGTGTTAGAGAAGCAATGGATGCGTCAGGTTCAATGCTTAATTAAGGTCTCAAATAGAGCGAAAGAAGAGGGGTGGAAGTATAATCCAGACTGTGATGGTTGGGATATGAAAGACAGAAGAACAAAAAATGTTGAAATTTTAAATAATCTTAGTTCAACCATCCCACCCCCATATACTGACATAGAACGTAAACCACACAAGATATATCCTGTACTTAAGAGTAGAGAATGTTTTGTTTTTTTTTCAGGTTTGTGGAGTATAAGAATTTCATTCAGAAACTGTAGCTCCCGTACGCACTGATACATGCATTATAGTAAAGCCAGCTGTTTTCTGTAGATTTGTGACACAGTTAATGAATACACATGAAGCAACCTGGCAGGATGGGGAAGATTTATGCAGACATAAAATGACTCTGACCCTGTTTAACCAGTTTATGACTGACCTGCAGACCGAGCTGAGGGGGATGGCAATACTGGAGACAGGACATGTCAGACATATAGACTCAAGGGCTCCTTTTATTGCTAGATTAGAAGCTTTTTGTCAGGCAAAACAACAAGAGGGGGGGTCAATATCACCCATGAAACAAATGCCAGGACAGACTGTATCAGAATTTTACTTGTCTATGGAAAGTATGATGGCAGATGAGAGAATGGATTTAGAGCTGCCAGTCACGATCCGAGCCTTCAATAGACAGTTTATGGAAGGATTAATTCCACAGATAAGTGAAAGACTGAAAGCTTGCACACCACCCTTAATTTGTTGCGATTTTTGGCAGAAAAAGGTTGCAAGGTTAATAAGAAAAAGTTGCAAGTGTGTCAGGAAAAAGTTATCTTTTTGGGACATTGTATATCACAGGGTACGAGACATCTCACTGAGGAGAGGGTTCAAGTGATAAAGGGAATGTTACCCCCAAGGAATTTCAAACAATTGCGTATGTTTTTAGGTATCGTGTCATATTGTAGACAGAGGATACCACACGCTAGCGCTTTGATGCAGCCATTATACGATTGTTTGAAAATTGTACCGTATATGCTTACAGAAGTAGCTTATGAATCGTTTATCACTTTGAAAAAGTTGTTGATTTCTGCCCCGGCTATTGGTATACCAGATTACACCAAGATATTTAATCTGTACATTGCTGAGATCACTGGACATGCCACAGGTGTTCTGACACAGGCACATGTAAAAAAAAGACCAGTCGCTTACTTTTCAGCAGCATTAGATCCAGTATCTAGAGGTTCACTGTCTTGTGTACGGGCGGTAGCTGCAGTGTCAATTATCATAGATAAGTCATCAGAGATTGTTCTAGACAATCCAGTCGTAGTGCATACCACACATGACATACATGCAATCTTGTCTCAGGTACAGCCCAAACACATTTCAATGGCTAGGCAATTAAGGTTACAGTGTACTTTACTCTTACCTCCAAATGTCACTTTTCAGCGCTGTACAACCTTAAATTTGGCTACCTTTTTGCCTCTTCAGTCACCAGATTTGGCAAGGGGGAATGATAGTGCTAATAGTACTAGTGAGAAAGGAAATGAGGAAACTGACACTCTCTTGTTTAAGGAAGTAAAAGAGCACGATTGTTTTCAGCTCATGGAACAGGAGACAATGGGATTCCCACATGTTACAGATACACCGATTTTAAACGCTGAGCACACTTTGTACATAGATGGCAGCAGGTTTGCTGATGACAAGGGTAAATATCACACAGGTTATGCCATAGTGACTGATACACGGGTGATTGAAGCACAGGCCTTACCAGCCCACATGTCAGCACAAGAAGCAGAATTAAAAGCTTTAGAACAAGCCCTAGAATACTTAAAAGGACGAGAAGGGAATATTTACACTGACTCTGCTTACGCTTATGGCGTAGCGCATGATTATGGCCACATATGGAAGGCTAGAGGTTATCTGACAGCAGCAGGTACACCTGTAAAACATGGAGAAGGGATTAAGAGAGTCCTGAACAATCTTCAAAAGGTTAAACGAGTGGCCATCATGAAGATAGCGGCACACACGAGCGCAAAAACAATTGAGGCAAAAGGAAATGCATTTGCAGATTTGACTGCAAAACAGGCAGCTCTAGGGGAAGGAAGCCCTGAGACCTTAGCAGCGGTAGAGGTGAGTATCCCAGAACCAACATGGCAGCAGCTGAGTAAATTACAGGAGCAAGCAGGGGAGAGCGAGAAAGATAAGTGGGTCAGGATGGGAGCAACACCAGACCTTGACAATGTATGGAGGGAAGGGGGCAAAATATGCCTACCTGCCTCTCTGTACCCAGCAATGGCAGCGGCAGTTCACCTACCCACACACGTCAGTTCCAATTCCATGAATAGAATTGTGAACCAAGAATGGCTCGCCCCAGGATTCAGTAGCACTGCAAGAAACTACTGTGCAGCCTGCCAAATCTGTCTCCTGAATAACCCAGGACAGAGAGTAAAAACCCCATGAAAACACCAGGTCCGGGCCCAATACCCCTTCCAGAGACTGCAAATTGACTACATACAAATGCCCAAGAGCGGCCCCTTTGAGTTTGTCCTCGTGTGTATCGATTTATTCTCAGGTTGGCCCGAAAGTTATCCAGTAAAATCGGCTACAGCTAAAGCCACAGCTAAGAAACTGATCACTGAGTTAATACCTAGGTTTGGTCTTCCTGAAACCATAGAATCAGATAGGGGAACACACTTTACAGGAGAAATCATGCAGAATGTGATGACCATGTTAGGGGTTCAACAAAGTTTTCACACCCCTTACCACCCACAGAGTTCGGGATCAGTGGAGAGAGTAAATGGGACAATAAAGTTAAAAATACAAAAAGCCATGCAAGAGTTAAACAAACCATGGCCTGAATGTCTGCCTTTGGCTTTGTTCTCTATAAGGTACACTCCAACAGGAAAAACAGGATTATCCCCATACGAAATACTTTTTGGGAATGCAGCTAGATTAGGTTTATACTTTCCACAGAGTATGCAATTGCAATGTGATAGTTTGACTGCATATGTGATACAATTACAACAACGTCTAACTAAGATCCACAAAAGTGTGTATTCTTCTCTTCCAGACCCTAATTCAATAACAGGTACACATACGCTGCTACCAGGGGATTATGTATATGTAAAGAAACACACCAGAAAGACATTGGAACCCAGGTTTGAAGGTCCTTACCAAGTACTCTTGACCACAGCCACCTCAGTAAAGCTGGAAGGAAAACCTACCTGGATACACGCATCACATTGCAAGAAACAACCCGAGAAAACAACATGATGAAATATCTACTTACATATTTTTTGTTGAAGATTGTTGTTTTACAAATATATGCATGGACTCCTGGTATTAATGTAATTGAGGTAGAGGAAACAGCAAACTTTCAATGGGTTAATAGATGATCCTAAAGTAGCAAATGATTCAGGATATGAGATGAATAAGTATTATGATGTAGGTAATTACACTGTTAAAGGACACAGGCGACCGTTTCATGTAGATGTAGGTATAGCATGGATACAGGCAGACCCCCTCTTAGAAATAACTGTAACTTTCCAGTGGAACGATAATATGGGTTTCCCCTTTAACAATAGTAAAAATCATAGGTGCCATAAAATATCCCTTTTACAGACATAGAAACAAGCACGGGAACGGGTAGTAGGACAAATGTACCAAATATTAGTCCATAAAGCAGGGGGAGAAAATATATCAGAAGGGATGTTTAATCTGACAGATATTACCGTTAATCAATCAAGTACTTTCCTCTGTACCTCTTGGTGGAGGGAAGAGAGAAATGATGGGTGGTATTGGAATGCAGAGGCCTATGGGTTTCACATACAAATGGAGGAAGAAGTAACGCCAACAATTGAATCTTCCATATTAACACCCGTACCAAACACTTGCATAAATGTATTAACATCACAACAGAATAACCTTGTATCTGCAATTATTGACAAAGGTAGACTAGTACATCTTTCCTCACAGATACAACAGGATACTGCACCACATTGGTGGGATATATTTAGTGGAATGTCTTCTACAGCAACCAATACCTTTCACTGGTTGTTAAGTCCAATGGTAATTATTATTCTAATATTAATATCACTTACAATCACGAATATATGTGTATACAGGAAAATAAAAAGGAAAATTAGGAGAATAGACAGGGCATACCGATAAATGTGTATTGACATCACCCTACTCCTATAAAACTCCTCTTCTTGAATTTTAAGATGTTGGTAATACCTAGGGGGATGGGTTCTACCCCTCTGACAACTCGCGGTCAGGGAAAGGACTCTGGGGAAAAAACTGACTAGAACTTATTCATGAGGACCCAGGGGGAAGGAGAGGATGATGTCAAAGGGTTAACTTTTTGGCTGTTGAACTCAATTGAAGCTGCTTTTGTTTTCTTGTAATTGTATTGCCATAGTGTTGAAGCTTGTGTTCGTAGCCCAGGTGACTCTTGTTGTTGTTTACCCTTGCCCTTTGTGGGGGGTTGTGCTAATGCTATTGTTTGTATAAAAGGCCTTTGAAAGAAGTAAAGGCAGCAGTCCATTATGCTCAGAACTTTGATACAGACATACCTGACTCTGTGTCTTAATTCCTATATGAAGCAATAATTAGACAAAGCAATATAAACTATAAGCAACTTATTTAAAAGTTGAACCTAACAATATATATCTCTGGAATTTATGTAGTCTATTGTATATAATTTAATAGCAAGATTGGTCTGATGTTTTTATTATATAGATTTAAAATTGCAAATAATTGGAGGGACTTCAGAGGTCCCATATAAGGGTGTCATCCTTACCCCCCTCCTTTCTTGTAGTCTATAGGCTCTAGTCAGGAAGTAATAAAATTCTCCCCTCCTTTTTGAGGACATTTAATTAGGTACATATGACTGATTTCTTTTAGGTGTCCACTGGTTTATACATTTTTTTTAATTCATATATTTTTTTTAATGTATATTTTTTAATTCATATTTCAATAAAAGTAAGTAGTTTTTTTTTAAAAAAAATTTTATAAACTTTATACCTTTGTAGATATATAGGGCTATATGCTATTAGTTGGTCTATATGCATAAGATGGATTTTTACAGTTATTTATTATGTATGCCTGTATGCGCCGCTTACTTGAAATATAGGAGAGATACCAGCTTGGAGGGAGAGCCGTATACAGGCATCATTCATAATTAAACCAGTCCAATTACCATACACATTAACAATTCATCTTGAGGATAGTTATTTGCAGACTGATTACTGGCATTACTTGCTAATAGAGCCAGTGTATTTACTGTGGGTCTCCCAGCAATTGTATGTGGTTTTTTGTAATAGAGTTAGATATGAGATCGCTTATAGTAGATATATGTGAGATCGTTTTTTATTTTATTTATTTTAATGTTGGCTATAAGAGTGCTGTGGTGTCTTAGTTTTCCCCTCCGAGACTTCGTCCTGGATATAGTTATGTTTTATATTTGGTTCCCCTTATGATCAGCATAATTAGTATGGCTACAGTGATAGAACGTCTTATGTTAAAGGTTGTGCTATGCATAGAGAAGCGGAGCCCAATACATAGGAGTCTGCGGTCTCAGGGAAAATGGCCGCCGTTAGTGTATTTAAACTGCAGATCGCCCGTCCAATCATATCCCCCTGATGAAGACACGTGATTCCCTGTGTCGAAGACGCGTAGGGGAGGGGCCAGGACGGAGCGATCAGCACAGAGCTGGGCTGGGGATCTCTGACACCCCACAGCACGCCGATTAGCGTTACTCTGCCTGTATTGTTTGGTGCACACTAAGCACCTGTAAAATGTGAGTACCCCAGTGTGGGGATTGGATTTTATATGTTTTTAATAAAGTGTCTGGCGATATTATACTATATAGTCCCTTCTTTTTTATGGGTTTGATGCCTGTGGAGTCTTAAAGAGCCTGGTTGGAGATCATCTGTTGTCCTAAGCACAGCGCAATTTTCTTTATTTATATCTACCGCACAGCCATGAATACGTGATCTGCGTTTGCAGCTGGGTATTTATTTCCATATTTGGTTTGTTCTCCAGTAAAGCATTGGATTATTGTGGCTCGCAAGATCTCTTCTATATTTATGTATTTTAATGTATTGTCATAAGTCTCCCAGTGTTTGATTTAATCGAGGAGCGCTCTAGCAGAGCGCACTTGGGTTGAATCAAGACCAGTGGTAAAAATGGTCGGTATGAAAACCTTCTTATGGGATTTGAGACGTGTTCTCTGTGTCTGTGGATGTTTGTTGGTTTGTAGGTACCAAGCGCAATGCGCTGGGCTTCTTGCCTTCAAATGACTATGCACATTAGAGAAGCGAAGTCCGCATAACGAGAGAAACATATTACATCTTTCTCTTGCGGACTACGCTATCCATTTTTGGATACATATCTGTTTTTATAAGAGTGTAGCAATAACTCTCGATGGAGCTGCTGGTTTAAGCAGGCTTGTTACATTCACTCCCCTTCCCTCTGTTTCACCTGCACCGGGTCTAGGGTTCCTTTGAGTTTACCTCTGGACGATACACGCACCAACACTTGAGTACATTTTCAATGCTTTATTAAACAATTAACAAAGGAAGTAGCAGGAAAGAGGCAGAAGGAAAACTGCAGAGGAAGCTCAAATACCTTCTTGTAAGATTCTTGACAAATATCCTTTAGAGTTGAATATTACAATAGAATTTGCTCCCTTTGTGGAACACACTCCTTGCTCGCCTGGATAGGCCTCTCTCACTTGCCTAGCAGCCAGTACGTAGCACGAACAAAAGTCTCTGCCACAGACTTGTTTGGGATGAACCCGTACGATCCTCTGCCACAGGATGTATTGGTTTCTTTCTGCAATGAATGTCAGTCACAGTGCCTGAACCTTTAAGCCAAACCCGGCAACACTATGCTGTATAGTTACTTTAGGATACGTCCTCCAACCGAGTCACCAGGCCCCTCTCCAGACCAGCATGTTGCATGATCCTACCATGACGGGTCCCCCCCTAGGATCTCCTCGGTTGTCCAGCTCCTTCACTCTGGATAGACAGCTCAGAACAATTCTTCGGCTGCTGTGGTAGGCCCCAGCCAAGCTTCTGGGCCCACCCATGTGCCGCAGCGACGTGGGCCTCCAGAACGGAGGACCACGAGATAGCTCTCTAACGCATACCTGTCGGCCAGGAAGGCCAGCAGGTGGCTTTAAAACGAACCCCAAAATATGGCATCTGTCCCATAAATACCCTAGCTCAGAATGCAACTCGGAGGACAACCTCCACCGGGTTGTCCCTGGGACAGAAGAGCATCCATACGCTTTGACACGTTGCCCTTCCAACACTAGCCAGTGGTAACAGCGACACCCACCGACTCAGTATGGAAACACACGCAACGTCAGCCAAGCTGGAACAGAGGCAAATCTAACCTTCCTAACGAACAAGTTACTAAATTTACCTATCAGATGGTAGATCGCAAATCTACCAGCGCTACAAGAGGAAATTGATATCTGCCTTGTCGGTGTACTCATACCGTACATTGACAACAGCAGTAGCAATGTCCCCGCAGATTGTCTCAAGCCTGTGAGAACCAGTAGAATGAGCTTGCTAGATACTGTTTACTTTGAACAGTATTGGGTGGGCTCCATGCTGACTAATATGGGGTGTGTGCACTTCCTCCCCCTTTCCCTCCTGTGAATGCCCTCCCCTTTACTGTTTGTCATTTCCTGTGATGTCACTTGCCATGTAAGAAGTGATTGGCTGTTGAAACCATCACTTCCTGTTTGTGAAAGCTTTTGTGTTAATAAAGGCAGTCTTAGGGCGGAGGGAGATGCTGAGATGAGAACGTAAGAGTGTGATGATGTCTGATTACTTGGATGCGTGAGATTTTAGGTAAGATGCATTTATATCATTAGAAGAAAATGGGTGCTTATTAGCACAGTAGATATGGCTGTGTGCATAGCATACAGTCATCTTTCTACGACAGCAGTGAGATCTAGCTGCACAGGATACAATACTGAATATACTGCAGCTAACTCAATCAACTGCCTGCCTGTAGTATATTAGGAACACAACAACAGGAATGGTCTGCAGTGAGATCTAGCTAAACTGTATACAGCATACTGAATATACTGCAGCTAACTGAATCAACTGCCTGCCTGTAGTATATTAGGAACACAAAAACAGGAATGGTCTGCAGTGAGATCTAGCTAAACTGGATAGATTATACTGAATATACTGCAGCTAACTGAATCAACTGCCTGCCTGTAGTATATTAGGAAGAGAACAACAGGAATGGTCTGCAGTGAGATCTAGCTGCACAGGATACAGTAATGAATATACTACAGCTAACTGAATCAACTGCCTGCCTGTAATATATTAGCAACAGAACAATAGGAACAGTCTGCAGTAAGATCTAGCTGCACAGGATACAGTACTGAATATACTGCAGCTAACTGAATCAACTCCCTGCCTGTAGTATATTAGGAACAGAACAACGGGAATGGTTTGCAGTGAGAGCTACCTGAACTGGATACAGTATACTGAATAGGGATGAGCTTCGTGTTCGAGTCGCACCCATGTGCGACTCGAACATTGTCTGTTCGGCGAATTGCGAACGATATGGGCCGTTTGCGCCAAATTTGTGTGGCGCATCACAGCCCATAATTCACTACAGCATCGCAGAGCATTGCTGGCTGATGATTGGCCAAGCATGCACTATGACCCGCATGCTTGGCCAATCACAGCGCCGTCTGTAGAGAGAGCTGTAATTGGCCAAAGCCAGGGTGGCTTTGGCCAATTATGGTTCAGGGGGTTTAGAACATGCCCCACACTATATAAGGCCGCCTGCACGGCGGCCCTGTGTAGTGTGTTCTGGCTTGAGAGAGAGATAGACAGATAGAGAGAGACAGTGTCATTTGATTTAAGTTAGATAGATTAGACTGCACAGTGTATTGTGTATATATATATATGCATCCCAGGTGTTGTATATATATATATATATACACACACTGTATTCAGTTTAGCTAGATCCGTTCCTGTTATCTTCCTACTGACAGGCAGGCTTGTCTTGTTACAGTATTTACAGCTACCTGAAGAAAATTGCTGATGTTCTTTTGATCCTATTATTACCACAGTCAGGCAGCTAGACTATTTACAGTTAGTGTAGTGCATCCTCCTCACAGTGTTCAGCTAAAGCTACAAGTTAGTTTAGTGTGACCTCTGCACAGTGTTCAGCTAAAGCTACAAGTTAGTGTAGTGCGTCCTCCTCACAGTGTTCAGCTAAAGCTACAAGTTAGTGTAGGGCATCCTCCTCACAGTGTTCAGCTAATACTACAAGTTAGTGTAGTGCGACCCCTGCTCAGTGTTCAGCTAAAGCTACAAGTTAGTGTAGTGCGTCCTCCTCACAGTGTTCAGCTAAAGCTACAAGTTAGTGTAGTGCGTTCTCCTCACAGTGTTCAGCTAAAGCTACAAGTTAGTTCAGTGTGACCTCTGCACAGTGTTCAGCTAAAGCTACAAGTTAGTGTAGTGCGTCCTCCTCACAGTGTTCAGCTAAAGCTACAAGTTAGTGTAGTGCGTCCTCCTCACAGTGTTCTGCTAAAACTACAAGTTAGTGTAGTGCAACCTCTGCACAGTGTTCAGCTAAAGCTACAAGTTAGTGTAGTGCGACCTCTGCACAGTATTTAGCTAAAGCTACAAGTTAGTGTAGTGTGTCCTCCTCACAGTGTTCAGCTAAAGCTACAAGTTAGTTCAGTGTGACCTCTGCACAGTGTTCAGCTAAAGCTACAAGTTAGTGTAGTGCGTCCTCTGAACAGTGTTCAGCTAAAGCTACAAGTTAATGTAGTGTGACCTCTGCACAGTGTTCAGCTAAAGCTACAAGTTAGTGTTGTGCGTCCTCCCCACAGTGTTCAGCTAAAGCTACAAGTTAGTGTAGAGCGACCTCTGCACAGTGTTCAGCTAAAGCTACCTGTAGAAGGTTTGTGGTGTTTTCCTGATCCTATCACTACCGCAGGCAGCTAAATTATTTACACGTTAGTATAGTGTGACCTCTGCACAGTGTTCAGCTAAAGCTACCTGTAGAAGGTTGGTGGTGTTTTCCTGATCCTATCACTACCGCAGGCAGCTAAATTATTTACACGTTAGTGTAGTGCGACCTCTGCACAGTGTTCAGCTAAAGCTACCAGTTGATTTTGCTAGCTGCAGTATCAGTATATATATATATATATATATATATATATATATATATATATATATATATATATATATATATATAGAAAAAGAGTCCAAGAGGTTGCTGCACTTAAAAATTTTTCTTTGCTTTATTTCACAAATTGTTCAGTAGGGATTTACAAAGCAAGTATAATCCAAAATCACAGGCACGAAATGCCTACACAGTTTCAGACACAGGTAGATTCAGATATGGATGGATGGATGGATTACGTCTCGGGCTAGTCAGCTTACGCCCTTCCTAAGATCCATTGAAGCACATCTGAGGGTTTCAATCCAATCATTCATTTAAATACAGGTTAAGTGAAGTACTTCACATATGGAATCAATATGGCTAATTAGTTCAAATCGCATACCATTTAACATCTATATATGCATATATTTATCTATAGCATGCCATTAAAACAAGGATAAGCAACAGGTGTCGAATCTCTCATTCTCTTCACTCTCATTATAGAATATTTGAAATACCTATAAAAACGCAGGGAAATGTTGCATTCATGAGTAAATACAAAAACAAAAAGAAAAAACAAAAAAGATATCCCCATCATGAAGTTATTTTATCTGACTACTTTCATATACTCATTCCAACAGTTAAACAAATAAATAAAGATCCAAATCAACATTTAAGCCATATGGAGCAATTGTATTCAAAAAATGTATCCAGTATACTTCTCTTTTTCTTAGAATCAATTCACGGTTGCCCCCTCTCCTATTTTTCTCAATACCTTCTAGGACCATATACTTTAGTTGTGATACATTGTGGCCAAATTCCAAAAAGTGTCTCGCCAGCGGTAATTGGGTTAATTTATCTCGTATTGAGTATTTGTGTCTCGCTATCCTATCTTTGATTTTTTGTGTAGTCTCCCCTACATAGACTAAACCGCACGGGCACTTTATGGCGTAAATTACATATGAAGATTGGCATGTGTAGTAACCCCGTATGGGGATGTTGAAACCCCTATGTGGATGTGTAAAGTATTTACCTTTAATCATAGAGTTACATTGTATGCATGACAAGCAGGGATACGATCCCAGATTTTTAGGTCCCAGGAAGGTTAGTTTGGCTGCTGCAGCCACAGGTTGATCAGATTTAATCAATCGATCTCGTATCGTTCTACCTTTTCTATAGGAGGACATGGGTGGATTCCAGAATTCCTGTACCATGGGGTAACTGGATCTTAAAAGATTCCAATGTCTTTTGATAATTTGATTAATTTTGTTGGAGAAGGGATGGTACTGCATAATAAAGGGGATTCTCTTGTTTTCTTTTCGGGGTGATCGATTACTATCCGTATTAGGATGATCGATATTAACTAAAGCTTGCGGATATCTTCTACTAATAAGTTTGTTTTTTATTTCATCAAGTCTCTGATCACGGCACAGCGGGTCACTCACGATCCGCTGCACCCTCATCATCTGACTTTTTGGGATGGATGAAAAAACGTTTGGGGGGTGAAAGCTATTAAAATGTAGCAATTGATTGCGATCTGTGGGTTTCACATATAAGTCAGTAGTGATCTGCCCATTGTTCAATTTAAGAAGAGTATCAAGAAAGGAGATCTCATTTTTACCAATTTCAATGTTGAACTTTAATCCAGGTACTAAATAGTTAATATATTTATCAAATAAGTATAGGCTTTCCATGTTGCCATCCCATATAGCGAAAATATCGTCCACAAATCTGTACCAACATTGGCAATGTTTTAAAAATAAATCATTGACATAAATAAAGGACGTCTCTATCATATTCATAAATGCGTTCGCATATGGGGGTGCAACATTTGAACCCATCGCTGCTCCGTTCAGTTGCAAGAAATGAGTATCCCTGAAAAGAAAATAGTTCTCTTCAAGAGTAATTTTCAAAAGGTCAAGCAGAAATGAAATCTGTTCGGTTTTATAGATGCCTGATTGAATTAACAATCGCTGACATGCCTCTATTCCTAAATCATGTGGAATGATAGTAAATAAGCTAGAGACGTCCCATGATATCAGGATGGAATCTGATGACAAGTTTATATCTTGAATTTTTGACAAAAAGTCAGTAGTATCTCTTATAAATGATTTAGTGTTTAATAGCAATGGTGTCAAACACTTATCCAGGTATTGTGCTAGATGTGTTGTCACAGATTCCATCCCTGATACAATGGGACGTCCGGGGGGATTTTTAGGGTCTTTATGAATTTTTGGTAACATATACAGTACCGGTGTAACCGGATATTCACATATCAAAAACTCCATAGTTTCATCATCAATGATTTTTTGTTTAACTGCCTTAGTTAGAGTTGTTTTTATCCTTTTTTGCACTTTAAAAACAGGACAGCAATCAAGTCTTTTATAAGTAAGGGTATCACTCAGATGTTTCATTATTTCATTTTCATACATGGATGTATCCATGACCACAATAGCTCCCCCCTTGTCAGCCGGCTTGATAGTGATATCATGCCGGGCTGACAAGGAGTTTAACGCTGCAATCTCATCTCTATTTAGATTGTGAGGTATATGGTCTCTCTTATCTCTGTCACACAAAAAACGTTTTATATCATTTTCCACTTTGTCTATATATACCTCTACAGCAGCACATGAAGTGGGTGGTACTTTAGTGCTTTTTGGTTTTAAACCCATGTTTTTGATCGATAATATTGATAATTCTTTAGTTGTGGCAGTGGGTACACCAGAATAGTGTGCTTTAAATCTTAATTGTCTAAAAAATCTATATAAATCCTGTTTAAGTACAAAATCATTCATTTTCTCTTTAGGGCAAAAGCCCAAACCCCTATTCAAAACACTTAGTTCAGTTTTAGACAAAACAATAGAAGAAATGTTATGTACCAGGTTTTCATCTAATGTCTCTGGCGGTTCTGGCGTCTGGTGGTTACACCCCCTGCTGTGTCTTTTCTTTGTTCGCCGGCCGCCCCTCCTGGTCCGGATTCGGTCAGGTTCCCTGGTAAAAAAGGAGTAGTTGATACACTGGTGGATGATCCAGTAGATGTCATAGAGGAGTTTGAGCTAGCCAGATTTTTTCGTTGTATTTTTCTGTAGCCCTTTGAATGGTAATATGTAGGATCAGTCCAATTGTAGACACGATCGTTTTTATAATCTTCCCGATCTCGTTCAAGTTTTGTACGTTTACGGAATTGAATATTGGTGCGAAATCTTTCTAATTTATCATTATTCATTTTCTTGAATTGCTGTAGTTCCTCTTGATTAGAACATTGTTGTAGCTGTCTTTCAAGTTCAGCAATCTCCTGCTGTATGAGAGTCCTCTCTTGTTGCAAGAATTGCACAGTTAATGTCATGATATCAAAGGAACATTTATTGAGAATCTGGGCAAATTTGGTTTTAAAGTCCTTGTTCTGTGAAAAGAGGGTTGGAGTCAGGCGAACCCTCAGCCCTCTAGGTATCATTTGTAACTTATAGTATTCGGCTAATTTTACCTCATGAAGTTCCATAGTGGTGGCTCTTTGCATTAGTTTCTCCATTTTTCTGGTAAGTTGTATAGAGGAGGACTGGATCAGAAAATCTCTGGATCCCATGGTGTCAGTGAAAATCCTTGAAGCCTCTGTTTCAGAGAATGAGTATGAGCCACCTGTTGCCATCCTTGCAATGATTCCTTGATAGTAGCTGGTGCTTGTTCCCAGGGGAAAATATATTCACTTGTGGAGGAGAACCGCACTCTGCTTACGATTTAGTGCCAGCAATCAGGTCTTCCCACCGACCTTGTATATAGAAAAAGAGTCCAAGAGGTTGCTGCACTTAAAAATTTTTCTTTGCTTTATTTCACAAATTGTTCAGTAGGGATTTACAAAGCAAGTATAATCCAAAATCACAGGCACGAAATGCCTACACAGTTTCAGACACAGGTAGATTCAGATATGGATGGATGGATGGATTACGTCTCGGGCTAGTCAGCTTACGCCCTTCCTAAGATCCATTGAAGCACATCTGAGGGTTTCAATCCAATCATTCATTTAAATACAGGTTAAGTGAAGTACTTCACATATGGAATCAATATGGCTAATTAGTTCAAATCGCATACCATTTAACATCTATATATGCATATATTTATCTATAGCATGCCATTAAAACAAGGATAAGCAACAGGTGTCGAATCTCTCATTCTCTTCACTCTCATTATAGAATATTTGAAATACCTATAAAAACGCAGGGATCTTTATTTATTTGTTTAACTGTTGGAATGAGTATATGAAAGTAGTCAGATAAAATAACTTCATGATGGGGATATCTTTTTTGTTTTTTCTTTTTGTTTTTGTATTTACTCATGAATGCAACATTTCCCTGCGTTTTTATAGGTATTTCAAATATTCTATAATGAGAGTGAAGAGAATGAGAGATTCGACACCTGTTGCTTATCCTTGTTTTAATGGCATGCTATAGATAAATATATGCATATATAGATGTTAAATGGTATGCGATTTGAACTAATTAGCCATATTGATTCCATATGTGAAGTACTTCACTTAACCTGTATTTAAATGAATGATTGGATTGAAACCCTCAGATGTGCTTCAATGGATCTTAGGAAGGGCGTAAGCTGACTAGCCCGAGACGTAATCCATCCATCCATCCATATCTGAATCTACCTGTGTCTGAAACTGTGTAGGCATTTCGTGCCTGTGATTTTGGATTATACTTGCTTTGTAAATCCCTACTGAACAATTTGTGAAATAAAGCAAAGAAAAATTTTTAAGTGCAGCAACCTCTTGGACTCTTTTTCTATATACAAGGTCGGTGGGAAGACCTGATTGCTGGCACTAAATCGTAAGCAGAGTGCGGTTCTCCTCCACAAGTGAATATATATATATATATATATATATATATATATATATATATATATATATATATATATATATTGTAACATCGGGGGGTTGATTTAGCTTAAAGGTAGAGCTTACCAGTGAGCTGAGTCCACGCCAGATATGCAGTTTTAAGGGCTTGTAGGCCCACTTTTATTAAAGAAAGAAAATGTCCGATAACAGAAGAGTTGCCCACACAGGGGTTTCAGCTTTCCACAGCAACAATGTAAGTTCAAACAAAAATACCAAGCCACCTGGCTCTTTTTAGCAGCGCTGCTGCTCAGACTTATGCTTCAGCCCTCTCGGCTCTATAACAGAGTTCCTGTACTCCCAGTACCTCAGCACTCTTTTTCAGCTTCCTTTTCCAGCCCACAGGCTTGGACCCTCTGTCTACTCTGATAGACCTGTGCAGACATGCACACTTCTCCCTTGCTTGCCTGGACTCCTCGGGAGGGTGGAGCCCAGAACTATGGTCAGGTGTCTACAAATAGCCCAACACACACCTGACCAGTCAATATGCTGGTGGATCTCAAAATCTGGACACAGGGTTGGAGATCCCGTCCCACCCAAGACACTATGGAATCTCCAAACTACAGAGCCCCATGACCAAATACCAAAACCTGGAGAAAGCTGCGAAAGCAGTTTTCTCCAGTCCACATTTATGCTCTGTAGCCTTGCACCAAGCAAATGTGCATACCCTGTGTCCCCCAAACTATCAATTTTACCTTGACAGCATCTCCTACTGTCACAATATATATATATATATATATATATATATATATATATATATATATATCCCAGCTTAGTGCAGCTACAGGGCAAGCAGGCTCTGTGTCTAGAGGCAACGGTGCTGGTCGTGGAGACGGTGCATGATCATCAGCACTTGGCCGTGGGACACGCTTGGCCTTTTTTTCGGCAGCTGGCCGTGTTGAGCCACAACATGCAGAAGACCTGTACATGTGCCCTCACATGCAGCAGAGGGCCATCAATGAGTACCTGTGTGACTATGGCACCAGGACAGGGTCAGGGGAGCTTGTTTCTTTTCCCCACACCAGTGTTGGGTATATGCTCCAGGAGGATGCCCAGCATTTAGAAGGCTCTGATGAGTGGATGACCAAGCTGTCCTCATCCTCCTCATCCTCCCTCACCCATGCTCAGGGTACTTTGTCTGGCAAAGCAGCTGCCAACGCGGCCTCTTCCCTCAGCTCAATGGCATCAGTGAATCCTTCCCTAGCTCCACCATGTCCTCCTGAGGTGTCCCTTGAACTTTTTGACCACAGTGTTGGGTATATGCTCCAGGAGGATGCCCAGCATTTAGAAGGCTCTGATGATGATACTGAGCTAGATGAACGCAGTAACGTGAGCACGGACAGAGGGGGTGCCCAAGAAGGACAGCAATCTGGCAGTCATGCTCCCCCTGCTGCAGCATACTGCCAGGTTTGCTCCAGTGATTAGGAGGGAGGGGATGATGAGGTCACTGACTCAACGTGGGTGCCTGATAGGAGAGAGGAGGAGGAGGAGGAGGAGGCACATCACCAACGAGGCAGGATGCCCTCCAGGGGTCAGCCTAAGGGCAGCACACTGATTGCATCACACTGCAAAGCTCCGCATGTGCAGGGCACTGCTGTCTCTGTGCATTATTCCAAAAGTTCTTTGGTGTGGGCCTTTTTTGAGACGAGTGCATCAGATGGCACCACTGCCATTTGCAACATATGTCTCAAGCGTATCTCGCATGGCCAAAACATCTCCCGCTTGGGCACCACATGCTTGACCAGACATATGTTGACCTGCCATGCAGTTCATTGGCAAGCGTATCTAAAAGACCCACACCAAAGAACAAAGAGGACCTCTCCTTGCTACTCATCAGCTGAGATCTCCAACCCCACTATACCTTCAGTCCTCTCTGAGACCTGCACTGAGAGTAATGAAGGTGTAGAATTAGGTGTGTCACAGCCAAGTACTTGTGGGCAATCTGCTTTCGGTACACCAACGTCAGATTGTACGAGGCAAATTTCCCTGCCCCAGCTGCTGCACCGCCGAAAGAAGTTCGCTCCCAGCCATCCACATGCCCAGCGGTTGAATTCTAGCTTGGAAAAATTGCAAGCACTTCAACTGCTACCTTTTCAGTTGGTAAACTCTGCCCCCTTCCATGGGTTTGTGGAATGTGCGGTTCCTCAGTGGCAGGTACCCAAACGCCACTTTTTCTCACGGAAGGCAATTCTGACTCTCTACCGACATGTGGAAGGCAATGTCTTGGCCTCGCTGGACAGGGAGGTCAGCAGTAAGGTGCATATTACCGCTGACTCATGGTCCAGCAGGCATGGACAGGGACGTTACCTAAGTTGCACGGCGCATTGGGTCACTCTGCTGGCAGCTGGGAAGCATGCAGGACAAGGTACAGTAGTGTTGGAGGTTGTTCCGCCACCACGCCTACAAAATGCCACTACTAATGATTGTGACACACCTCTCTCCTCCACCCCCTCCTCTTCTTCTTCCTCCATGGCCTCTTCCTGTGCTTTGTCTTCGGAACCAGCGGTGCTCTGTAGGCGTTCAAGGGGCTATGCAAGTACGCAGGCCAAAAGATGCCATGCGGTGCTTGAGCTGGTGTACTTGGGGGACAGGAGCCACACTGGGGCAGAGGTTCTGTCAGCTCTACAGGGGCAGGTTCAGAGGTGGTTGATGCCATGCCAACTTAAGGCAGGAATGGTGGTTTGCGACAATGGCACCAAACTCCTCTCCGCCCTCCGACAGGGACAACTGACCCATGTGCCCTGTTTGGCTCACAGCCTTAACTTGGTGGTGCAGCGGTTCTTGGGCAGGTACCTGGGCTTACAGGATGTCCTGAGGAAGGCCAGCTAAGTCTGTGTGCATTTCCGCCGGTCATATAATGCCAGTGCTCGGCTGGCAGACCTCTGAAAGGAATTTAACCTGCCCAAGAACCGCCCAATCTGTGACATGCCCACCAGGTGGAACTCAACATTGGCCATGCTGCAGCGGCTGCACATGCAGCAGAGGGCCATCAATGAGTACCTGTGTGACTATGGCACCAGGACAGGGTCAGGGGAGCTTGTTTCTTTTCCCCACACCAGTGGGCCATGATCAGGGATGCATGCACTGTCCTATCACCATTTGAGGAGGCCACGAGGATGGTGAGCAGTGACAGTGCATGCATCAGTGACACTGTCCCCCGTGTCCACCTGTTGGAGCACACACTGCATGGAATAATGGACAGGGCACTTGAGGCAGAACAGAGGCAGGAAGAGGAGGACTTCCTTAGCTCTCAAGGCCCCCTTTATCCAGACAGTTTTCATGCGTGCCCGCCAATCACACAGGAAGAGGATGAGGAGCAGGAGGAGGATTGTGTCAGTATGGAGGTGGAGCCTGGCACTCAGCATCAGCAGCTGTCTTTAAGGCATCAGTCCCAAGAAACACATGGACTTGTACGTGCCTGGGAAGAGGTGGTCGCGGACCATGTCATCTTTAGTAACCCAGAGGACTCCAGACCGAATGCCTCAGCAAACCTACGCTGCATGGCCTCCCTGATCCTGCAAAGCCTGCGTAAGGATCCTCGTATTTGTGGTATCAAGGAGAAGGACCAATACTGGCTGGCAACCCTCCTTGATCCACGTTACAAGGGTAAGGTTACGGACCTTATCTTGCCATCGCAGAGGGAGCAGAGGATGAAACATCTTCGGGAGGCCTTACAGAAAGGTCTGTGCAACACGTTCCCAGAGACTGGGAGGTTACAAACTCCTGTTTCTGGACAACGTGTTGCTGAGGCTTCGGTCAGTCAAAGAAGGAGCGGTGGAGAAGGTGGCCGTCTGGCCGATACATTCAGACAATTTTTTAGTCCGCAGCCCCAAGGTATGATCGGTTCCAGCAACCATTGCCAGCGTCTGTTTTACATGGTGCAGGAATACCTAGGAGCAAGATCTGACTTGGACACCTTTCCCACTGAAAATCCTCTGGGTTACTGGGTCTTGAGGATGGATCACTGGCCAGAGCTTGCATAGTATGCAATTCAGTGCTGCTGGAGACTTTGTAACCAATCACAGGGTGCGTCTGTCCACCGACTCGGTCGATCGACTGACCTTCATAAAAATGAATCAGTCTTGGATCACCACCAGCTACCAAGCACCTGATGCTGATGTAACCAAATAATTTTTTTTGAAATGTCAGATCCCTTCAAAGACTGCCTATGCTGATGCTGAGTGACTATCCTGTTATGCTGAGTAATTTTCCTCTTCCTCCTCAATGAGCATGCTGATAGCTTGTAAGAACATTTTTGGTTCTGGGCGCCGCCACCAGTGCCTAAGGCCCAATTACAAATTGTAATTTGTAATTTCAAGTTTTGATGCAATAATTTGCAGCAGGGCTCGTTCCTGGATTCCAACTAGAGTATCTGTGAGGGGTTGCAGTGTTGTGGCAACAGCACCAGTGCCTAAGGCCCAAATTTTTAGCCCCTGTCTAACAGGGGCGTGTAATTTCAATTTTTGATGCAATTCTTTTGCAGCAGGGCTCGTTCTTGTGCTCCAACTAGAGTATCTGTGAGGGGTTGCAGTGTTGTGGCACCAGCCCAGTGCCTAAGGCCAAATTTTACAGCCCCTGTTTAACAGGGGCGCGTAATTACAATTTTTGATGCAATTCTTTTGCAGCAGGGCTGGTTCCTGCGCTCCAACTAGAGTATCTGTGAAGGGTTGCAGTGTTGTGGCACCAGCACCAGTGCCTGCCTAAGGCCAATAATGGCACAGATGGGCATATGGGTGTACCTGTACGTCCATTTGAATTCCCCGTCGTGCCATTGCGTGAGTCGGGTCGCCGCAGGGATACCCGCGGGATACCCGCGATCGCCTCACAGAGAGGACGAATGGGGAGATGCTGATATAAGCAGCATCTCCCCGTTCTGCCTAGTGACAAGTGTCACTGATCACAGCTCCCTGTCATCGGGAGCTGTGATCAGAGTAATGACACTGCTAGCCCATCCCCCTACAGTTAGTAATCACTCCCCTAGGACACACTTAACCCCTCCCCACCCCCTATTGGTAAACCCTTCACTGCCAGTGTCATTTACACAGTAATCAGTGCATTTTTAATTGCACTGATCGCTGTGTAAATGAAAATGGTCCCAAAAATGTGTTAATAATGTTCGACATGTTCGCCATAACGTCGCAGTCACAATAAAAATCACTGATCGCCGCCATTACTAGTAAAAAAAAAATTATTAATAAAAATGACATAAAATTATCCCCTATTTAGTAAACGCTATAACTTTTGCGCAAACCAATCCATAAACGCTTATTGCGATTTTTTTTAACAAAAATATGTAGAAGAATATGTATCGGCCTAAACTGAGGAAAAAAATGTTTTTTTATATATTTTTGGGGGATATTTATTATAGCAAAATGTAAAAAATAATGCGTTTTTTTCAAAATTGTCCCACTTATTTTGTTTATAGCGCAAAAAATAAAAATCGCAGAGGTGATTAAATACCACCTAAAGAAAGCTCTATTTGTGGGAAAAAAAGGACGTCATTTTTGTTTGGGAGCCAGATCGCAAGATCGCAAGATCTATATATATATATAGAGAGAGAGATATATATACACAATACACACAAAAAGCCTGGAATGTATATATATATATATATATATATATATATATATATATATATATATATATATATACACTAAATATACTGGAGCTAACTGAATCAACTGCCTGCTCAATCTAGCTAACTGAATTTCCTGCCTGCCCAATCTATCTAAATAAAAGTAAATGACACTCTCTCTCTCCCTCTCTTTTTCAACGCCGGAACACAGTACAGAAGGCCGACGTGCAGGTGGCATTATATAGTGTGGGGCGTGTACTTAATCCCCATAGCCATATTTGGCCAAAGGCACCCTGCCTTTATCCAATTATGGCTCTCTTCGCTGACGGCACTGTGATTGGCCAAAGCATGCTGGTCATAGTGCATGCTTGGCTAATAATCAGCCAGCAATGCACTGCGATGACGCAGTGCATTATGGGCCTCTAGGCACCGCTCGAATTTGGCGTGAACAGCCCATAATGTTTGATCTTCTTCGAACGATCGAACAACCGACGTTCGAGTCAAACTCATGTTCGACTTGAACTCGAAGCTCATCCCTACTCAACAGATGTCTGAGATGTTGAAGAGCTGGGCTCATCCCCTGAGCCCACTTTTTCACTTTCTGCTGAGTCTGTCTGTACCTGCATCTCCTCACTGGTTGGGTCACCCTCCATGCAGGAAGCGGCTCCTTTTCTCATTTGGCTAAACCATTCTTCATTTTTATACTTTTCTTTAAAAGCTCCACTACTCCCCTTCAGAGAACTCACCAGTTCTTTCTGCTTCTGCAGAGCTTGTTCCAGGTCTTTTAACTCAGGTCTCAGAGCTGGTCTTTTCTTACCGAACACCCCCTGGGGCAGAGAAGCAACTCTAGCCCATGGTCTCTGGAAGCACAGGAGCAAAGGAACTTGCAACCTCACACCTCACTGTCAAGGAGCAGAATGGCCGTTTACCACCATCCCTGTGATGAGTTCCAGGGTCTGTACACCCACTGTGCCCATTATGAGGGGTTCCTACCATTGCTGTGCTAAGCTCCCGAGTCTGTACACCTGCTGTGTCCATTATGAGGGGTTAATTTTGTTTATTGAAAAAATCTTACAAACAACAACTTATATACAATAAAACCATAATAAATAAATAAAACATATTTACAAAATAATTGAATATGATTATACAAAACAAGAACATAATAAATGGTACAAACAAAATTGCGCACAACACAATCCCTACGGGAGAGCCAGACTAAGGAACATCACCGTCACCATGCATGTAGCCTTTTATCAAAAATATACTTGATCTTGAAAATCTAGGGGAGTGAATCAAGAATACAAAGAAAATCCGCACACCCCGAGATCAACAGGCAGCAGCTACAGAGTCCTGATATTCCTCCACGCCCTTATCCAGGCCTCCTGCTGCCACCTGCCTTTCTCAAGACCCCAAATCTTCCCAACCTCACCTAGAATGTCCTGCACAAACACTTCGACAGGGAGGATTTTACTCTGTAAGGATACCTGACACCGTGCACTCCACGTGAAATAACGGACTACTAGACTAACTAAAAAAAAGGGTTTCCAAATCATAATCCCGACGAGTCTGTAATGTGCCATACACCCACTCTGCATAACTCATATGGGGGAGGAAGGGTATACTCAGAGCTCTCCCAACCCTCTTGTACACCTCTATATTAAAAGGGCATTGAAGTAGAAAGTGATCCATGGACTCCACCACTCCTCCACACTCCACTCTCGGGCAGCCCCGATCACTCATGGAAAGAAACTTCAAGTTGCCCTTCACATATAGTTTTCCATGAAAGGCAAGCCAAGCCTGATCCCTAAACTTCATTGAGATTCTCTCCAAATTAATCAATCACAAACCCACCCCCAAAACCAGGCTTGGACAATCCCTCAAGGCCAGTGGCTCGCAAAAAGCAGAACTCATGATCCTCTTCTCAAGAAGTTTCCTTGGAAGAGATCTGACTTCTACTGCTGTTACTTGCCACTGCCGAAGCATTTTCAAACATGGGGCAACATAAGCCGGGAGCTGTTCATGCTTGACCCTCAGGCTTTTCACTGGCCCACCATTTTCCCAGTCTCGCAGAAAGGGCCTAAACCAGGACTGAAAAATACCAACCCACCCAGGCGGTCTCTCTGCCAACATGTTACCAAAATTGTACTTCACAAACATCAGAGAGAAAAAGACTACAGGGTTGATCATTCCTAGACCACCCTCCCGCCTAGGAAGGTAAGTCACATTCCTTTTGACAAGGTTTATTCTGTTCCCCCATAACAGCTGGAAGAAACAACTATAGACCCTGGTATAGAGAGAAACTGGCAAAATGCAAATAAAACTGACATACAGAAAAATCGGAATCAGGTAAGTCTTGATCAGATCAACCTTTTCCCTCAAGGAAAGCTGTCAACCTTTCCAGCTTGCCACCTTGGCATCGGCATTCTCCAGCCTGTTCACCCAATTTGCATGACCATAGTCCCCTGGGCCGAATTCAATGCCTAGAACTAAAATTTTTTGTTGGGGCTCCGGGAAGTCATCTGGGAGAACAAAGCTCTCACCTTCCACGCCCATCCAGAAAGCTTCACACTTGTCCTGGTTGACCTTTGAACCTGATGCCTCTGCATACTGCCCTATCACTGAGACCACCTCCTGTGCCTCCCCAGTCCCAGAGATAAAAACAGCATCATCAGCATAGGCCACAACCTTCAAAAAAGGATCACCAGCGATGCCCAAAGGTACCCCACACAATGGTCCACTCTCTAGCCTTCTAATGAAGGGGTCGATTGCAAACACATATAGCAGAGGACTCAATGGACACCCCTGATGCACACCCGAGCTGACCACAAAGGGCTGCCCGACCCAACCATTAACCAGAGGAAAGCTTTCAGCCCCTTTGTACAAAATCTTGAGCCAATCAATGAAAACCCACCTCCAGGCCATATTTGTCAAGAAGGACCCACAAGTACTCATGATTAACTTAATCAAAGGCCTTAGCCTGATCCAATGTCAGCAAAAATTTACCCCAACCAGCAGCTCTACAATGCTCCAAGGCCTCCTGGTGATAATCGCCAGAAGAAAATCTTTGCCAGTATCTTTCTATCGACATTAAGAAAGCTAATGGGGCGCCAATTCCCAATCATCGAAGGATCTTTACCCTTTGACAGAAGGATCACTGCAGATTCCCTCATGGAGGGAGGGAGAGAACCCTCATTCAAACAGCCATTAAAAACCTCCGCAAGCTAGGGAGCCAGGATTGTCTTAAAACATTTATAGAACTCGGCTGTCAAACCATCTGGCCCTGGAGTTTTCTTGATGGCTAGTTTATCAATAGCCTGGATTACCTCATCTGCAGTGATTTCATCTGTCAAATTCATCAAAGGAACATTACTTTCCAGTCCTGGTGTAGAGTTAAAAAAACCCAACATCCTTGTCCGATTAAGGTTCCTTCCTCCCAGGAGATCGGCATAGTATGACCTGACAACCTCCAAGATCCCTGACCTAGACTTCGTCAGAGAGCCCGTACTGTCCTTCAGGCCATTGACCGTCTTAACTGCTATGCTCTGTTTACAGTTCTGGTAAGGGTCAGGCGAATGGTATTTCCTGTAATCCCTCTCCTGAACCAAAGAGGCCTGCCGGTCATATTGATGTCTCCTAAGGAGGAGCTTCACCTCAGAGATCGCCCCAGAATCTCCTCCATTCGAAACAAGGCGGTCAAGTTTCCTCCGCAAACGCTGGTAGGTGATATACTTATTTTGCTGCTTCTTTCTTCCTATGGCCTTGAAAAGCCCAACAGTCCGCTGTTTAACAAGCTCCCACCATTCTGACTTGCTGTTGCAAAAGTCTAGGATCGTTACCTGTGCTTGAAAAAAATCCTCAAAGGATTGTCTTATTCTCTCATCTTCCAAGAGGGCCGAATTCAATCTCCAGATACCCCTCCCCCTAGGTGGCATGTCTGGGGCATTCAGAGTCACAGATAGAATACAGTGATCAGAAAAATCCACTGCCCGACACACAGGTGCCGAAAAAGCAGAGTCTCCCTTTAAAAAAAAACTATCTATCCTACTCTGACTATTACCTCGCTGAAAAGTGAACCCCCTGCTGTCTGGGCAGTGCTTAATGTGCACATCTACCAGACCTGCTTCCCTAACTATCGCATTAAGAAAAAGGGTGTCATAGCCCAGCTTATCTCTGAAACCTCTCCTGTCTTTAGCCCTAGTAATGGTGTTGAAATCACCTCCAAAGATAACCTGCCGGGCCGTAAAAAGAAAAGGCTTAATCTTTGTAAAGAGGCATTTCCTGTCCCACTTCGTCTGGGGACCATAGATGTTATTCAGGCACAAGTCCTGCCCCTTCACAGAGACGTCTAAGACCATGCATCTCCCTATCTCTACCTCAATTACCCGCCGGCACGTTACCACACCAGAAAAAAGGACTGCAACTCCGCTGTAAGGCTCGGCCGCAAGAGACCAAAATGAGGGACCACGTCTCCACTCCTTCTTTGCAGATGTATATCGGCCAGACTACTCAGATGGGTTTCTTGCAAAAACAAAATGTCAGCATCAAACTCGCTGAGCAAAAAAAAGGCCATATGACGGACACTTACTGATCTTAAGCTGGCAACATTAATGGTTGCCACTTTTATCGGAGTGGGAACTGCCATTAGGGTAGTTGAGGCAGCCGTTTCTTAGCCTGACTATTCCCTCTTCCTGGAGAACCAGCGTGCTTTGTTGCACCCTGGCACTCATCCTCCATAGAGGATGCAAAACTCAATGAGTCCCATTCATCATCATCATTGGACAGGACCTTAAACTTATTTTCTAAAAGCAAAAATTTAGGATTTAAGGTAACTGAACCCTTTTTTTTCCTTCTTTTGCCCCTCCTCCTCCTATCCTCCAACCACTCCATATCATCCTTAGACAAACCAGACTCAACAGCCTCCCCACACCTACCCTCCCCCCCACTCCCCCTTCCCTTATCTACCACCAGGCCAGCCTCTCCACCATCCTCCCTACTCCTCTGCACCCCACGATTCTCAATAGAAACCCTGCAGCGTCGGGGGAGGGGGGTTGGCACCACACCTGACGCACCTGCCTCAGCATCTCTTGCTGCCTCTGCAATTTTGGAAGACACAGACACAGAAGGATTGGACACATTTTTGGCAACTGATACCTTACCTACAGAAGACACGGGCACACTAGGTAAACGCACAGACTGGGGAGACACAGACACATTAGGTATTGGCACAGACTGGGGCACCACAGATTGGGGAGACACATTAGGTATTGGCACAGACTCAGATGAACCCACAGGCACCCCAGCTGCTGAGCTCCGAGCATCCTCCATGTCCAGGCGGAAGAACTCTCTCATGAGCTCAGGATTGTTGTGCATTGCCTCAGGACACTGACTGTAAGGATGTCCCACCGCATTGCACAAATTGCACCTGATAATATTACAATCCTTCGCCAAATGTCCTATACCCTGACACAGAGAGCACTTTATCACTGGACAGGAGGATGCAAGATGCCCTTTATCACCACATTTAGTGCAGAGCTTTGGTTGGCCTGGATAAAAGATGGTCAGCCTGTCCCTCCCCAGGAAAGCTGAGGATGGCAGATGCTGGACGACATTGTCAACAACCTTTCATTTTAACTGCACAGACCATCCCCCGTCCATATTCCCCGATCGTCCACAATCTTTTTTAGGGGGCTCAGGACATCTCCATACCTCCTCAACCATACAGATAAATCCCCCTGCGGTATGGATTCATTGTGGAGCCCATTCCAGTCCGGCAGGCCCCTACACACGTATTCATACTTCTCCCAAAATATGTCCAAAGACTCCGGACGGATAAAGGACAAATCATACTCATAGGAACCTGCCGGACTGATCAGGGTGAAGATATCTGTGGGTGTAAACCCCATCTGCAGAATCTTATCCACCACTGTCCTCCTATGTGGGGGATTCCACCGCCTTCCCATTTTAACTGGACAACATTCCTCCTTTTAAACATGGAGGAAGATAAAACATTTTCATGCTCCCTCCCTGCTTGCTGCCCCCTCCCAGATCCTGTAGCAGCAACACCAGCATAAGTTCTTCTTACACCAGCAGCATTTGCAGTCTTGTCCTTAGACACAATCAAACCTGCTGGCAGAGAGTCTGAATCAGCTGTGATAGCAGTCTTCTGATTAGAGGCAGGACCCTCCCCCTCCACCGAACACATGGTTTCTTTTCTGGGATCAATCACAGTCACGGCTGCTGTAGACTCCTGGAAAGTTGTAGCACTACGGCACCCAGCATCTCCTCCACCATTCACAGGAACAGCCACTGTGCCTGGTCCAGGCAAAGTCTCTGTATTATCCATGGACCTCTCTGCAGACTGAAGCTGACAGTTATTAGCAGATGTTATTGCATGCTGTGTATTGTCTATGGGTCTGGGCTGACTGCCTGCAGCACTACAGCCCTCAGCAAGCACATTGTCATTAATGTTCACACCATCCTGCACACACACTGTACCTGCACCTTGTCTCTCCACAGGTCTTTCTTCCACAGGGCTAGGAACGGCATCCATCTTCTCATCATCATCCTGGGAAACCACACCTGGAGGGGATTCAAGTTTATTGATGAAATCCAGCATGCCAGAACCTTCAACCTCCTGCTCAGATGTTCCACATTGCTGGGGAGTAAAGGGGACAGAGGCCTCCACCATTGAGGACTCAGCAGATGTCTGAGGTGTTGAAGAGCTGGGCTCATCCTCCGGGCCGGCTCATCCTCCGGGCCCACTTTCTCACTCTCTGCTGTGTCTGTACCTGCATCTCCTCACTGGTCTCCTCACCCTCCATGCAGGAAGCGGCTCCTCTTCTCATTTGGCTGAATCTTTCTTCATTCTTATATTTTTCTTTAACCACTTAAGGACCGCCTCACGCCGATGTACGTCGGCAAGGTGGCACGGGCAGGCAAAATCACGTACATACACGTGATTTGCCTCCCACGGGTGGGGGGTCCGATCGGACCCCCCCCGGTGCCCGAGGCGGTCCTCTTTTGTCCCCAGCGATCGGAGGTGAGGGGGAGGCCATCCGTTCGTGGCCCCCCCTCGCGATTCCCGCCGGCCAATGGGAACATTCCTTTGCTGCTGTATGCTAAACAGCAGCAAAGGAAATGATGTCATCTCTCCTCGGCTCGGTATTTTCCGTTCCGGCGCCGAGGAGAGAAGACTGCAATGTGAGTGCACAAACACTACACACTCAGTAGAACATGCCAGGCACACAAAACACCCCCGATCACCCCCCAATCACCCCCCCCCTGTCACAAACTGACACCAAGCAGTTTTTTTTTTTTCTGATTACTGCATGGTGTCAGTTTGTGACAGTTACAGTGTTAGGACAGTTAGGGTTAGACCCCTTTAGGTCTAAGGTACCCCCCTAACCCCCCCTAATAAAGTTTTAACCCCTTGATCACCCCCCGTCACCAGTGTCACTTAGCGATCATTTTTCTGATCTCTGTATTAGTGTCGCTGGTGACGCTAGTTAGGGAGGTAAATATTTAGGTTCGCCGTCAGCGTTTTATAGCGACAGGGACCCCCATATACTACCTAATAAAGGTTTTAACCTCTTGATCGCCCCCTAGTTAACCCTTTCACCACTGATCACCGTATAAGTGTTACGGGTGACGCTGGTTAGTTCGTTTATTTTTTATAGTGTCAGGGCACCCGCCGTTTATTACCGAATAAAGGTTTAGCCCCCTGATCGCCCGGCGGTGATATGCGTCGCCCCAGGCAGCATCAGATTAGCGCCAGTACCGTTAACACCCACGCACGCAGCATACGCCTCCCTTAGTGGTATAGTATCTGTACGGATCAATATCTGATCCAATCAGATCTATACTAGCGTCCCCAGCAGTTTAGGGTTCCCAAAAACGCAGTGTTAGTGGGATCAGCCCAGATACCTGCTAGCACCTGCGTTTTGCCCCTCCGCCTGGCCCAGCCCACCCAAATGCAGTATCGATCGATCACTATCACTTACAAAACACTAAACGCATAACTGCAGCGTTCTCAGAGTCAGGCCTGATCCCTGCGATCGCAAACAGTTTTCTTGGTAGCGTTTTGGTGAACTGGCAAGCACCAGCCCCAAGCAGCGTCAGGTTAGCGCCAGTACCACTAACACCCACGCATGCAGCATACGCCTCCCTTAGTAGTATAGTATCTGAACGGATCAATATCTGATCCGATCAGATCTATACTAGCGTCCCCAGCAGTTTAGGGTTCCCAAAAACGCAGTGTTAGTGGGATCAGCCCAGATACCTGCTAACACCTGCATTTTGCCCCTCCGCCCGGCCCAGCCCAGCCCATCCAAGTGCAGTATCGATCGATCACTGTCAGTTACAAAACACTAAACGCATAACTGCAGCGTTCGCAGAGTCAGGCCTAATCCCTGCGATCGCTAACAGTTTTTTTGGTAGCTTTTTATTGAACTGGCAAGCACTAGCGGCCTAGTACACCCCGGTCGTAGTCAAACCAGCACTGCAGTAACACTTGGTGACGTGGCGAGTCCCATAAGTGCAGTTCAAGCTGGTGAGGTGGCAAGCACAAGTAGTGTCCCGCTGCCACCAAGAAGACAAACACAGGCCCGTCGTGCCCATAGTGCCCTTCCTGCTGCATTCGCCAAACCTAATTGGGAACCCACCACTTCTGCAGCGCCCGTACTTCCCCCATTCACATCCCCAACCAAATGCAGTCGGCTGCATGAGAGGCATTTTCTTTATGTCCTCCCGAGTACCCCTACCCAGCGAACCCCCCCAAAAAGATGTTGTGTCTGCAGCAAGCGCGGATATAGGCGTGACACCCGCTATTATTGTCCCTCCTGTCCTGACAATCCTGGTCTTTGCATTGGTGAATGTTTTGAATGCTACAATTCACTAGTTGAGTATTAGCGTAGGGTACAGCATTGCACAGACTAGGACACACTTTCACAGGGTCTCCCAAGATGCCATCGCATTTTGAGTGACCCGAACCCGGAACTGGTTACAGTTATAAAAGTTAGTTACAAAAAAAGTGTAAAAAAAAAATATATATATAAAATAAAAAAAAATAGTTGTCGTTTTATTGTTCTCTCTCTCTCTATTCTCTCTCTCTATTGTTCTGCTCTTTTTTACTGTATTCTATTCTGCAATGTTTTATTGTTATTATGTTTTATCATGTTTGTTTTTCAGGTATACAATTTTTTATACTTTAACGTTTACTGTGCTTTATTGTTAACCATTTTTTTGTCCATTCACGACTTTGAGTGGTTATACCAGAATGATGCCTGCAGGTTTAGGTATCATCTTGGTATCATTCTTTTCAGCCAGCGGTCAGCTTTCATGTAAAAGCAATCCTAGCGGCTAATTAGCCTCTAGACTGCTTTTACAAGCCGTGGGAGGGAATGACCCCCCCCCACGGGCTTCCGTGTTTTTCTCTGGCTCTACTGTCTCAACAGGGAACCTGAGAATGCAGCCAGTGATTCAGCCAGCTGACCATAGAGCTGATTGGAGACCAGAGTGGCTCCAAACATCTCTATGGCCTAAGAAACCGGAAGCTACGAGCATTTTATGACTTAGATTTTGCCGGATGTAAATAGCGCCATTGGGAAATTGGGGAAGCATTTTATCACACCGATCTTGGTGTGGTCAGATGCTTTGAGGGCAGAGGAGAGATCTAGGGTCTAATAGACCCCAATTTTTTCAAAAAAGAAAGCCCTGGAGCATGGGAACTAAGTGTAGGGGCTGCGTAACTGGAGGGATGCTGTTGTTAGTGCAACAGGAAGCTGTGGGCAGGAAGGGGAGTTGTGGGCTGTGGGACTAAGGGTGGTTCTTAGGTTCATTTAACACAAGGAGGGGGTGGGGCTTATTCAGTCAGATTGTCAGTGCGAGAGGTAACACACAGGAGAGTGTTTTTCTGCTGTTACCTCTCCATGGAAAACTTGGAGAAGATCCTAGCGCAGCTCCGCTCTGCCGCCGTGGTTCACGGCCCGAGTGGTTTGCTGCACAACTGGCTGAGCTGCTGCCAGAGTCGGGGGGAGGTAGGTCCCCTCCCCCCCACACCGCACGCAGAGGTCACGGACTTTAGTCCTGACACAGCACCAAGGCTAAGCCGCTGAGCAGGGAGCCCGATCCCGGACCCTCCACCACCCCGGGTCAAGCGCCATGCCCCGGCTCTGGCCGTGGGGGTGGGAGGAATGCCCATCACAGGCACGACCCAGCCAGGAGAGATTAGTCTCCTTCCCCATCCAGGTACGCAGGGGCAGTGGAGCAGGACCAGGTGGCAGCATGTGCGGGGCCTTCCGCCCTGCGTGGTGCAGCCCGGCGGGGGAGAACTGCCGGAGCGGCTACTCCTTTAGGGTGGCCACAGCCATCGTGGGGGAAAGCGGAGGCCCAGCGGCGGAAGATGGCGGTGACATAGCGGCAGCTGCGGGCCAGCAGAGGGCCCTGTGTGGGAGGTCAGCAGCGGACAGCCGAGGCAGGAGGAGGGCCTCTGAAGTACATCCTGTCGGTGATTGCCCGGCACCTGCGGCTTCTACAGCGTCCCCTACTGGCCGGGAGGAGCAGCGAAGGTGAACTGACCGATTCTGACTCGGACGTGCCAGGATTGGCGGCGGGCTTGTCGGCCCTCTACAGGAATCTGGAGTGGCGGCTGGTCGGTTGGTTTCCCCTGGGCAGCCTGGTAAGTCCTCTTCCTTTTCTTCTCCTTTACCTACACCTGTTTCCATGTTGTCTGTGTCTCCCCTTCCTCCACCCTTTGCTGCCACCTCCTCAGGGGTTGCAGATGGGAATGGGCCGGTATTGGCGCCAGTTTTGGCATCAGGTACCAGGGCAGAGACGCTGGGGGTGGGCAGTGAGGTGTTGCTGCAGCAACTAATGGCGACTTTGTTGGCGGGCTGCAGAGATTTGGTAAGCGGGGCAGCGCCTCGGTGCCGGTTGCTGCCGCGATTTTGCTGGCAGAGGCATGGGTGGTCAGGGGGGATGGGTGGCCTGTTACCTCCATCAGTCTCCCCCGGTGGTAACGGGGGTAGGTGGGGTTCCCTCGGCAGGGGTTGGGCCTCTGCAGGTGAGTTTGGGGGTGGGAGCCACCCCCAGTACAGCATTTGCGGAAGTGAGTTCGGGGGCGGTTTATACTCCCCCAGATGTGGTCGGTACATCCAAGGTGAGTTCGGGGGCGCCACGGTGGGGTCGGTGAATGCAGATGGGATTCGGTTGGTGGATACTGCTCACTGCGAGGTTTATGTTTGTTAGGAGGGCACTCTGGGAGCTCATTTAAAAGCGGAGGTGAGGGAGAGGATCTGGAAGGGTGACTACGTGGAGATATTTTCGCTGCTGCCGCTGGAGAAGTTTAAATTGGATAAAGTAAAGCCAGACGAGAGCAAAAATGAAGAGGAGGAAAAGAGGCAGTATTGTCTTATTCCGCGAACGTTTGCAAACTGGATGCAAGCTTTCAACATCTTAGCTAGCGTTATTGGGGAAAAGGTGCCAGAACATTGTTCGGCACTATTTTGTTATCTCGATTCCATTAGTGAGGCCCAAAGAGTGTATGGGGGAGTGGCATGGCTGCGCTACAATGAGCAATTCAGGCAAAGGAAGGCAGTGAGACCAACATTGTGTTGGGATCATAAGGACATTGGTTTGTGGATGAAGCTCATGACGCAAGCCAGATTTGCGCCACAGCCTTTTCATGGGGGGCCAGGGGTGCCCAAACCTCGTCACCATCGGTCAGTAAGCGCAAGAGCTTCTGTTGGCAGTTTAACGAGGGCACTTGCAAGTTTGGAGGATCATGTTGTTTTAAACATGAATGTTCGGGATGTGGGGGTGCACATCCCCTGTCAAAATGCTTCAAAAAAGGGAAGAAACCAGGCGACACTGGAAAAAGGGAAGATGCCGATGAATGTGGAAAAAATGGCCCTGTAGGTATCCTAATAGGGAAGCAGCGCGGTTTTTGTGGTTGGGCTTTAAGGAGGGTTTCCCGATTCCCAGTGAATTGGCAGAAGTCCCTCCCGTCGTGGCCAACCTGCGGTTGGCGTATGATCATCCGAATGTGGTTTCTAGTAAACTGCAGAAGGAAGTAGCATTGGGTAGGATGGCAGGTTCATTTGGGGTACCGCCATTGGGGGACTTGGTGGTGTCACAGTTGGGGGTGGTACTCAAGTGTGAACCGAATCAGTTCAGGCTCATTCATCACCTCTCCTACCCGAAAGGTTGGTCGGTGAATGATGCAATTGATCCAACGCTATGCTCAGTGTCCTATGTCTCCTTTGACGAGGCAGTACAGTGGGTACAGTGGTTTGGTAAGGGAGCACTTATGGCGAAGACATTGACATTGAGTCAGCCTTTCGTCTGCTGCCGGTTCATAAGGATAGCGTACGTTTACTGGGTTGTTGTTGGGAGGGAGAATTTTTCGTGTATAGATGCCTCCCTATGGTTTGTGCCATATCCTGTTCTTACTTTGAAGCGTTTAGTTATTTTCTGGAATGGGTGGTCAGGGATCTATTGGGCCTTCATTCGATTTTGCACTATTTGGATGATTTTTTTGGTGATAGGCCCTCTGGACGATTGTTCCTGTCTGACTTTGCTGGCCACCATCCAGCATGTGTTCCATTTTTTTGGGGTACCGTTGGTGCAGGACAAGACTGAAGGTCCGGTGCAGGTGTTGAAGTTTTTGGGTATCGTGATCGATACCGAGCATATGGAGTGCCGACTTCCGGGAGATGGAGGATCTTAAGGCATCAGTGGCAGCAGTGGCTCACCGCTCAAAGGTACAATTGCGGGAATTACAGTCCCTACTGGGGAAACTTAATTTTGCGTGTCGCATTACGCCAATTGGAAGGGTGTTTTGCCGGAGGCTGACAGCTGCCATGGCTGGGGTCAAGGCCCCGCATTATTTTGTTAGTTTGGGGCGGGACCATAGGGATGATTTTGAGGTTTGGAAAAGTTTTTTGTTGCAGTATAATGGGAGGTCTTTTTGGCTTGGACTAGCAGTACAGGCGCAGGAACTGGAGCTGTTCACGGATGCTGCAGGGTCCGTGGGATTAGCAGCATTTTTTAAAGGGAGGTGTTGTGTGGAGCGGTGGCCGGATGTATTGGCGGGGTCACCATTGACAAGGACTTTGTTGTTGTTGGAATTGTTCCCTATTGTGTTGAGCTTTGGGGGGCGGAGTTCAGAGACCGGAGGGTACGTTTTCATTGTGATAACCTGGGGGTGGTTTAAGCAATCAACGCACTGTCGCCGTCCTCTTTGCTGGTGGTGCGTTTGTTGCGCCATTTGGTATTACGGTGTCTTATTTTGAAAATTGTTATCTGTGCTGTTCATATACCAGGAGTCGAGAATGAAGTGGCTGATGCACTTTCTCGTTTACAGTGGGACAGATTCCTGCAGTTGGCTCCGGAGGCGGAGAAAGATCGGGGTTCCATGTCCCGGTTGTTTATGGGACCTTGTGATGGTACCGTGATGGCATTGGTACGGCGGTCGGTAACGAAATCCACTTGGAAGTTGAGTGGGTTTGGCGGGAGTGGGATGAGTTGGTGAGTAGCATTTGATGTTGTCCTGGCACCGAGGACAGGCTCCATGCGTTGCTTTATTTTCTTGGGCAGAATTGTGAGGAGGGAGTGTCAGTAGCTTCTTTGAATCGCAAGATGGCTGGGTTGGCTTTTATGTTTAAATTGAGAGGTGTAGAAGACATGACTAAGAATTTAATTGTGCGAAAGGCATTACGGGGTTATAGGAAGGGTTGGGCGAAGCCTGATTCTAGGCGCCCGGTGTCATTGGGGATGTTAGAGGTTTTGAATGCGGTGTTACTACAAGTGTGTTTCTCTTCCTTTGAAGTTCAGGTGTTTAAGACGGCTTTTGCTGTGGCCTTTTTGGGGCATTGAGGGTGGGCGAATTGGTAAGCCCATCTAAGTCAGTGGTTGGGGGGTTGAGCGTCTCGGACGTGTTGATGGGGGTTGATTCGGTGACGCTGCTCATCCGCAAGTCAAAGACGGATCTTTTGGGAAAAGGGACCAGGGTAGTATAGGGGAGTGTTCCGGGCTTGGAGTTATGGCTGGTTAAGATCATCCGGGAGTTGTAGGTTTTACGGTCTTCCAGGGTATTTACATTTTTGATTCATGAAGTGGGGTTGCCACTGTCCAAGTGTTCAAGAGATGTTTGGAAGTGGGGGGTTTCTCTGTGGCGGATTATTCGTCCCATTCATTTCGAAATGGGGTGGCGACAGAAGCATTGCGCTGGGGTTTGAGCAATCAAATCCTGCAGCGCATGGGGCGTTGGGAATCTAATCAGTTTAGGTTATTTGTTCACCCTCACCTCCTGTAAGGGGGGAGCTTGTCCTTTGTTGTTGTGTTTTATGTTGTTTTATGTGGGCTTTCTTTCCAGGGTATGTGCACGATGGGTATGTGTTGCCTGTTCCCTGGGTATATGTCTCCTTTCTTTCTTCCATACAGGCTCGGTGTGTCTGATGTGGATCCTGGGCCATTCTTATGTGCACTGGGGGGGCAAAAAGGGCATTGGTCAGGCCAGAAGGAAGGCAGTTGGGTTTCCCCCCGAGCAGAGGCTATGATTCAGTGGATAGGGATCCCAGAGATGCTGTGGTCCAGGGTTTTGCCGGAAATCCAGCGTTATGCTCGTCTGGATGGGCCTCCATATGTGCTCCTGCTACATGTTGGGGGCAATGATCTATGCCTCAGGGCCTCCAGGGAGCTTATTAGAGGTGTGAAATGGGACTTCCTCCATCTCCGGGTGTTCTTCCCGGACACGGTAGTTGTATGGTCATACATTATTGCACGGGTGGCTTGGCGGGGGGGCATGGTCAGTGGAACGTGTAAACAAAGCCAGGATGAAAGTTAATAAAGCAGTGGCAAAGTTTGTAGTCCGCAATGGGGGGCTGGTGGTGCGCCATTGCGAGCTAGAGAAAGACGTTGGCCTTTATCTAAGGGGGGACGGGGTACATCTTTCCACAGTAGGAATCAATATGTGTTTCCTGGGGCTCCAAGATGGGCTACAAAGGGCCTTACGTAAGGAGTCACTGGTGGGCGTCTGTGGCAGCAGTCTGTAATATATTGTGTGGTACGGGTATGGGTACCTTCCCTATATGGTAAGATGGACTATCAGTCATCGAGCTGAAGGTGCAAGAAGGTGGTAAGCATTTGTCACTGAGCTGTATCCTTCGCGGCTAGTGGCCAGGATGCTGTAGTGGTGGTGGTGGTCAGCCGATGAGATAATGGTACCTTCTTTCAGGAACCCCCAGTACAGCATTTGCGGAAGTGAGTTCAGGGGCGGTTTATACTGCCCCAGATGTGGTCGGTACATCCAAGGTGAGTTCGGGGGGGCGCCACGGTGGGGTCGGTGAACGTAGATGGGATTCGGTTGGTGGATACTGCTCACTGCAAGGTTTATGTTTGTTACGAGGGCCCTATGGGAGCTCATTTAAAAGCGGAGGTGAGGGAGAGGATCTGGAAGGGTGACTACGTGGAGATATTTTCGCTGCTGCCGCTGGAGAAGTTTAATTTGGATAAAGTAAAGCCGGACAAGAGCAAAAAGGAAGAGGAGGAAAAGAGGCAGTATTGTCTTATTCCGCAAACGTTTGCAAACTGGATGCAAGCTTTCAACATCTTAGCTAGCGTTATTGGGGAAAAGGTGCCAGAACATTGTTCGGCCCTATTTTGTTATCTCGATTCCATTAGTGAGGCCCAAAGGGTGTATGGGGGAGTGGCATGGCTGCGCTACAATGAGCAATTCTGGCAAAGGAAGGCAGTGAGACCAACATTGTGTTGGGATCATAAGGACATTGGTTTGTGGATAAAGCTCATGACGCAAGCCAGATTTGTGCCGCAGCCCTTTCATGGGGGGGGCAGGGATGCCCAAGCCTCGTCACCATCGGTCAGTAAGCGCAAGAGGTTCTGTTGGCAGTTCATCGAGGGCACTTGCAAGTTTGGAGGATCATGTTGTTTTAAACATGAATGTTCGGGATGTGGGGGTGCACATCCCCTGTCAAAATGCTTCAAAAAAGGGAAGAAACCAGGCGACACTGGAAAAAGGGAAGATGCCGATGAAAGTGGAAAAAATGGCCCCGTACCTAAGTAGGTACGCGGTTGTTGTGGTTGGGCTTTAAGGAGGGTTTCCTGATTCCCAGTGAATTGGCAGAAGTCCCTCCAGTCGCGGCCAACCTGCGGTCGGCGTATGATCATCCGGATGTGGATTCTAGTAAACTGCAGAATGAAGTAGCATTGGGTAGGATGGCAGGTACATTTGGGGTACCGCCATTGGGGGGACTTGGTGGTATCACAGTTGGGGGTGGTACCCAAGTGTGAACCAAAATCAGTTCAGGCTCATTCATCACCTCTCCTACCCGAAAGGTTGGTCGGTGAATGATGCAATTGATCCAACGCTATGCTCAGTGTCCTATGTCTCCTTTGACGAGGCAGTACGGTGGGTACAGTGGTTTGGTAAGGGAGCGCTTATGGCGAAGACATTGACATTGAGTCGGCCTTTCGTCTGCTGCCAGTTCATACGGATAGCGTACATTTACTGGGTTGTTGTTGGGAGGGAGAGTTTTTCGTGGATAGATGCCTCCCTATGGTTTGTGCCATATCCTGTTCTTACTTTGAAGCATTTAGTTATTTTCTGGAATGGGTGGTCAGGGATCTATCGGGCCTTCATTCGATTTTGCACTATTTGGATGATTTTTTGGTGATAGGCCCTCTGGACGATCATTCCTGTCTGACTTTGCTGGCCACCATCCAGCACGTGTTCCATGTTTTTGGGGTACCGTTGGCGTAGGACAAGACTGAAGGTCCAGTGCAGGTGTTGATGTTTTTGGGTATCGTGATCGATACCGAGTTTATGGAGTGCCCGTTTCCGAGAGATAAGCTGGAGGATCTTAAGGCGTCAGTGGCAGCGGTGGCTCACGTGTCGCATTACGCCAATTGGAAGGGTGTTTTGCCAGAGGCTGACAGCTGCCATGGCTGGGGTCAATGCCCCGCATCATTTTGTTAGTTTGGGGCGGGACCATGGGGATGATTTGGAGGTTTGGAAAAGTTTTTTGTAGCAGTATAATAGGAGGTTTTTTTGGCTTGGACCAGCGGTACAGGCGCAGGAACTGGAGCTGTTCACGGATGCTGCAGGGTCCGTGGGATTCGCAGCATTTTTTAAAGGGAGGTGTTGTGTGGAGCGGTGGCCGGATGTCACCATTGACAAGGACTTGTTGTTGTTGGAATTGTTCCCTATTGTGTTGAGCTTTGGGGGGCGGAGTTCAGAGACCGGAGGGTACGTTTGGCGGGTGGCTTGGCGGGGGGGCATGGTCAGTGGAACGTGTAAACAAAGCCAGGATGAAAGTTAATAAAGCAGTGGCAAAGTTTGTAGACCGCAATGGGGGGCTGGTGGTGCGCCATTGCGAGCTAGAGAAAGACGTTGGCCTTTATCTAAGGGGGGACGGGGTACATCTTTCCACAGTAGGAATCAATATGTGTTTCCTGGGGCTCCAAGACGGGCTACAAAGGGCCTTACGGCTGTGGCGGTTCGCCCACCCGTAAGGAGTCACTGGTGGGCGTCTGTGGCAGCGGTCTCTGGTTCCCGAAGGTCGGAATAGTGGTGGTGTATATATATATATATATATATATATATATATATATATATATATATATATATATAATATATGGTGTGGTACAGGTTGGGACCTATCTTCTTATGGGTACCTTCCCTAAATGGTAAGATGGACTATAGGTCATCGAGCTGAAGGTGCAAGAAGGTGGTAAGCATTTGTCACTGAGCTGTATCCTTCGCAGCTAGTGGCCAGGATGCTGTAGTGGTGGTGGTGGTCAGCCGATGAGATAGTGGTACCTTTCAGGAACCTCAGATGTAGCAGTAACATGTTTTTGGTTATAAATATGTGTTTTATATATATATATTTATTTTATATATATATATATATATATATATATATATATATATATATATATATATATATATATATATATATACACACAGTGGGGACGGAAAGTAATCAGACCCCTTTAAATTTTTCACTCTTTGTTATATTGCAGCCATTTACTAAAATCATCAAGTTAATTTTTTCCTCATTAATGTACACACAGCACCCCATATTGACAGAAAAACACAGAATTGTTGACATTTTTGTAGATTTATTAAAAAGAAAAACTGAAATATCACATGGTCCTAAGTATTCAGACCCTTTGCTGTGACACTCATATATTTAACTCAGGTGCTGTCCATTTCTTCTGATCATCCTTGAGATGGTTCTACACCTTCATTTGAGTCCAGCTGTGTTTGATTATACTGATTGGACTTGATTAGGAAAGCCACACACCTGTCTATATAAGACCTTACAGCTCGCAGTGCATGTCAGAGCAAATGAGAATCATGAGGTCAAAGTAACTGCCTGAAGAGCTCAGAGACAGAATTGTGGCAAGGCACAGATCTGGCCAAGGTTACAAAAAATGTCTGCTGCACTTAAGGTTCCTAAGAGCACAGTGGCCTCCATAACCCTTAAATGGAAGATGTTTGGGATGACCAGAACCCTTCCTAGAGCTGGCCGTCCGGCCAAACGGAGCTATCGGGGGGAGAAGAGCCTTGTTGAGAGAAGTAAAAAAGAACCCAAAGATCACTGTGTCTGAGCTCCAGAAATGCAGTCGGGAGATGGGAGAAAGTTATAGAGAGCCATCCATCACTGCAGCCCTCCACCAGTCGGGGCTGTTTGGCAGAGTGGCCCGACGGAAGCCTCTAAAAAACACCTGAAGGACTCTAAGATGGTGAGAAATAAGATTCTCTGGTCTGACGAGACCAAGACAGAACTTTTTGGCCTTAATTCTAAGCGGTATTTGTGGAGAAAACCAGGCACTGCTCATCACCTGTCCAATACAGTCCCAACAGTGAAGCATGGTGGTGGCAGCATCATGCTGTGGGGGTGTTTTTCAGCTGCAGGGACAGGATGACTGGTTGCAATCGAGAGAAAGATGAATGCGGCCAAGTACAGGGATATCCTAGATGAAAACCTTCTACAGAGTGCTCAGGACATTAGACTGGGCCGAAGGTTTACCTTCCAACAAGACAATAACCCTAAGCACACAGCTAAAATAACGAAGGAGTGGCTTCACAACAACTCCATGACTGTAATTGAATGGCCCAGCCAGAGCCCTGACTTAAATCCAATTGATCTCTGGAGAGACCTAAAAATGGCTGTCCACCAACGTTTACCATCCAACCTGACAGAACTGGAGAGGATCTGCAAGGAGGAATGACAGAGGATCCCCAAATCCAGGTGTGAAAAACTTGTTGCATCTTTCCCAAAAAGACTCATCAAAAGGGGCTTCTACTAAATACTGAGCAAAGGGTCTGAATACTTAGGACCATGTGATATTTCAGCTTTTCTTTTTTAATAAATCTGCAAAAATGTCAACAATTCTGTGTTTTTCTGTCAATATGGGGTGCTGTGTGTACAATATGGGGTGCTGTGTGTACAATATGAGGTGCTGTGTGTACATTAATGAGGGAAAAAATGAACTTAAATGATTTTAGCAAATGGCTGCAATATAACTGTTGGATAGCAACATGGTCTAGTGTCATATTTATTATCCAGAGTTTGAATTGGATCTGTCATAAATCCGTTACATATCTATTTCCTATTCCCAAAGATCACCCAGGCTAATCCTTGCAATTCCATGGTTTTAAAGGGGTTTATTTCTGGTGGATACAACCAAGCATTTGCTTTCCTGGGGGCAGTCTGGAATGTCGTTTCTCAGCTCTTGGCTCCGGACCGTCTATTGCTAGAACGCAAACTTGAAAGGGGTCATGGCTGACAGGATGATTGATGACGGTGGGTGACAAAGATCAAAGGATCAACAGACACCTAAAGATTGACATGGACAATGCCAAAGTACAGCAGGACAGACAGTACTGTTGAGGAGGACTGCCATAAATACTGTGATTCCTCAAAAGTCTAGATGGTATGGCAATGGGGTTGGGTTTGAATGGTGTATGATCGGAGTATAAAAGACTGAGTAAGGAAGAGATATAGCCCCTTCCCCTTTGGATCATGGCTTGGGACTATGCCTCAGTCTTCCAGATATCTTCCAGCTATCTCGTAGCTGGAAGAAACAAAGCCTCGCAGAGAGCCTTGTGATAAGTATCCTTGATGTTCTTGTATTATATGTTCTGATTGTTGGTCTGTGTTTGTAATATCTTTCTCTAGTATTTCATGTTAGCTTCTTATTTCCTTGGGAAATAAATAAGACTTTATTACTTAGAAATTGTGTGTTTTTGGTTTCGTAGCTAACCTGGTATCATTGTAATATTAACGATAACATGTGCTCAGAGTTTAATAGACCAACTAATTATAGGGACTAGACAAATTAATACACAGATATAATATTAATTATTATATCGATTACTTCATTTGGCACCCAGAAAAGCATGTGAATTTTATTTTTACACAGAATGCACAAAAACCTAATATATTTTTGTCTTGAGTCCGTGTAAGCATAGATCCTCAACTACACCCAGAACTTAAAATCATCTCTAGTGTGGACAAGATTGGCGCTGGCTCGCGAATTCTGAAACCACGCTTGGATGGTCATGAAGATTCTGTGAAATATTTAATCAGGGAAATGTAGAACCTGGTGAGATATTTGGCTGATATATGTATATATGTTAAACGTTTGTATCATTAATATGCTTTAGGCCTGTAACCAGACAAAGGTGCTGGCGAGTAAAAGGGCTGATCACCCTTGGTTAGAGATTGACAGGAATTACCATACATATTTGAGGAAAAAGTGGGAGAAATATTTTAAATTTTTTTTTTTTTTTTTTTACCCACGTGAGAGTGAAATAGCTTTGTTCCAATAGGAGATCAATGTGGCCTGCAACCTAATGGGAAGGCATTGATTGAGAGACCACCTTGTGTCTTAGAATGTGTCTTGGAGGCTGTAGAACTACAAGTCACTGTTAGGTTTAAATGGCTTTGTATCAGTTTTTTTTTTTTTGTTTGTTTGTCTTTGCATTGTAAGCAACTCTGGTAAAAACAGGTTAGACGAGCTTCAGTGTAGACTAAGATGCAAATTAGCATATCAATGGATATTCCCCAGAAAGCATGTGTGGTAATCCCAAAAGCCATATAGAAACTACAGGACAGAAGTGCTCAGATACAAGACAGCCGATAATGCCACAGTAAGTGTGGTGGGTCTTTTCTATGGATATGCAAAAGTTTAATGGTTTTGAAGGATATCAGGTGGTAATGAATGAAGAATATTGAGTGCTAGAAGAGCGATTCAGTTTTTTTTTTTCGTGAGTTGTAAGAGCTAACGATAATTGAGTTTGGTTTATTACTCATTGCAGTGTTGGAACGTTAGTACAAATAGAAGTGTGTATTGTGTGGATTGTATGGTTGTGAAATGGAACTGGTGTATACATATGTTAAAAAGTATGCTTCTGCCAATTATCATTCATGTGCAGATGAACCTCTTAAAAGCCAGTGTAAGGTACTATTGTCTCAGTGTCAACAACATAATAGCAGATTGGGTAAACAGCTAAAAAAGAAAGTTAAAAAAGAAAGGTTGGCAAATGAAATTGCAGTGTTGCTCAGAATTAAATTTATATCTGAGCAAATGGAGGGGAAGTGGGAAGCAGAGAGGAGTTGTCTCGGGGAGGACATAGAGAAAATCAGTGAAAACCTTCTAAAGATTGCAACAGCCTCCAGTAGTGAGATGGATGAATTGTGGACTACAGCAGGCAGTTTGTCAGAAAGAAACAGTGAGTTACAAGAACAGCTTCAGAGGTGCAGCATGGACTGTGATATAAAGAGCAAACTTTTAGAGTCTTGGCGAATAAGGTTGTCAGAGATGGAAGAGCTGGTTATGTCTTTAGAAAGAAAATTAGCAAATGCACACTCCCAGCCTCTTACTAAAGAGCAATGTATAGTATCGCTCAATGAGCACAAAGGAACATGCCAATTGGCCAATATCTGCACAGTTAATGAGGAGAAGGGCTGTGATGAAACACATTCTGCTATTGCACCCATAGCTTCAAAGCAGGATAACAGTTTGATTACAATCCAAGATAGACTTACTTTGTGCCAGATTCTGGGTGAATTTAATGCCCTGGAATCACTAGTGAGTCTGTCCAATAAATTTGAGGCTCTAGTGCCTAAATTTCATTTGAGTAATGAGGATGCATGTTCTCTTCTGAGAGCATGGCTACCAGGACCTTTGGCAGGCCAGTTATTTGCACAGGTTAATGATAACTTAGCAGATGCAGAGGTGCGGAGGAAAGAGTTGCAGCGTATTGTGGACAGTCGTGATAATGGTATGAGTGATTTACAACAAATGAGATTTAGGAGAGGAGATGACCCAATTTTGTTCTGCAGTGAGTATCTTGCATTTTATACAAAAGTGTTCAACTGTCCTGACTTATTGGAGGATGATACAAGTTTCATATACTCAATGGCCAATAAGTGTTATGTAAGCTATCCCACTAGAATGGCTCTGAGGAATGCTAGATCCTACCAAAATTTTGTCAATATCCTGCGAGACTTCTGTCAAGAGTCCAGTGATAGGGAATATGGGTCAAAGGCAGGTGTATCCGTAATAAGCAGAGGTACAGGAAGGCAGAGAGAGTTCAGTCATTCTAAACGGAATAGGCATGGACATAGATTTTGTAAAGCCTTTAACATTGCTAGCATGGAGCAGGAAACCCCAGAATTACAGGGTGCACAGGCAGCCATAAGGGAGTTATCCTCCAAACATGCAAAAGCTGAATGTGCAATGGTGGAGGTACCCTCCGCACGTCCGCAGTGCTCAGCAAAGATAGAAGTGAAACATGCAGAAAAACCAGACGCTCCTATTGCTGCAAGTGATGTTACTATGACAGAAATCAATGGTGGAGATGTAAATAAAAATGCGATAACTGTGCTTGAAAGTGATTCAGGAGTTGAAACTTCTGATGACTCCTCAGATGATGAAAGTGTAAAGTCTGGTTATTCCAAGCATAGTAATCATAGTAATAATGTCCAGCAATGTGAGTTTCCAATGCCGTATGCTCAAGAAAGGGCCTATACAGAGAGACCAGCCTTCAAATGTTTTTGTGTCAAAGGGGGGGTCACATCGCTAAGTATTGTTGGGCGGCGAATAATGATATCAAAAGAAGATCACAGTACCCCAAAACGACCCCAAGGCATTATGAAGTATATTCTGCCCGATGGGGTAGCAACCCAAAGCATGGAGGCCATAGTAATCAAACCCATTTCCCTTTAAAGACCCAAATGCGGAGACTACAGACTGAAATTCATCAGTATGGAGAACAGTTACATAAAGTCAAAATGGAGGTAGCCGCATGGTTATTCAAATGTAGCACTGGGGGAAACAATGTTAGCAGCACTTAGTGAGCTGCATGGATGCTCCTTGCCATATTTTATTTAAATACGACGCTCACATCTAAACCTTATACATAGCAAATGTTCCCCTACATTACAATTAATGGGAAAAGGCTTTGGGAATTAAAAAGTCAATTGTCATGATAATTGTGTGTAATCAACGTCTTTGTGTTCCTTTTTCAGAGACCTTGGAAGAAGATAAAACTGGTTTGGATACTAATGTCTGTGTTTGTTTACAGGTTCTTCCAAAGAAAGAACAACAGTGGGCACATTTAGCAAAACAGGGGTTAGGTTATGGTAAAGGCATAATCGATTATCAAATGGTACCATGAGCTCATTAATTAGTAATTGTTTGCAAACAATGAAAAAATAAGATAAACAATAGTTAGGCATTAAGGGTTTCAAGTGTTACAAGTGAAGTTACAAATGTTGTGATGAGGTACAGATGTTTTGTTTTTTTGTTTTTCCCTTTAACTAATTGTCTTTCAGATGGAAATGAGCACTTACTCTTCTCAGGAGGAAAATCCATGGATGTCTTCAGTTAAAAGTTAAGTGTTTGTCATTGTCTTATGGTGGTTGTCTTGTCATGTTGTTTTTGTGTGATAATGGCCAGAATTTTAATTTCTTTTGTTATTAAGTTTTTTAATTGTTTTTAATATTTGTGGTATTTGTTTAGTCATCCATTTTATTTTTGTTTGTTCAGGTGGAGAAATTATTGTTTAGTCCACCTGAAAGGGGGGTAATTGGCTATTCCGTCAATTAGCAGCTGAATAGATGATCATGGGATATGTCCTGCAGCTGAATACATTTTGTTGATTTAAGACAAGAGTTGCTGGTAGGAAGCCATTCTAGCCTCTGGAGTTCGTTTCTTTTTCCTCTTTGTTTTATGTTCATTCTGGTGGAAAAAGTTACAAGGTGTACGCTTTGTCCACCTGAAAGGGGGGTTAGTGCATAGGTCTGAAAGTACAGATAAGGCATTGTCTTTTTGAGGCTTGAAATTTTGAATTTTTGAGAAGCAACGTTCACGTTCATTTTTTGTTAAAATTTTGATCACACCATGGGGATCCATTTTAGAATGGGTTCAGCGTAAAGAGGTCATGGTTGTTTTGATAGTTTGGTCAGAGTTGCAGAAGCCAGGAATACTAAGTTCCTGGGTTCTAAGGAAAGAACTGTAAATAAACGTAGCAAGCGAGCAGATATTATGCATAAGAATTTGATTCTGTTCTTGTGTTTCAATTCCAGAGTCCTGGTGGAGTGAGATTGGAGAGGTCTCTGGAACATGTATGACAGATGTTCATCTGGTTGGCAGTTTGTTTGTGCCATACTACACCGCAAATTTGTTCTGATAAACATCAGGAGAGAATGGACAAACGAAAAGATTCAGTTTAACACTTGCTTTTGCTTATGGACAATTTAGGGCTAATGCTAAATATGGAGGACTGTGCCCATCAACAAGACTTGTGAAACATTTTTGCCGGAGTCTCTCCTGAAGAATGCAAACATGCTATTAATACATGTGCAATGGGTTGGAGGTTGGGGAAGGAATATACACATCCAATCCGTCAGAACATGAAATGTGAAATATATGTTTTTTGTTGGAGGTAGGAATTGAAAGAAGAAAAGGTTTTTAATGTATGACATGTATTGACGTAACGTAAGTAATATGGTGCAGGTACCCAGGAGACTGGCGCTTATACATAATAAGGTGTCGGTTGGCCAGACTAGAGGTTGGCCAGGTGACACATCAATGGGGTGAAAATGTCCTTGTATGGAGGAGATACGCCTGGTTGATGTCTCACCTGAGAGGTTGAAACCCTGGCTACCAGGGTACATGCCTTCACCACATGGCGCTGCAACATCTCACAGTGGTTGATAAAAACCTATTACCCTATATGTGCTGAGTATACACTGAATCAAGTGCAATCATTGTACCAGTGACTTGCTCCCAGGGATGTGCGGACACAGAATGAGGTTCATGCAGGGCGCGTATGTCTGAGGAGTAACCGGAAGAGGAGGGATGTATTCAGCACTATATTGGGGGAATAGGAGCTGGGATGGGTGTTGTTAATGGGGTGGACATCGGCCTCCTGAGGAACAAACTCACAGCCATAGCTTCAGAGAATAAGCGGGGCTTTATTACTCAGAGAGATTGGTGGCATCCTTAATAACATTCAACAAAGTCACATAAATACCCAGGTTAAAGTGGTTCAAGATTTTGTCAACCATGTTGAGAGGTTGGTAGAGAATGTGATGGTATAGGACAGGAATCTGTCATTGGCTCGTGCGTGCACGAAGTGGCAGGTGGAAGTGTCAACCAGCATTGAGCTGATTGTACTGCCTCCATATGAAGGACAGAGGTCTTATGAGTTAGCATCACCGCTCAGTAAGACTTTGCCAAACACGTCGCTTACACTAATCCAAAGTGGTGGTGGAATGCTTGGATGGGCTGTACCAGTTTGAATTGTGAAAGGTGTTATGCTGTATGATCTCATATACAGAAGTGCAGACTCGGTCTGTATATTTGGTGGCATTAATGGGCTTACTGACTGGGGATTCTATCTTGTTGCGTTTGAGGCCAATTGCCCACATATGATCAGAGAAGATGGAAGCTGGAGGCAGGTTGATACTTCCCTCGGTCGGAAGCATGACCATGATGTCCTTTGTATGCCAGGTCAATACATGGTGGTGAACGAAAAATGTTGGGAAGATATTTCATTCTATATTCGGGATGGAAGGATCATTGCTGGGAAGGAAGCACCTGGGTACTATTTGGGACATAGACGAGTTTGTTTCCTTGTCCTAAAGAATGCCGATGTAACATTAGTCATGGAACTAGATGGTTCTTTGAACCTAACAATAGGTAGGGGTGCATGGTATACCCTGGGCATGGTCTCTGAAATCCAGGCACAGGGATGGAATTGTGTGGGTTTTGTCATTGTTGCAGATTTATATGTGTTGTTAGACTCAATATCTATATAGAAGGGTCGCCCAGTTATCTATGCAAGCTGAGGGACGAATTGACGGTAGGGTCTCTGCGTACAAGTTAGAGACTTTGCTGCCAAGTCAGAGCCCTGCAATACCACTGACATGCCAAAAGTGCAGTAGGAAAGGCCATTGTTTGCAGGCCTGCCTAATCCTGACCCGTATCTACAGTAAGGAGTTATAGGAGGTTGGGAGCTGGATGCATAATTGGATGGGACACATATATGTATATGTTATGATAAGGGGTTGATTTATATTATGGTATAGTGTGATAAAGGTGTATTTTAGGCCGGTAATATAGGCAAAAGGCCCTCCTCGAGACTCTATATCTGAAAGCTGGTTAATATGCTGCTCTGAGTGCGTGCTGGTGAATGGTGAGTGAATGGACGCCCCTTGCCTGTACAGCACCCCGTCCTGAAGATACTGGAAAGGAGAAGATACCAAGATACAGATTGTTGACATGGAATTTGTCGCTGAAGAGTGATGTTGGTGGGTCACCCAGTAACAAAGCGGCACGTGTGGGGAAGCGAAACACAGTAAGACCAGTATGGACTGTTCCATAGGAGCTGTTTCTGAAGCACATGTTGAAAACCGCAACACAGTAAGACAGTTATGGACTGTTCCATAGGAGATGTTCATGTTGAAAAATGCAACACAGTAATACAGTTAAGGACTGTTCCACGGGTACTGGTTCGGAAACACAGGATGGGAAACGACACGTGTTAAGACATTTATGGACTGTTCAATGGGAGCCGTGTCTGAAGAAGGGTGGTATGCGCCCTTTAGGCGCAAAGCGGCATATGTTGGATAACAACATGGTCTAGTGTCATATTTATTATCCAGAGTTTGAATTGCATCTGTCATAAATCTGTTACATATCTGTTTCCTATTCCCAAAGATCACCCAGGCTAATCCTTGCAATTCCATGGTTTTAAAGGGGTTTATTTCTGGTGGATACAACCAAGCATTTGCTTTCCTGGGGGCAGTCTGGAATGTCGTTTCTCAGCTCTTGGCTCCGGACCGTCTATTGCTAGAACGCAAACTTGAAAGGGGCCATGGCTGACAGGATGATTGATGACGGTGGGCATGGGCGTCCGCAGAATTTTTTTCAGGGGGGGGGCATCATTTTAGGTCACCCATGCTCTGCCCCTTTTTGACAATGTCATGAAGAGGTGGGGCTTAGTCATTATCACATAAAGCGCAGGCATGTGCCCATCAATTGCAACCTCATTGTGCCCATCAAATTTGGCCTGTACAGTACAGAGGGTGTACAGTATGTATATATATAGGGGGTGGATGATATTAGTATATACAGGAAGGAAGATGGGTGTATGTAGCTGTATACTGGACAGATGATGTATATCTGCAGTCAGTGATGATGGAGGAAGGTCTCTATATACAGGAAGGAAGGTGGGTATATACCTTTATATAGAGACCTTCCTCCATCTTCACTGACTGCAGATATACATCACCTGTCCTGTATACAGCTGTATATACAGGACATATGATGTATATCTGCAGTCAGTGATGATGGAGGAATACAGGAAGTAAGATGGGTGTATATAGCTGTATACAGGACAGGAGAGATGATATGATCTTTCCTATATCTGGCACCCCCCCCTTCAATGATCATACTTGTATGCACCCAGCTGCCCCCCTCATCTGTATATATGTCAGGCCCCCACATACACACATCTGTAAGCATACACACACAGCTCTGCCCCTCTGTATACAAACATCCTCCTCCCTTCACTTGTACTCACAGCCCCCACTTGTAAGGTGGTCTTCCTTCTCCAAAGTCCTGTTTCCAAATGTCCCTGTGAAAATACAACAGGCAGCAAAATAAACACGAGGGGCGCACATACAGGGAGCAACCAGAGGTGGCAGTAAAGAGCTCTGTAAGTTCAGTGACACTGATTTGCAGCAGCTGTAGCGCTAACTCACACAAACCCAGAGAGCCAGCACAGCTACAGATGTGGCCACCGCAGACCCTTGCCAATTCCAGGGGGGGTCACTCACCCCCCCTTGCCCCTACCTGCGGACGCCCATGACGGTGGGTGACAAAGATCAAAGGATCAACAGACACCTAAAGATTGACATGGACAATGCCAAAGTACAGCAGGACAGACAGTACTGTTGAGGAGGACTGCCATAAATACTGTGATTCCTCAAAAGTCTAGATGGTATGGCAATGGGGTTGGGTTTGAATGGTGTATGATCGAAGTATAAAAGACTGAGCAAGGAAGAGAAATAGCCCCTTCCCCTTTGGATCATGGCTTGGGACTATGCCTCAGTCTTCCAGATATCTTCCAGCTATCTCGTAGCTGGAAGAAACAAAGCCTCGCAGAGAGCCTTGTGATAAGTATCCTTGATGTTCTTGTATTATATGTTCTGATTGTTGGTCTGTGTTTGTAATATCTTTCTCTAGTATTTCATGTTAGCTTCTTATTTCCTTGGGAAATAAATAAGACTTTATTACTTAGAAATTGTGTGTTTGATTTCGTAGCTAACCTGGTATCATTGTAATATTAACGATAACATGTGCTCAGAGTTTAATAGACCAACTAATTATAGGGACTAGACAAATTAATACACAGATATAATATTAATTATTATATCGATTACTTCAATAACAAAGAGTGAAAAATTTAAGGGAGTCTAAATGCTTTCAGTCCCCACTGTATATTTAAAGAAAACGTTATTTTATATAATGTTTGTTGTTTGGATTCAATAAAGGGGCCTTTAGTGGCCATTAAAGCAGACAGCATGCCGTTTTTCATTGGGAAGGTAAGAATAATTATGGTGGTTGTTAAGTGGGTTTTTATTTAGGTTAGGGCAGCTAACATATCAGCCTCACACCAGTCAAGATAAGCCCCGGAGCATAGGAACTAAGTGTAGGGGCCGCATGACTGGGGGGATGCTGTTGTTAGTGCAACAGGAAGCTGTGGTCAGGAAGGGGAGTTGTGGGCTGTGGGACTAAGGGCGGTTCTTAGGTTCATTTAACACGAGGAGGGGGCGGGGCTTATTCAGTCAGATCGTCAGTGTGAGAGGTAACACACAGGAGAGTGTTTTCCCTCCCTCCCTCCCTATAGGCAGAAACTTGTGAATGTGTGTGGGTTTTGTGTGTTGTTTTTCTTTTTGTATTTCCTTTTGTTTCAGGTACTGGTGGCAGGGGTCTCTGGTTCCTGAAGGTTGGAATGGTGGTGGTATATATGTATATATATATATATATATATATATATATATATATATATATATATATATATATATATATATATATATATATATATATATATATATGTATATATATATATATATATTTATATATATATATATATATATATATATATATATATATATATATATATATATATATATATATATATATACTGTATATACTAGACTGTATATATATATATATATATATACCGTATTTTTCGGCGTATAACACGCACCGGCGTATAACACGCACCCCAATTTAGGAGGGAATTTTAAGGAAAAAAAACTTTTAGGAGGGAAGTTGAAGGGAAAAAAACTTACATTTAAATGCCCATCAATGTAGCCTTCTCAGTGCAGCCTTGCCCCAGTGCAGCCATGTCAGTGCAGCCTTGTCAGTGCAGCCTTCCCCAGTGCAGCCTTGTCAGTGCAGCCATGTCAGTGCAGACCTTGTTAGTGCAGCCATGTCAGTGCAGCCTTCCCCAGTGCAGCCTTGTCAGTGCAGCCTTCCCCAGTGCAGCCTTCCCCAGTGCAGCCTTGTCAGTTAGTGCAGCCATGTCAGTGCAGCCTTCCCCAGTGCAGCCTTCCCCAGTGCAGCCTTGTCAGTGCAGCCTTCCCCAGTGCAGCCTTCCCCAGTGCAGCCTTGTCAGTGCAGCCTTCCCCAGTGCAGCCTTGTCAGTGCAGCCTTCCCCAGTGCAGCCTTCCCCAGTGCAGCCTTGCCCCAGTGCAGCCTTCGATCCCCTGTCTTCAAAATCGCCGACCGCGATTTGAAAATGGCGCCCCCGGCGCCGAAATACACAGAGACGGTCCTCGGCTCTTTCCGGTGGCTCTCGTTCACTTTCGGCTCCACTCGTAGTCCCGAGCGGAGCTATACGAACCGAGCCGAGTAGGTTCGGATAGCTCCGCTCGGGACAACGAGTGGAGCCGAAAGTGAACGAGAGCCGCCGGAAAGAGCCGAGGACCGACTCTGTGTATTTCGGCGCCATTTTCAAATCGCGGTCGGCGATTTTGAAGTTGTGCAGCTCGGGATCGCAGGGGATCGGCGTATAACACGCACCTGCGACTTATCCCTCATTTTAAGGGGAAAAAAGTGCGTGTTATACACCGATAAATACGGTATATATATATATATATATATATATATATATATATATATATATATATATATATGTATATATATATATATATATATATATACACCGCCTGAAGTTTTTCTTAGAAACAGTACACCACCAAATGCACTGTAGATGTAGGCTACACTGAATGCAGAGTATATATATATATATATATATATATATATATATATATATATATATATATATATATATATATATATATATACTCTGTATTCAGTGTAGCCTACATCTACAGTGCATTTGGTGGTGTACTGTTTCTAAAAAAACTTCAGGCGGTGTATATATATATATATATATATATATATATATATATATATATATATTTATATGGTGTTGTGAAAAAGTATTTGCCCCTTCCTGATTTTTTTTTTTTTTTGCATATTTGTCACACTTAAATGATTCAGATCATCAAACAAATGTTAATATTACACAAAGATAACTCGAGTAAATACAAAATGCAGTTGTTAAATGATTTAATTTATTAAGGGAAAAAAGCTGTCCAAACCTGCCTGGCCCTATGTGAAAAAGTAATTGCCCCCCTAAACCTAACAACTGTTTGTGCAACCCTTGACAGAAACAACTGCAATCAAGCATTTGCGATAACTGGCAATTAGGGATGAGCCCGATGTTTGAGTCGAACGTAATATTATGCGGTGTTCGCTGCAAATTTGAAAGCCGGGGAACCCTGTTAAAGTCTATGGGACATCAACATGAAAAAGTGCTCATTCTAAAGGCTTATACGCAATTTATTGTCATAAAAAGTGTTTGGGGACCCAGGTTCTGCCCAGGGGACATGTATCAATGCAAAAAAAGGTTTAAAAATGGCCATTTTTTCGGGAGCAGTGATTTTAATAATGCTTAAAGTTAAACAATAAAAAATAAATATTGCTTTAAATATTGTGCCTGGGGGGTGTCTATAGTATGCCTGTAAAGTGGCGCAGTTTTCCCGTGTTTAGAACAATACCACAGCATATGACATGTCTAAAGGAAAAAAGTTATTTAAAACTGATCGCAGCTGTAATGAATTGTCGGGTCTCAGGGATAAAACTCATTGAAAAAAATAGCATGGGTTCCCCCCCCCATCCATTACCAGGCCCTTTGGGTCTGGTATGAATATTAAGGGAAACCCGAACCAAAATTTTAAAAAAAAATTGCGTGGGTTCCCCCCAAAATCCATACTAGGCCTGAATTAAGGGGAACCCTGCATTAAATTAAAAAATAAATGGCGTAGGGGTCCCCGCAAAATCCATACCAGACCCTTATCCGAGCACGCAACCTGGCAGGCTGCAGGAAAAGAGGGGGGATGAGAGAGCGTCCCCCTTCTGAACCGTACCAGGCCACATGCCCTCAACATGGGGAGGGTGCTTGGATTATCTCTCAAAGCACCTTGTCCCCATGTTAATGGCGACAAGGGCTTCATCCCCACAACACTTGCCAAGTGGTTGTTGGGTCTGTGGGCGGGGGGCTTATCGGAATCTGGAAGCCCCCTTTAACAAGGGGACCCACAGATCCTGGCCCCCCATTTGAATTGGTAACTGGTACATTGTACCCCTACCATTTCACAAAAAAGTGTCAAAAATAGTAAAAAAGACAGGAGACACTTTGGGACAAGTCCTTTATTAAAAGATAAAAAAAATAAAAATGTCCCGCAATGTAAGATCTATCTCACGCCGCCCAATGAGCCGAAAAAGGAAAAAAAAGCTGCAACAGCTCCGCCTCCATGGGTGGCTCCTGCCAAGTGACGCTCCTTCTCGGTGACAGCTGTTATATAGCTGAGGGCAGGGCCATCCGGTGATGTGTCAGGACCTTGCAGTAATACATTCATGACCTGTCTGTCTCTTACCTGGTCTGTGTATCAGCCTTGAGGCTTGTACTCTCACACCTGCATGCTTAAGTAATCTTCCCTCTGTGTGGCTCCACCCTAGCCTCAACAGGAACCACTATTTAACACTGTATTCTCCAAGCCTGCCTTGCCGTGCAATATTGTGTGTTTGGCTTCCTGTTTGCCGTGTGCTCTAAGTTTGTCTCTGTCTCTGTTACCGATCTTGGCGTGTTCTCGACTATTCCTGTCTGCTTGTGACCCTGACCTTTGGCGCGTTCTCGACTATCCCTGTTTGCCTGTGACCCTGACTTTTGGCGTGTTCTCTGTTATCCTTGTCTGCTAGTCGCCCCGACATTTGGCTACCTCCTTACTATTCCTTGCTGTCCTGGGCTGCTGTTTCCTCTCCATTCTCCTGTAGCCTACCGTGAGTGTGAGCTGGGAGACCCTGGGGGCCGCGACCTGGAGCCAGACTGCAGCGCAGTCCATCCTTACCACTAAAGGTTCTGGTGAACACCTGCTGGCTCTTAGACTCCGCGCCCTGAGGAATCTATGCTCTAACTCACTGTGGGATCCGTGTTGGTGCTCCAGGGGACCTGCCTTCCTGAACCACCCCGAGTTCCATCTGCAGCAGTCAGCCTTAGGGTCCACTATCATAGCGGTGCACTCTTAAACCCCAACGGGGTGCATCTGTCACCTGGATACAGGTGACCTGACATGATGGAAATGGATGAACCCGCCCCCCTCTGATGCCATGTGACATCAGAGGAAGGCGGGGCCGCCCGCTTTTTTTTTTGCAAGTTCTGGTGCGAACCGAACTGGGGGGGGTTTCGGCTCATCCTTACTGGTAATGAGTCTTTCACTTCGCTGTGGAGAAATTTTGTCTGACTCTTTGCAGAATTGTTTTCATTCAGCCACATTGTAGGGTTTTCCAGCATGAATGGCCTGTTTAAGGTCATGCCACAGCATCTCAATCCGATTTAAGTCCAGACTTTGACTAAGCCACTCCAAACCTTCATTTTCTTTTTTTTGAGCCAGAGGTGGACTTGCTGGTGTGTTTCCGGATCACTGTCCTGCTGCATAACCCTAGTGTGCTTGAGCTTGATGTCTGGAACTGATGGTTGGACATTCTCCTTCAAGATTTTTTGGTAGAGCGCAGAATTCATGTTTCCCTCAAAGACGGCAAGTCGTTCAGGCCCTGAAGCTGCAAAGCAGCCCCAGACCATAACACTACCACCACCATGTGTGACTGTTGGTATGATGTTCTTTTTATAAAATGCTGTAGTAGTTTTACATCAGATGTAACGGGACGCACATTTTCCAAAGAAGTAAAACTTTTGTCTCATCAATCCACAGTATATTTTCCCAAAAGTCTTGGGGATAATCAAGACTTTTTTGGCAAATGTGAAAGGAGCCTGTGTGTTCTTTTTGGTCAGCAGTGGCTTTGGCCTTGGAACTCTCCCATGAACGCTATTTTTGCCCATTCTCTTTCTTATTGTTAAATTATAAACACTGACCTTACCTGAGGAAAGGGAGACCTGCAGTTCTTTAGCTGTTGTTCTGGGTTCTTTTATGACCTCCTGGATGAGTCGTTGGTGTCCTCTTGGAGTAATTTTGGTTGGCCAGCCAATAATGGGAAGGTTCACCACTGTTCCAAGTTTTCTCCATTCTTGGATAATGGCTCTCCCCACAGTTTACTGGAGTTCCAAAGCCTTAGAAATGGCTTTGTAACACTTTCCAGACTGTAATATATCAACTACTTTGTTTTTCATCTCTTCTTGAATTTCTTTAGATGTGTGGTTTTTTTAGATGTTTTAGTGTGCTTCACTTTGTCAGACAGCTTCTATTTAAGTGATTTCTTGATTCTACAGGTCTGGCAGTACTCAGGCCTGGGTGTGGCAAGTGAAATTTAACTTGACTTACAGTTGACCTAAAGTTCATTCATGATTTAGCAAGGGGGGGCAATTACTTTTTCACATAGGGCCAGGCAGGTTTGGACAGCTTTTTTCCCTTAATAAATGAAATTATCATTTATATAAAGTGAAACATTAGGCTATGGGAGTACCTCATCCTACATAAGGTATATACACACAAAAACCAACATAACGGACTATCACGGTATGAAGAATATTATTAATATCTAAATATTCTTGTATCTCAGAGGCGCTTTAGGATGAATAGCATTGATAGCCAAACTGACTTAAAACAAAGTGTGAGTTTATTGTCACACAATTGGTATCATAAATACAATGTAAAAAATATAATAGTTCAGTTCAGTGTGGGTAAAAATATATGAAATAGAATAAAAAGTTATAAAGCTGTAATAAGCTTATGAAAGCATGTGTGCTTCATGGCTGCTGTCTTTCTCCTGCTGTCTTGTGCGTCGTCCAAGAAGAAACAGGAAATGACGTTCTTAGTCTTTTGGCAGAATTGACAGCTGTCCCAACTTGTCTCAAAGTGTCTTGTGAACATGTCAGTCAGTATCATCTATCCTAGTGACTATGTGTGTGTGTCTGTCTGTGTGTCTGTGTGACCTTCAATATGGAAACGTTGGCTTTATATGTTACATGTGAACGTGTGAACGTCATAACCTCACACCAACTTAGAACCTTGTATGGCACATATTCATTTCTGCTAACTTTAGCAATATATGGCATAGGATTGACAAGCCCACATGTAACACTCCATACTTGAAGTAATATGCTGATCATGTAATGTCATATAACCAAACATAATAGGAACACATTTTACCAACTTTACATTAAATAACTATATACTAGTACTTATTAATATGACTGGAACTACAAACTAACTTAACTTAACATGATATAATTCACAATGTATATTCCTTTAGCTACGTGGACACGTGTCTATTTTTGTCTTCTCATGACATTCTACACCAAGATACCTTATATGTCATACTCAAATTGGCTACACCAGAAAAATCCAGCAATGCTCAGCTTTAGAAGAAGAATCATGTCAAATCTATTGATCAAGGTCATTCACACATACTCTATTTATCATGATTAATCATAAAACCAAATATGTTTTGCAAGCTTGCCATGAAAATAATATAACACCTATAAGTGCCGAATTATGAATTTGGAATAATATTCTAACAATCCCCCCTGAATTATGATTAATCATATCAAAATATTCTAATACATTCAAAACCTCTTTCATGTCACATTTACACATCCTTGTATCAAATGATCGAACACAATATTCCTCAGAACTGAAGCAGCTAGAAATAACTCTCCTTTCTAATCACTTTTCTTTTTACTTTAACTTCTCTTAGATCTATCTATTCAAAATCTTAAAATAATGATATAGAATTTAAAAATGTATAACATAATGATGACTCATATCTATAATTACTATTATTAATAATAATAACAATAATAATAATAATTATTATTATTAAAATAAATAAATGATGCAATAATATATTTCCATATTTGTGCTCAAATAATATTTTAGCTCTTTGGAAATATACTTTACACTCTAAAACTTGTCTTAACTTTCCATATTTCTATTAAGAGTGATATGTTTCTTAAGTTATGAACAAAAGATGTTCTATAAACTAGAATGAGTGTGCAGTTGTTATCTACAAATATTCAATATATGAATAAGGAAAAATAAATAAAAATAATAATGATAATCTTAACTTAATATGAACATTAATATCAGAATAATTGGATTATCAAAAAATGTATATGTGAACAAATGTTTGAGTCCCAAATTGTTTATCTATAGTAGATAAAGTTTCTTCTGATTAATTTTTTCTTCATGAAATGTCTTTAAAATTTCTTCTTCAAGTTCTATTAGGTTAGAAAATTCTTGTTGAATAAGATAAAACAGTCATAAATCTGAAGTATAAATCTTTTGTCCAATATTCTTCCCTAGAGGATTCCTTCTTTAACTTTGAATTTTCCTGATATTCTCTTTGCTCTTCATATGAGCTTGTTATCTTCCATATTTATGTGATTTTAGATGCCATTTCTGTAAAAGAAATGCAGTATCATTAATCAGGCATAAAATATTTTCATTAAATTCTTGTAACTTTTTCCAACAAATGTTAAAACATTATGAGACAATAACTTTGTGAATTTGTTAAACTATATGTAAAATAACACTATCTTATATTTTCCTTCAAAGAGAACTTCTGTATGACAATGTACTGTCCTCATCCTGTCTAAGATGGCCTAAACTATAAATCATATGTACTGCGAAGTTTAGGTATGACAGGACGCAACACCTCCTTTGGTCATGATACAAATCTCTGTTTTCACAAACAAAATAAAAGTTTTGTACCACCCAGAGATGACAATGGACTATGCCTTTGTTCTCATCTCTAAAAGATTAGAAATGTGCGTAACTGTATTCTGTGTTGAAGCTCTTATTCTAGTGTTAGACTGTTCTGTAGTAACAAGTACTGGCTCTATGTCCTTCTCTGTTCTTATGCTGGAAACCTGAGATGAAGACTTCTCAGATGCAGCTGTATAAACATGTGCTGGTGTACATTCCTGAAGATGTCTTCCTTTTACATCTATCTGAATGTGTTTGGATGATAAAGCTCTGAACCATAGAGGATATGTTTTACAACATTCTTTAAAACTATCTTCCTCAAAAATACCTTTTAGTGAGCAGTCAGGTGTCTGTACAATGATTTTGTTTGATTTCACTATGCTCTCTGTAGCTTTAATTGCATAGTAAACACTTAGCAGTTGCTTTACACCTGACTCAAAAGTTTTTTCCAAAAATGATAAAACTCTGGAGAAATAGGCAATTATTTTCTCCTTACCTTCTTGTAATTGAGACAACGTTACTGAGATGGCATTCTCAGATACATGAGTTTTCAAAACAAAAGATGCTTCAGAACAAACCTCTATTGTACTTAATGCTGGAGCATTCTGCAAATCTTTTTTCAACATTTCAAAAGCATTTTTCTCATTTGGACCCCATTGGTCAACTATATTACCTTTATTTCTCAAAAGATTATATAGTGGATTAACTTTTTCTGTGAAACAGTGTACAAACTCTTTGCAAAGATTTATTTTATGCAAAAATTGACGCAATGCCTTATGAGTTGTTGGAGTTGGGATTGCAGTGATATCTCTGTTTCTTGCAACAGTTGTCTCTTTCCTTGACTAATTTGCACGTGAAGGTATTTCACTTGACTTTTCATCAGCTGAACTTTTGTCGTGTTTAATTTTAAACCTTCAGCTTGTAACATCATAAACAACTCAGACAAAAGAGCTATATGTTCATCGATATTCTGAGTACTCAGAAGAATCGTATCCACATGCTGACAAATGCATTCTGGCCTAGAAAATTTTGAAAGTATTTTTGCTATAGTTTCATGAACTACACCATCACCAATACCTAGGCCAGGTATTAATCGAGTGAACGTATAAGTCTCTTTTCTGAATGTGAATGCGAGTTTGTACTGGCTGCTAGTAGTTAACGGAAGGGAAAAATGGCTATTCATAATTTTTAATACAGAGAACACTTTGTCCTCGGCATTCAAATTTAACTTTAAGTTAGATTTATCAGGAAGAACTGGGTTATTTGTGATATGTTTATTCAATGTCCTTAAGTCAACTGATAAAGAATATGAATTATCAGTATTTTTGATAGGCCAAATACAGTTATTTACCACTGATTTAGCTTTCTTTACAATTCCAAGTTGTACAAACTCTTGAATAATGGCAGAAAGTGGACCAATTGATTCTAGTGGTAACGCATACTGATTAAGGAGTTCTGGATCTTTTCCCTCAATATTCAATTCAGTATTTTTCAAAGTTCCAATGTCATTTTTGAACTTTGACCACAAACTTGGAAAACGTTGTACCACTTCCTTTAAAGCACAATTACCATCAACATCAGGCCATTTTTGTTCTGTAGACATATTGGTAATGGAACCAACTTTACTGTATACAGAGGGATCAATAAGCACTGATTTGGGCCTAGATGGATCTTTCCAAATACTTTTATTAGCCAAATCGATCACCCATTTTTGTTCATTGATTACATCAATGCCAAGTATATTCTCTGCTATGTGACATACCCAAATGTTAATATTAGTTTTCACTAATCCCAGTACTTCAAATGTTACATTAGATACCTGTCTAGCAGTGGAATTACCTGTATTATTAAAACCCACTATATTACACATAGGAGAATTAGGTTTCACAGGTATGTTTTCTTTGGTAAGGCTAATCTCAGATCCACTGTCAATGAGACAATTAATGTTTTTACCATTCAGCAAACATTGTATATAAGGCCTACCATTCTCGTCCAAAATAATTGGTGCTACATATTGTAATGGCAGAGAAATTGAATCCCGATGTGATTCTATTTTTGGCAATGGCAATAAACCCTCTCTTTCAGTGACAGTGTTGTCTGAACTGCTGTTAACAGTCAAATTACTGATCTGTTTGACTTCAGTGGCATAAGGCAATTCAGTCAAAATTTTATCTTGACATGAAAAAAGAGGTTGTACACAAGCTGATTTTTCATTCTCCATATCTTTAGTTTTTATTTGTGAGTCTCTCTTAAATTTACAGCAATGTTTTCTCATATGGCCAGATCTATGACAGTAAAGACACGTGATAGGCTCTCCTTGCCTCACTTGTCTGCAGCTGTCCTTGTCATTCCTGCCAAGACCTGTCGTTTCTGACATGTCTGCAGCCTGACTATTTTTGTCACATTGAATTATAGCTATCTCATGTGTGAGACTGCTTTGATTCAATTGTCTCCTAATTTTATACATGAAGCTTACCACATCATTTAAATTTTGACGTTCCTGTGCTATGGCTACTGAAGTTGGGTCAAGGTATTTAAATTTTTTTATGAAAGCTATTTTTAAACCTGGGTCATTGTCATCATCTACTCCAAATATCATTTCATAAACTTTGCAAAAATTTTACTTTAAAGTCAATTGGATTTTCTTCTGCAGTAGTCTGTAAAAGATCTAACATTTCTATGGTCGGTATTTGCTCACCAGTCATACATAGCAATAATTGTCGCAGTCTATCTGTCGCGTCATTTTGTTTTTCCTGACCTTCGTCATTAATAACAGGTGTGTTAATTCGTTTAGCAAAATTAACAGGAACCCACAACTGAAATATGTAATTGCGTTGATCATTTGACAGATTAAAACAATCCGCAAACATTTCAAATAAATCCCAATTGGAAAATACAGTTGCCTCAGTGTCATAAATAGGAAAGTCTTTTAAAACTTTCATAAGTTGGTCATGTATTTGCAACTTTAGTTTTGCAGTTCTACATAATAAGTTTTTATGTTTCATTTCTTTTTCATCAGTAGCATCAACATTCTCCATATCCGAACTTTCCGGAATATAAGAGGATTGTTGCTTACATTTAGATTCAGTCTTTTTGTCATCTGTAGTTATTACAGCAATCTGTGTCAATCTACTGTCATTCTGAAGTTTTTCCAAAAGATTTGTTTTGGAGTCAATTTGTTCCTCAAGATTCTCTATATAATTACAAAAAATTTCACAGTTTGGACAATTAAGAGAATCTTGAGACAAATTTTCATGTTTCCCTGTGTTCTGTACATTGTTAGTTTCTGTCTGCTTAAGTGTACACACATTTTTGGCAGGTAAAATATTAATAATCATCTTATTAAATATTCTCACTAATTTCAATACATTATTTATTTTCTTACGTAATTTATGTACAGTGAACCTGGATTTATCAATCTGTGTATTGGCATTTAAGCATTCATTGTACATATATCTCCACAAGTGACTGTCATTTGGATATAAAGACACATCTTTAAACTCTAGCTTGCTGTCTCTAGCTATTTCATCAATAAATTCCATAACTTTTACTCACCGTATTTAGAAGAATTTCTCGTCTTCAACCGTCTGTTACTGGACTGTTGTCCACTTCTGACGCAACACAAACGCCTCTTGGTTGATAGGTTCTGAACCGTCTTTTTTCTCGAGACTTGAATATTCGCAAAACTGCGCTAATCTCTCCCCCCTCAGCAAGGATCGAGATTTCCGTAAAAATTGAGATATGACGGCATTTGCTGGCTCGCCAAAATGAAGAATATTATTAATATCTAAACATTCTTGTATCTCAGAGGCGCTTTAGGATGAATAGCATTGATAGCCAAACTGACTTAAAACAAAGTGTGAGTTTATTGTCACACTATTGGCATCATAAATACAATGTAAAAAATATAATAGTTCAGTTCAGTGTGGGTAAAAATATATGAAATAGAATAAAAAGTTATAAAGCTGTAATAAGCTTATGAAAGCATGTGTGCTTCATGGCTGCTGTCTTTCTCCTGCTGTCTTGTGTGTCGTCCAAGAAGAAACAGGAAATGACGTTCTTAGTCTTTTGGCAGAATTGACAGCTGTCCCAACTTGTCTCAAAGTGTCTTGTGAACATGTCAGTCAGTATCATCTATCCTAGTGACTATGTGTGTGTGTCTGTCTGTGTGTCTGTGTGACCTTCAATATGGAAACGTTGGCTTTATATGTTACATGTGAACGTGTGAACGTCATAACCTCACACCAACTTAGAACCTTGTATGGCACATATTCATTTCTGCTAACTTTAGCAATATATGGCATAGGATTGACAAGCCCACATGTAACACTCCATACTTGAAGTAATATGCTGATCATGTAATGTCATATAACCAAACATAATAGGAACACATTTTACCAACTTTACATTAAATAACTATATACTAGTACTTATTAATATGACTGGAACTACAAACTAACTTAACTTAACATGATATAATTCACAATGTATATTCCTTTAGCTACGTGGACACGTGTCTATTTTTGTCTTCTCATGACATTCTACACCAAGATACCTTATATGTCATACTCAAATTGGCTACACCAGAAAAATCCAGCAATGCTCAGCTTTAGAAGAAGAATCATGTCAAATCCATTGATCAAGGTCATTCACACATACTCTATTTATCATGATTAATCATAAAACCAAATATGTTTTGCAAGCTTGCCATGAATATAATATAACACCTATAAGTGCCGAATTATGAATTTGGAATAATATTCTAACACGGTACCACTGAGAATATTGGAACTCAATACTTTAAAATACATTTATTACACAAAATTACATACATAAAAAAACATACTAAAAGCATTCAAATTATCAAAAGGCTCAACAAAGTTAGTTACAGATGATGTCAAGAGAATGGTTGACACGTTCCACTTATTAGCTTCTTCAGAACCAATTTACTCAACGATTTGCAACAAAAGAACCTTAGGAGTAGGGATGAGCTTTGAGTGAACCAGAATGACCAGAACCAGAAGAATATGGAGGAAGAAACCAAAGGAAGATAGAAGAAAGAAGATAGAAGAAAGAAGATGGAAAAAAGAAGACTTCAAATAAAGGAATTGTCAAAAACTGTCTCTTGTCATTTTTAACATTTTTGACAGTTTTTTTGTGAAATGGTAGGGGTACAGTACCCCCTTAATATTTAACACAGGGGGAGGGCCGGGATCTGGGGGTCCCCTTGTTAAAGGGGGCTTCCAGATTCAGATAAGCCCCCCGCCCGCAGACCCCCACAACCACCGAGCAAGGGTTGTGGGGATGAGGCCCTTGTCCCCATCAACATGGGGACAAGGTGCTTTGGGGGCTACCCCAAAACACCCTCCCAATGTTGAGGGCATGTGGCCTGGTATGGTTCAGGAGGGGCGGGGGGCTGCTCTCTCATCCCCCCCTCTTTTCCTGCGGCCTGCCAGGTTGTGTGCTCGGATAAGGGTCTGGTATGGATTTTTGGGGGGACCCCCTTCCATTTTTTTTTATTTTGGCACAGAGTTCCCCTTAAAATCCATATCAGACCTGAAGGGTCTGGTATAAATTTTGAGGGGGACACCCACGCCATTTTTAAAAAAAAATTTGGCCGGGGTTCCCCTTAATACCTATACCAGACCTGAAGGGCCTGGTATGGAATTTAGGGGGACCCCCCCCCGCCATTTTTTTTTAAATTTTGGTTCGGGGTTCCCCTGTGGGGAATTCCCATGCCGTTTTTATCAATGAACTGTTATGTGTATTGTCGGACCGACAATTCATTAATAGCCGCGAGTAGTTTTAAATGACTTTTTTTCCTTTGAAATGTCATTTTTCTGTCAGACTGTTCTAAACGCGGGAAACATGCACCCCTTTACAGGCATACTATAGACACCCCCCAGGTACAAAATTTAAAGCAATATTACACTTTTATTGTTTCACTTTAAGCATTATTAAAATCACTGCTCCCGAAAAAACATCCGTTTTTAAAACTTTTTTTTGCATTGATCCTTGTCCCCTAGGGCAGGACCCGGGTCCCCAAACATTTTTTATGACAATACCATGCATATAAGCCTTTAAAATTAGCACTTTTGATTATTCATGTTCAAATCCCATACACTTTAACGGTGTCCGCGTGTTCGAACAATTTTTTTGCCTGTTCACATGTTCTGGTGCGAACTGAACAAGGGGGTGTTCGGCTCATCCCTACTTAGGAGACCTGTGAGAAAATAGACAGTATTAATGATAGCTACATGTTTCATATCCCATAGGCAAAACATTACCTCAATCCCACATAACCAGAGATACATATATATATTTCTTAATCTTCATAGCAAGATGAACACTTTAACTTACCTGAAGTAACTCCAGCCGCTCAGCCTACATATCAAAAATGATATACCCATATGCAATGGGGAAGATGGCACACAGGAGAAGCGGGATACCAGACCACTATAGCCCCTAAGTGAGAACAACGACCAAGATAATCCTTTCTTAAACAGAATCATTCAATTTAATATATTCACTAGCAGAAACCACATACAATGGCATGGAGATACTTACTACAGGTCTTGCTACATATGATATTCCACTGGGGGTGACCATTAAGATGCCAACTTTATAAAAAATAGCGTTTCCTTGTCACCTATACAATTCACAGAAATTGTTCATATTAACCAATAGAATATATATTCCCAAATAGCAAAGGATGAAAATACAAAAAACAAAACAAATATCCATATACCTGTATGTATCTTCAACAAGATTATAGGTACTCAAGCCAAAGTGGACCATTATATAGACAGAGCCAGTATTATTTAACCTCTCTGGCGGTATGATTATTTCAGATTTTTGGTGCTGAAAGCGGTACAATTATTTTGCATGGAAATTTGTTGTTTTATATTGTAGGCCTGTGATTCTTAGGAATAACACACTAAAATCTGTCCAATATAATATAATAATAACTATAAATAATTATAAGAAATACTAATATAATAATAATAAAAATGATTCAATAATGTAATCAAATCAAAAACACAGAAATTTGCTCACTTGCAGAATTGTCGCTGTCATTACTTTTCAGTTTGATGACAAATTTCCCCACAAATCACTATAGCTCAATTCTGCAAGTGATTCTAATTTATTATTGCTGTTTTCTAGTTGGTCTAAACCTGCTTTTAATGTAAAGGGACGGTTTTGGTTGCTATGGACAATCTCCAGTTTCCAGGAAAAAAGAACAGTTTTTTATAATATAAAACTGCATGCAGAGCACTGGAGAAACCACTAGGGACAAAAGGGATGTGAAATAAATTGATACACTAATGTAATCTGTAAGATTACAGCGTACTGTATATGTAGTGTGTGTTTTACTTTTTGAATTTGGCGCCGTTCTTCGCCCCCGTGTGTTGCAACACTCGCAGGGAACGGAGCTCGGCTCTGTGATGAATCGAGTGGAGGACAACTCGCATACAGAGCGGGGAGACATCACAGGATCCAGGGGGCAAGGTAAGTAAGCTATTCCTGGATCCTGCAATGCAATACCGAGTCTGGCTTGGGGTTACCGCTTTTGGTACTGTAATTCCACCCCGAGCCAGACTGGGGAATACCGCCAGGGAGGTTAAGGGATAAAGTATCGCTGGTATATGTGGGTTCAAAAAAAAACAATCAAAAAGTCACTCCAGCCGAAGATCTACCCAGCTAAAAAAAGACAAAAAATAAACTAAGTATCGATCAAGATAGGCTAATTTCCATCCAAGTCCATAATATTATCAAAATCTCCAAAAACATGCTTACCATTCACCTCACTCCACAATATAAAAGTGCAGATCACCACAACATTCCGCCAACATTGACTATATAGTCAGCTTGGTGTCAAAAAATGGCGTGCAGGTTAATTACCAGTATGCACATTAGCTGGGGCTGTAATTAAGCAGGAAATGGAGGTAAGAATCCAGATGATGCCATCCATAGAGCCGCTGCCATGCACATGCCATTCCATCACAGACAGAAACGAAACCAAAACCACGCGCATGCGCCGATGGTCAAAACCATGCCATATCATAGACAACGCAGCGCCCACATCCACCCGGCCTGCAACAGCCATACTGTCCCTACAATACTGCTTAAGCCTTACTGGTCTATGGTAAATCCTCACAATAGATAGGGGCATCCCCAATCTTACCAAAAGAGAGGGGGGAGGTTGGCAGGGATCCCCCAGGTGCCTATAACCTCAACTCCACCACCATAGTCGGGCCAAGGAAGCATGGTTAGCCACCTAGCCCCCAGTTGTATACCATGCCAGGTGGGACCTACCGTACCATACCTATAGCGGTTCTAATCCCGCATCGCATCCAATATGTACCATCAATCCAACCCAATAGGGAAACTGTAAAAAACAAAATGTATTTAACAAAAGAGTATAATCTAGTTATTAACAGATATAATGTATATCTTAACCCAATAGATAATTACATGTAACTCCAAATCATCCATTCCTCCCAATTCTCCTCACATTTAAGAAAATTCATTACTTACAATATTTACATTATATTTCTGATCTCTATACATTGTCTCAGATTAGGCAAACTAACATACAGAAGTCTAAACATGGAGACATATAGAATAGGCAGGAACAGAATAGCAACAATGATAATGCTCTTTTTACTTTGCCACTATCATAGAAACGGCCTAAAGCTTAAAGGGAGTGATTTACTAAAGACCTGCGCCTGTGGTGCAGTGGAGAAATTGGAGCAATTGCACAAAAAACGGGACTCAAGACATTTATCAAAAATTATGGTGCACTTATATGCACCAAACCATATTTACATAGGAAGCGCTATTGCGCACTTGCGCAATTCTTCCGCTTACCATGCGCTTTTCCTTATCACATGGAGAATATTGCATCCAGTTTTATTCCATTCATTCACTTCTTTTTCAAACAACTCAGTATTCATTCTAGAGATCTTCCTCCTATCAACAACTGTGCGGATGTTCCCTGGACTTGTATTTGTGCATTTTATGGTGATAATCTATAATCATTGGTGGAGCCGAAACTTCCATGAAAACATCTTTTCAATACATGTCTGTGTATTGTGCATTCTGGACAAAGGAAAATTGTATACTCACCTTTCCGTAATTTTCCTTTCCTGTCGCATCTTCATGGCAGCATACACTTTGGGTTGTGACTCCACCCCCACAACCTGATAGGACCATATAGCTATAAATTGTAGAGAGGGCCCCCGCCCCAGTATTCTCCGTATATATCACCTCAGAAGGGTGCTAGATTGTATGCTGCCATGAAGATGTGACAGGAAAGGAAAATTACAGAAAGGTGAGTATAGAATTTTCCGTTTTCCTGTCGCATCATGGCAGCATACACTTTGGGGAATAACTCGCAAAACTGGGTGGGAATGCAAACTAAGTTTATTAACAAAGAATAGAGGAATTGGCCTGGATAATGGATCTTCCGAAATCCACTGTGGATAAGCGAGTGGAATCCACCTTATAATGACACACAAAGGTGTTCCTGGAAGACCAGGTAGTCGCTCTGCAAATTGTCTCCGCTGAGACTCTACAATATGCCACCCAGGAGGTTGCCACTGCCCTGGTGGAGTGTGCCCTTAAGCCCTCAGGTATCTGCTGATTACTTAATGAATAGACCTTCTTGATGATCTTTACTAGCCATGAAGCAATGGTGCGTGAGGATGCTGCTTGACCTCTCCTGAATCCATGCGGGATGATTAGGAGACTTTCCGTCTTTCTGATGGATTTGGTTGCCGAGACATATTCTAAGACGTTACCTATGACGTCTATTGGGTGAGGATCGCCCTGATCCGTGATAAGTGCTGGGAGATTAATCTCCTGGTTGAAATGAAAGGATGAGGATACCTTGGGGATGAATCGATCCGAAGGCCTCAGGACTAATCTGTCTGAATAAACAATCAGATATGGCTCACTAGCCAGTAGAGCTTGCATCTCTGACACCCTTTTAGCCGATGCTATGGCTATTAAGAACGAAACCTTTAGTGTTAGATCCCAGAGGGAGATGTTCTCAAGCGGGAATAAAGGTTCTTTAGATAGTGCTTCCAGAACAACTGAGAGGTCCCAGACCGGGACGAAGGGTTTTCTGGGGGGCCTCAATTTTAGGCAGGCCCTTTGAAACTGAATTATAAGAGGATCTTGTGCCCACTTAACTCCTGTCAAGGTGGATAGGGCCGACACCTGAACCTTCAGGGTGCTTGACCTAAGGCTTTTCTCCAGGCCTGATTGAAGAAATTCCAGGATCTGTGATATCGAAGGGGAGTCCCAACCTTGCTGCTGAGTGAAAGCATCAAATTTCTCCTAGACCCGTCTGTAGGTGTTGTTGGTGGTAGGCCTTCTGGCCTGGAGTAAGGTGTCTACCACCTTCTGGGAACATCCTTGCTCTAAGTACCTAGCCCTTTCAGTCACCTGGCCATCAAATGTAGCTTTTCCGGGTTCGGGTGAAGCTGCATGAGGGTAGTAAACCATGGCCTCCTCGGCCAAAAAGGAATTACTGCTACTACCAATGCCATTAATTTCTTAAGAGGAAAAATGTAGCCCAGGCGGAAATCCCAGGGGTGTTGGAGGCAATCCGTCCCCTCTGCTGAAGGAAAGGGCATCCTTGACAGGAATCTTTGGCATTTTGTGTTTTTCGGTGTTGCTGCCAGGTCTATCTCCGGTGATCCCCAGGTCCAGGATATGAGAGCATAAGCTTGGGAACACAGAGATCACTCGTTGTTGGAGGCAAAATTCCTGCTCAGTGAGTCCGCCAAGATGTTCTGGACCCCGGAACATAAACCACCCTCAAGTCCGACAGGTTCAGCTGTGCCCATTCTAGAACAGAGCGGACCTCCTGCATCATGGACCTGCTTCTGGTGCCCCCCTGCCTGTTGATATAGGTGACAGCCACCTTGTTGTCCATTCACAGAAGGACATGCTTCCCCCTCAAGTGAGGACTGAAGGCCAGGAGAGCCTGAAATGCTGCTTTCATCTCCAGAATGTTCGACACTGAGTCCTGTGTCCTGAATGGCCAGCGGCCATTAGCTGCGTAATTCTGGTAGTGTGCCCCCCATTCCTCCAGACTGGCATCTGAGGTCGCTGTCTCTTGATGAGGTGTGACTATGTGCTTGCATCTTTTCAAGTTGTGAGGTCGTATCCACCAACATAGCGATTGTTTGACCTCCTGAGAGATGGAGATCGGCTGGGACATTGACGTGCCATTCCACTGACGCAGAAAGGAGGTTTGGAGAGGCCTCAAGTTCCATCGTGCCCATTGGACCATTGGAATGGTGGATGATAAGGAGCCCAGGATACTGAGACATGCTCTGGCCGGTAACGTTGTAGCTGAGATTGATCTCTTCACCTTCTGTATTAGGAGAGGGATTTTCTCCAGTGGAAGCTCCACTGTGTTTGCCCTAGTGTCCAGCTCGGCCCCCAGAAAGACCATTCTCTGTGTGGGATGGATGTTGCTTTTCTTCCAATTTATCAGCCACCCTAGGGACTGCAGCATGGAGACCAGAATTTCCCGATGTTGGATGAGAGACCCCTGGCCGTCTGAGAGAAGCAGGATGTCGTCCAGGTAATGGTGGACCCTTAGTCCCTTTTCTCTCAAGTGGGCTATTACTGGTAATAGGACCTTCGTAAATGTCCTGGGTGCGGTAGAAATCCCGAACGGGAGACTTTGGAATTGGAAGTGCCGATGGTTTAGGGTGAAACAAAGGAATATTTGGAATTCGGTGTGGATAGGAATATGTAGATATGCGTTGAGGTTCTTTAGGTCCAAGACTGGACGAAAATCCCCTGACTTCTTTTTTACTAAGAAAAGTGGGGAGTAGAAACCTTTGCCTCTTTGTGATAGCAGGACCTCTGCTATCGCTTGCTTTTGGAGCAGATCTTGAATGTACTGGACTAAAGACAGCCTTTTTTCTCTGGAAGGAGGAAGTTTGGTTGAGCAAAATTGATCCCTTGGGGGACGACCTTTGAATGACCACCTGTGCCCGAAATGAATGGTGGACACTGTCCATGGGTCTTTTATCATTCCCGGCCAAACCAGTTTGAACTTTGTGAGTCTGGCACCCACTACCGCTGGTTGGGTGGGCGTACCTTCAAAAGGACTTCTGGTCATTGGAGGCAGGGGTTTTGGGTTTCTGGAATTTGAGGAAGGACGTCTGAGAGTTCTTCCAACTTCTTCTGTATTCTTTCCTGGGTCTATAGGATTTTGCATCCCTGTATCTCTCCAGGAGATTGCGTTTAAAGGGAGGCGGCCTCTGTTGTTTCGGTCTTCTGTCTGATGGGATGAGACCTGACTTCCCGCCGGTCACTTTAGAAATTGCAGTATCCATCTTTGTCCCGAAGAGGTTCACCCCATCGTACAGATTTTGAGGCAGGGTCAGCCGACCAGGGTTTAAGCCATAGCGCCCTTCTGGCGATTACAGCGGCTAGCATGGACCTTGATGCAGATCTAATAGTGTCCACGGAAGCCTCCGCCACAAAATCCCCTGCAAGGCTAAGTTCTTGTAGGGCCTTAATAATCTGTTCTTGATCTGTGCCCTCAGCGACGAGTTTTGCGGTACCAGAAGACTAACTGGAAATAGCTTTCCCGACCGCAGCCAGTGTCACTGCTGGTCTGCAGGCGCCTGCTGCAAATAGGTAAGCCCTTTTAAGATCTGTATCAACCTTTCTGTCAAGCATGTCCCTGAACATCACTGCGTCTTCAATGGGGAGCGTCACGTGTCTGGCTAGACGCATCAAAGATGTGTCTACTACTGGAGGGGAAACCAAAGGGGATACCTTGGGTTCCTTAAGCGGGTACAATTTGGTAAGTCTGTTGGATAGACTAGTCTTTTTTTTGGGATTCTGCCATTCCTCTTTAAGCAGCTCATCTAATTCATCGATGAACGGGAAAGCCTCTTGAACTCTTTTGAGATTTGGGAAATACTTCCTCTGTTACTGCTGTACCTCCTTAGTTTCCTCCCAGTTTATCGCTTCCTTGACCGATTTAACGAAAGGTTCTATAAGCGAAAAATCAAATCCAGCTGATGCTTCCAGCTCTTCATCATCCGATGGGAATTCTTGTTCCCTTGATGTACTGGGATGGGTAGGTGAGGCGTTCTGGGCTGTAAACTCTGCATCGGGAGTTGAGACTTGCGGAGTTGAGACTCCAGTGGGTTCTATGGTATCCGGTTCTCTCTCCCTGGTGGCCTCATCAATGCATCTGCGACAAGCCAGTTTGTCTGGGGGGGCTGTGGCCCCGCATACCCAGCAAGCGTTCCCGGCCAGGCAGGAAGAGTGCACAGGAGACTGGTGTCTACATGCAGGGGATCTTCTGTGGTAGGAACGGCTATGCCTTGAGTAGGATCGACTCCTTCTACAGCTTCCCCTGTGGCCTGAGTGACTTCTTCCATGTGAGCGGCTTCGTCTATGGCCAGAGCGGCTTCTCCTGTGCGAGGTCTCTCTTCGCCTTGATTTGGACGATCTTGAGGACCTGATAGGGCTGACCAATTAGGCAGCGTTAGTACGATCCTGCTCTCTTTTTCGATCTACACTACTTACCAACGGGAATCCCCCCCTTACCTATTAGGCTGATGGTGATCTGCTGGGGCAGCGGCCTCCATAGGAAAAGAAAGGTGATGCACCTGAGAGAGATACAGGAAGGTAAGAGCATGCAAAGCAGACAAGAAAAAGTGCATGGAGATAAAAAGTCACTTACCCAGAGGGGGGTACGTCAAGAGTGCAAACAGAGCTGAAATGCAGTCAGAATACCTTCAGGAAGCAGGAGGAGCACAGAATAAAAAGCTGGAGCTTTTTAAAATTGCGGCCATGGCTGCCGAGGTCACGTCCCACTCGCGCATGCGCAGTAGCGCCGCGCAACGCTCGGCGCCATCTTGGAGCCTGGCAAAAATGAAAGGACACCCTGAGGCTGTGTACTGCGCATGCGTGGAAGCACCGAGATGCTCAACGCGCTGTTGGGAGACATAGAGGGACTACAATGCCCAGGAAAAATAAATACAGTGATGAGAAAGATTCTGGAGACCGCTGCACAACAATTAAGCCTGTTTAAGGTTTATACTGGAGCCGCAACATACCCCTGAGATCACCAGAGTGGGGTTCCTTCCATCTAGCTCATTTAGAGGCTGTACAGGTAAGGACTTCCACCCAGGTAAGGCTAGAACCTGGCTGGGGCGAAGCGGTAAAGGGGGTGATTCTTAATCCGTTCGGTCCTAACAGGTTAGGAAAAGTAAGAGAATACTGGGGCGGGGGCCCTCGCTACAATTTATAGCTATGTGGTCCTATCAGGTTGTGGGGGCGGAGTCACAACTCAAAGTGTATGCTGCCATGATGCGACAGGAAAATTCATTTCCCCATACACTGTGCAATCTGATTGGATGACATTTAAATACACTCATTTGTCTGAGCAATTCATTTCCCCATACACGGGGGGCTGATTTACAAACCATTTGCGCCATGAGTTGAGGTGCACGCTGAGGCGCAATGTACGTTTTGGTATTTATGAAATGTTTGCGCCGGTAAGGCTCGATTCACATCTATGCATGTTGCTTTTGAGCGTTTCTGCAGTGCTTTTTGCGGTGAGTGCTGCGTTTTCTAACATGCGTTTTTGCGTTTTTTTTTTTTTTACAGTTTTTTTTTATACTGTATACAGTGTAAAAAAAAAGAAAGATAAAAAAATGCAAAACGTGGCAAAAACGCTGTAAAACCGCTGTAAAAACACGGTACTTGCGTTTTGGATGTGGGTCCATTGAATTCTATCACATGCAAAACGCTGCATATTGCATGAAAAAAGTCCCTTTCCAAAAACGCAGAGGCACAAAAATGCATTGATGTGAACATGTTCCATAGGAACCCATGTTAAAAAATTCCCATGCATTTCTACAAAATGCAAAATGCATCAAAAAACAAAAAATTAGTGTGAATAGAGCCTAACACAGCGCTATTCCCCATTTACTACAGTAATCTTGGCACACGGGAGGAGGCGATCAGTGCGCCACTATGGACATGGCACAGGACATCTTCAACTCCAAATTAAAAGAAGCTGGAAGTGCCAATATTATGGGGGTGATGTGAGGAAGTATAGTAATAACTGCCCAAGTAACAAATATGCCCAAAATAGAATGAGAAAGTAACTTTTTCTGAACAAGTTTGCTGTGCCTGCAAGTACCTTTAGAACTGTGTGAGGTCAATTTAAGCACTGCACATGCGCAAGCGGCATTTGTGCTTGTTCAAATGCGTTGGTTCACTGCGCGGCCAAAATCTTAGTAAATGTCAAGCAACGTAAATGCATTTGCGTGGTTTGAACGGGCGCACCTCTAAACTTGACATTTTTTTTTTACGCTGGTTCACTTTTATGTGTTTTTTTGTCGGATATTTGCACACAGGTCATGTTAGCGTGTTACGTTGCCAACATGTGACATGTACCTTGTTAAAATTATATAAAAAGACTCTCACTCCTCTAGATCCTCCTAAAAGCGCATTTAACCTCCCCCCTCTAATACATATAATTTCCTTGGGTTAGCTTTTGCTTTTAAACGGGAACTCCACACTCCATTCTCCAATCTCCAAAAGCTGTGAGCTGCCTTCACCAATCCAAACCACATCCTTTTTCAGAGCAAACAACAGGGCCAGCTAGGAAAGGGGCGAGAAGAGCGATCGCCCAACCCCCTCCCGAACCATACAAGGCCCCATGCACTCAACATAGCTGGCTGCCTTTGGAGCATGTTGGGCTCAGCCCAATACCAACCACAAAGCACCTTGTACCCACTAGTTTAAAGGGGCTTTCCACATTCTGTAAAGCCCGCCTGTCTGCAGCCCCCCACAACCCCAGCCTAGGGTTGTGTGGAAGAGGCCCTTGTCCCCCTAAATATGGGAACAAGGTGGTTGACTTTTGGGGTGCCCGAGCCCCTCCTGCCCCTAAGCACCCACCCTCCTTTCATGGGCTGGCTTGCTGTGTGTTTTTAGCTAGGGGTTTGTTAGTGCGTGGTAGGGGCACAATATGTTTAGATTTTGGAGTGGTATTTTTCACGTGGGGGTTCTCATTTTAAGCCTTTACAGCCCCAAATGGCCTTGTATGTATTGGGGGGGCAGGCTATTTTTAGTTTTGTGTTAAAATCTTGCAGCTGCAATGTAGATTTGGATGTTTTCTCTAAAGCCGTACATCTTTGAAGCAGCATTTTGGATACATTTTGGATACATGCTACAGATGCACCACTTTACAGGCAGAGTAAGCCCCCCCCCCCCCAAGTTACTAACTTTAGGGCTAGTTCACTCCATAGAAAGGCAGTCCAGATGCATGTCCGTTTTTTATGCGATCCAGTGCGTTTATGATACATTTTTGGTGCGTATTTAAAGCAGTCCAGTACTTTTTTCAACCTTCTTTTTTCCTAACCTGGATGATGTGCTTAATTTTGGACAGGGGGTGGCTTATTTTGTGCTAGCTGCATTTGGGTTGGTCTGGGCATGCTCAGGGACTTTAGTTTTTTTTGTGTGTGTAAACAGCACTTGGATGTTTCTGGGCATGCTCAGAGTGTGTTTTTTGGGTTAATAATTTAAGGACATCCTTAACAGGTGTACTCACTTTGAAGTTCTCTCTCTACATTGGGTGAACTTGCATTTTGTGTGTTGCATGGACTGTCTATGTGTTTGCAATTGCCTCGTTAGCACACAAACCTATGTTTTATAAAGCTTGCAGATAGCAATCTTTACCTTGCCCTGAAAAGAGGCAAGATTGTGTGTGTGGGGGGGCGGTGTAGTGTCGATGAGTGCCTCCTGTCGAATAATGCCTCCTACGTACTGCGCATGCGTAGTATGTGACGTCACGCCAGCTGATTTCCCGATCAGCTGGCTTGTTGTATCGACTGCACATGCTCAGTATGTAGAAGGCATTTTCCAACGGGACACGGGAAGCGCACGGAGGTAGACAAAACAGTGTCAGTGTAGGAGCTTAGCTGGCTTGTTGTATCAACTGCACAAGTGCTGTATTTAGGCCTAGGCCAACAAGGCCCAGGCCTAGGGCCCAGGCAGCGAAAAAGCCACCCCCCCACCCGCCTCCCTGATCCCGCGGCCTTCTCCCGCACAAATGCAGGGTTTGCTGTGGTGCGATGGCGTGCTTGGCCGTGGGGGAAGCTACTCGCGTCCCCATAAATGGCCGGTGTCTGGCTGCATGTAATTTAGATGGGTGGGGGCGGAGCCTAAAGCTCCGCCCTCTACCCTCCTCCTTTCAGCTTTCTTGCATCGCTCGTCTCCCCAACCAGGGGTGGGGTCTGCCTGATGACAGGACTAGAAGGAGAAGGAGGAGGAGGAGAGAGAGAGAAGCACGAGGGGAACCCCCTACCCTCTAGCCAGGACAGAAGGTAGAGTAGAGTACATTACTATTACTCTTCTAATGAGCACATGCATGGGATCACTTTATTGCAGCTAATCTGTGCTCAATATGGAAATGAATTTACAGATCATGATGCTGCAATAAAGTGATCCTTTGCTACAAACTCATTAAACAGTCCACCTTCAGTGAAAGTTCATGTACTGCAAACTTTGCAGTACATGAACTTTCACTAAGATCCCTTTCACGCTGGGGTGTTGGCGCCATCGCCGTTAAATTTTATATTTAAATATTTTTAGAAGCGATCTACCGTCATTTTTGCAGGGGTTTTTGGCCGCTAGCAGGGCCCTTTTTAACTCCCGCTAGCGGCCGAAAAAAGGGTTAAAATGACCCGCAGCACCGCTTTGCTTGCGGATTTAACCCCTTTTCAGCTGCTAGCGAGGGTTAAAACTGCCCCGCTATCGGCTGAATAGCGCCGCTAAAATGACGGTAAAGCAGCACTAAAAATAGCGCCACTTTACCGATGACGCCCGGGCGCATTCAGTGTTAAAGGGCTCTAAAGAGGTTAAGGCTGCACTGATTGCCACTGATTAGGCGGCACTCTTAAGCTGCACTGATAAGGTAGCACTGATTTGCTACAGTGATGGGCACTGATGAGGCCACACTAATGAGGCTGCATTGATAGGCATTGATGAGGCTACATTGACGGGCACTGATGAGGCTGCATTGACGGGCACTGATGAGGCTGTGCTGATGGGCACTGGTGAGGCTGTGCTGATGTGTACTGGCGAGACTGCCCTGATGGACACTGGTGAGGCTGCATTTCTGGGCACCAGTGAGGCTGCATTGATGGGCACCGGTGAGGCTGCGCTGATGGGCACCAGTGAGACTGCATTGATTGGCACCGGTGAGGCTGCATTGATGGGCACTGAGGAGGCTGCATTGATGGGCACTGATGAGGCTGCATTGATGGGCACCGGTGAGGCTGCATTGATGGGCACTGGTGAGGCTGCATTGATGGGCACCGGTGAGGCTGCGCTGATGGGCACCAGTGAGACTGCATTGATTGGCACCGGTGAGGCTGCATTGATGGGCACTGAGGAGGCTGCATTGATGGGCACTGATGAGGCTGCATTGATGGGCACCGGTGAGGCTGCATTGATGGGCACTGGTGAGGCTGCATTGATGGGCACCAGTGAGGCTGCATTGATGGGCACTGGTGAGACTGCATTGATGGGCACCGGTGAGGCTGCATTGATGGGCACTGGTGAGGCTGCATTGATGGGCACTGGTGAGGTTGAATTGATGGGCACCGGTGAGGCTGCATTGATGGGTATTGATGAGGCTGCATTGAAGGGCAGTGATGAGGCTACACTTGGTACCCACTTTTAATGTAGAGAGAGGAAGAGGTGGAGCTCTAAGATGAAAAGATGGAGCCTAAAAGGGAAGGTATGTGGTTTACGGATGACAGGGCGGGACTTAAACTCAAAGGGGTGTGGCCTTGACAAGAAGGGGTGGGTCATATTTAAATTAGGGGTGCATGGGTTTAGTCAGGCCTAGGGCAGCACAAAACCTAAATACACCACTGGACTGCACATGCGAAAACAGTGTCAGTGTAGGAGTGAGGCTCGGGAAAAGCAAAAGTGATCACAATGCAGAGACAAGAGAGCAAAAGAGAAGATAATTAGAGCACATAAAATATATGAAAAAATTACAAGAAAGAACAGCAATAGAAAGGAGAGAACTGGTAAAAGGCAGAAACGGCAGAAACGGAGGGAAAAAGGAAAAAAATGAAAAAAAGGAAGAAAAAATAAATAAAATGAAAATAAAATGAGATAAAATAAAAAATGAAAAAATGGAATAAAAAAATAATAATTAAAAAATGAATACAAATTAAGTGCAGGTGCCAGGGAGAAAGCAGAAGATTGGTCACTGGACAAGCCGAGGTCGGTACAGGCAGAGTTCAAGGGAAGGTTATAAGACAAGCCAGGAATCAAGATACAGGTTCACAGGGTGCAGGATACTCAGAAGCTGAAGACAAGGCAGCACCAGGCCAGGTACTAACTGGACTTAAATAGACTGTTTGGTGCCAACGTGGGCGCATGCTAGTGCGCGTGCTGACACACATGGGTGTGCGCAGGTGCCGATCGCGCACTAGGATGTGCGACGGCTACTGTTTGTGCTCCTGTTCGCGCATGCGCACATCTATGTGCCAAAGCCCGGTTTCTGTGTGCAACAGGAATGTGTCTTCTTCTGTGCCTTAGAAAACTTCGAGGCTGTCTGTTGATGGATGCATCCTGACACTGGAGTATGTTGTAGGCAGGAGCGTGATTAAAAACTAAACAAGGTGGAGGCTATTCAGAAATGGCTCCGTCCACTCACAAAAAAACAAGTGCGTTCTTTTCTTGGCATTGTGGGCTATTATAGGAGGTTTGTCCCCAACTTTGCCAGTCCAACAGTGCCTCTGACTGATCTTACCAAGGGAAAGAATGCAACTGATGTTCAGTGGAGTGCAGAAGCAGCGTTCTGTCGGTTGAAGCAAGCTTTGTGCCAGGAACAAGTGTTGGTAGCTCCCGACTTCCAAAAAGAGTTCCTAGTACAAACAGATGTCTCAAAGTTGGGTCTGGGTGCAATACTGTCCCAGATGATTGGGGGGATGAGCACCCCGTTGTGTACTTGAGCCAGAAGCTCACACCAGCTGAGAGGAATTATTCCATTGTGGAAAAGGAGTGTCTCGCAATAAAATGGGCTTTGGAGACACTCCGCTACTACTTGTTGGGCCGACCCTTCAAGTTAGTTTCAGATCATGCTCCCCTTACGTGGATGGCCCAAAATAAAGATAAAAACTCCAGAATCACCTGGTGATTCCTTGCTCTACAGGACTTCAGGTTTGTAGTGGTAAATAGACCAGGAAAGGTACATCAGAATGTGAATGCCCTTTCCTTGGGTCTATTGCCACTGGATTCATGGTGTCCAGACCCCTGGCCTGGAACAGAGGAGGGGTGATATTTAGAGGGTCAGCCTGGGGCAGGGTTAAGAAGGGGTTAATGGAAGAGGGCAGGTACTTCCCCTTCAGACCTGCTTGTTGTCAGCTGGGCTGAAAGTGTCAGAGAGGAGCTGTTTGCGTAGGAGAGAGAGACACAGCAGCACGCTGTGTGAAAACGTCCATTTCTAGATGGTGTATCTGCTGGGTGAGCTTAACCACATAAACACTGTAGCTCTAATTGGAGCCATGAACTATTACCTATAAGCCTGTGTGCTGCTGAACTGAGAGCTGTACCTGTGTGCACAACCTTGAGATGAGACAAGTCTGTCTTATCTTATGTTTATTTTGCCATTTTGCTGAATAAAGCCACTTTTGTTTTAATGGACTGTCTCTGAGCCAGCTGTCCACCCCTCTGGTCCCGTACACAGGGTATTGTGGGGTATTGCAGAGTATTCTGGGAGGACATCACTGTACGCCCTCCCAGAGTTATGCAACCGCCCTGTAGCCGTCATTCGGCTATGGGCCGGTTGGTAAGTGGTTAAAGGAAGTAGAAACTGGTTTCCTTTAACTATTGTGGACTAAAGCCGCATACACACGATTGTATTTTCCCCCGGGAAATGTCTGATGACAGGCTGTTGGCAGAAAATCTAAACGTTTGTATGCTCCATCGGACAATTGTTGTCGGATTTTCCGATTTAATGGGATAATAATGAAGCTGCTTTGCTGGTGATACTGATGGAGTTATTGCAAACTAATTTTCAAAGGCTTTTTTTTTGCTAGTGATATCAAGAATAATATTATTATGCTTGTTATTTATTTTTTTTTATTTGGGCAAGTTACTACAACACCATTATCCCGTAGTTTTTAAGATCAAAGATACAACTATGTTGATGTCCCTTGTCAATTTTACATTGTATTTTTGTAAATGTAACTGCCTACTCCCAAACTGTCATTTGAAGTAAAACACATAGCCAAGTATTTTTCTCCACATTTTTTTTTTATTGTGCATTAAAAAAGAAAACAAATAAAATTAGACATGATATCTGCCAATAGAACGTAACCAAAAAGTGCATTCTATGCATCCAAAAATATAGACAATATAACTAATCAAATCATTATTATTCAACCAAAAAAATAAAATGAAAGCCTCATGCATGTGTCCTGCTTCTTAATATAGGGGGTCAACAATGCCAAGAGTTGGTGAAAGCAGGGGTCCGTCATCCAGAGATAATTCCGAAAATCATCTGGATTATTCTCTTGGAGCTCCCGCAGCAAAGGCATAATTGGTCACGATTAATAAAGCAACCAATTTTTGGTCCAAGAAATTCTCCTCCTCCTGTTCCTGGACTGGACTTGGGTCAAAGCAATAACTCCAAGGCCAATAATAAATAACATGTTATCTCCTCCGATTCCGCAACATGTCTGGTTGACGAACGGGCGTTCAGAAACAAACTGAAAAGCATAAAATGAAAAGCGCAAAATGAAAAGCGTTAATCAACACTCACCAAACTTCTACTAACACAAAATTAGCTGAAGGAGCCCAAAGGGTGGCACTAAAGAGCTGAAAAAAACGCGTAGTACATCACTACGTTCGTGTTTGTTGGCCGACAATTCCTTGCCGTTTGTATGCAAGACAAAATCCAGGCACACGCCTTCGGAACAAAATTCTGATGTTTTGTCTGTGGAAAATCCGAACGTGTGTACGAGGTTTTACGGTGCCCTGGAGAGATGCCTGTATGCTATGCACACAGCCATATCTCCTGTGCTAATAAGCACCCATTTTTGTCTAATGATACAAATGCATCTTACCTTTTGATTGTATATCTCCCCTCTGGTTCCCCATTCCCCAGTAAACAGACATCAGCTCCTTCTTACATTCTCAGCTCAGTATGACTCCCTTTCTCCGCCCTGAGGCTGCTTTTATTACATCAAAGCTTTCACAAACAGGAAGTGATGGTTCCAACAGCCAATTACTTCTTACATTTCAAGTGACATCACAGGAAATGACAAAAAGTAAAGGGGATGGCACTCACGGGAGGAAAAGGGGGAGGAAGTGCACACGCCCCATATTAGTCAGTATGGAGCCCACCCAATACTGTTCAAAGTAAACAGTATCTAGCAAGCTCATTCTACTGGTTCTTACAGGCTTAAGACAATCTGCGGAGACATTGCTACTGCTGTTGCCAATGTATGGTACGAGTACACCGACAAGGCAGATATCAATATCCTCTTATAAAAACAGATGTGTGTCGAAAAATGGATAGTGTAGTCCGCAAGAGAGAGATGTAATAGGTTTCTCTCCTTCGCTTCTCTAATGTGCATAGTCATAGCATGAAGCCCAGCACATTGCGCTTGGTACCTACAAACCAGGAAACATCCACAGACACCACGTCTCAAATCCCATGAGAAGGTTTTCATACTGACCGTTTTTACCACTGGTCTTGATTCAACCCAAGTGCGCTCTGCTAGAGCGCTCCTCGATTAAATCAAACACTGGGAGACTTATGACAATACATTAAAATACATAAAACCTTCCACAACAATGGCCCGTACACACGATCCATATAACGTACGACAGATCGTACGACCATTTACGCTTAATAGTAGCAATTAGAAATCGAATAGCTAAAAAAAAAATCACAAAAATTCTCGTACGTCAGAAAAAAAAAAACGGAAGTGATGTCATGTGTTGTAATGTATTTTCGGACGACAACTATACTGACTAAATGAAAAATCATACAATCTGAAATCGTACGATCTGGAATCGTACAAGGAAAATTTTCGTGCATGTCCGATAGAATAATATCGGATGAACGCTCGTGATCGGCTGTCGAAAATAGTGTACACAGGATCCGAACATCGTACAATTCTTCCTCGGACAACCAATTTTGTACGATATTCGGAACGTGTGTACGGGCCATTAGAGTGTAAAGTTCTGAATGATTACCGTGTGTGTGTGAATGAATTATTAATTAACCAGATATGTGATGTATTGTAAAAAAAAACAAAAAAACACATAATAATAATAATCAAACTATCAAAGTATTACACAAAAAAATATTTTATTTACAGTGAGACAAGAATTTGGAAAAGTACCAAACAACATGTATGTATTAAGGATTATTATTTATTTACATGTAAGTTAAAGTGGATGTAAACCCTCCATACACCCAGTGAAGTGAACGGCCTCACATGATACACAGAGATGAAACACTGCTGTCTTCACCTTTATATACTGTTTAGAAAGTGCACATCCTGTTAGAAATTCCTCTTCCCCATTCACCTGTCGGTGTGGATTATTGTCATACACTGTGAGACAGCTGATTGGAGGAAAGGCACAACCCCCTCCACATAGGCAGAGCTGTGCTGTAATTTGACCAGCTGCCAATGCCTGCTAATCAATTTATAGCACCCGCCCTGACACAAATTTCAGGCTGGTTTTATCACCAGAACTTGTCAGAAGTTATCATGCTGATAACAGAAGAACGGAGCAGGAGAAAGCCAGGGGACTCGGGACTCGGGGCATTGGAGAGAGATAATAAAACACTGCAGATATATGTGCCCAGCTCAAATTCCATGAATCAGGTTTATGTCCACTTTAAGCTTTTATCAGAGTTTGAGCATTTTTACACATGAAACTCATCTCCAAACCCCTTAGTTCTGCTGTATTTTTCCAGCAAAAAAACGCTCCTACCAAAAACTGCTGATAATAAAAGCCGATATGCGCATGGATGCTGGGAAGTTTATTGGCTGCAGGAAAAACGTCTGAGGCTCCATGCTCACTGGCTTAAAAAACATTGCTTCTACAGGAGTTTTGTGTTCTGTCTGTAGGAAGCAGCTTTATGTTATCCTAGGTGCCCATGTTATCCTATGTGCCCATGTTATCCTATGTGTCCCATGTTATCCCATGTGGCCCATGTTATCCTATGTGTCCCATGTTATCCCATGTGTCCCATGTTATCCTATGAGTCCATGTTATCCTATTTTGAAAGGTTTAGAAAATCACTGTGCTTAACCAATCATATGTAAAGCTGCTAACACTAAAACAAACTCAAAGAAATATGTGAAAACACAGTGTAGCGCTGAGAACCATCAAAAAATACAACATACTATATATTGCATTTAAGATGTGTAAACATGAAATACTAATGTAAACAGGAAAAATAATAACGTATACAAGAAATTAATAATAATGAAGTCCACTGACTGAAACAGTGAAAACGTGAAATCAACGCTTTAGTGAACTCATTTAAGCAAATATCCACAAATGTGAAGGACTTATAGGGCGTACACACGGTCGGACTTTGTTCGGACATTCCGACATCAAAATCCTAGGATTTTTTCTGACGGATGTTGGCTCAAACTTGTCTTGCATACACACGGTCACACAAAGTTGTCGGAAAATCCGATCGTTCTGAACGCGGTGACGTAAAACACGTGCGTCGGGACTATAAACGGGGCAGTGGCCAATAGCTTTCATCTCTTTATTTATTCTGAGCATGCGTGGCACTTTGTCCGTCGGATTTGTGTACACACGATCGGAATTTCTGACAACGGATTTTGTTGTCGGAAAATTTTATATCCTGCTCTCAAACTTTGTGTGTCGGGAAAATCCGATGGAAAATGTGTGATGGAGCCCACACACGGTCGGAATTTCCGACAACAAGGTCCTATCACATATTTTCCGTCGGAAAATCCGACCGTGTGTACGTGGCATTAGGATCCACTCTTAAGATGAGACATTGAATAGTGGAATAGAGTTTGACTAGCTGTTAAGACGCCAGAAATAGTATATCTTCCACGAAGAAAGTATAGATGTATACTCTTACAAGACGGAGTGAACTCACATGAAAGTGGCAGAGGGTCAATCGAGCTTGTATAGGACAAAGCCTGGAACTCCAATAGTGCACGAGGCTTAATGGAACTTGAACAAGTATACCACATCCACAGCCACTCCTCTATCTAAGTTTACCATGTCCACAGCCACACCTCTATCCAAGTATACAACGTCCATATCCACCTCTCTGTCCAAGTATACCATGTCCAAAGTCACCCCAATGTCCAAGAACACAACGTCCACAGCCACCCCTCCGTCAAAGTATAACACAAACACAACTCTTTCCAGGTATAATGAATCCACAGCCACCCATCTGTCCAAGTATACCACGTCGATAGCCACCCCTCTGTCCAAGTATACCACGTGCACAGCTACCCCTCTGTCCAAGTATACCATGTCCACAGCCACCCCTCTGTCTAAGTATACCACGTCAGACTCCACAGGCACCCCTCTGTCCAAGTATACCATGGCCACAGCCACCCATCTGTTCAAGTATACCACGTCCACAACCACCCCTCTGATCAAGTATACCACATCCACAACCACCCCTCTGTCCAAGTATACCACATCCAAAGCCACCCCTCTGTACAATTATACCACAGCCACAGCCACCCCTCTGTCCAAGTTTAGCATAGCCACCCCTCTTTCCAAGTATACCACGTCCACAGCCACCCCTCTGTCCAAGTATACAACATCCACAGCCACCCCTCTAGTCAAGTATACCAAGTCCACAACCACCCCTCTGTCCAAGTATACCACGTTGACAACCACCCCTCTTTCCAAGTATACCACATCCACAACCCCCCTCTGTCCAAGTATACCACATCCACCCCTCTGTCCAAGTATACCACATCTACAGCCACCCCTTTTTCCAAGTATACCACATCCACAGACAGACCTCTGTCCAAGTAAACCACGTCCACAGCCACTCCTCTGTCCAAGTATACCATGTCCACAGCCACCCCTCTGTCCAAGTATGCCATGTCCACAGCCACCCCTCTGTCCAAGTATGCCACGTCCACAGCCACCCCTCTGTTCAAGTATACCACGTCCACAGCCACCCCTCTGTTCAAGTATACCATGTACACAGCCACACCTCTGTCCAAGTATATCACATACACAGCCACCCCTCTGTCTAAGTATACCATGTCCACAGCCACCCCTCTGTCCAAGTATACCACATCTGACGTCCACAGGCACCCCTCTGTCCAAGTATACCATGGCCACATCCATCCCTCTGTCCAAGTATATCACATCCACCCCTCTGTCCAAGTGTACCATGTCCACAGCCACCCCCCTGTCCAATAATACCACGTCCACAGTCACCCCTATGTACAAGTTTACCACGGCCACAGCCACCCTCTGTCCAAATATACTACGTCCACAGCCACCCCTCTGTCCAAGAATACCACATCCACAGCCACCCCTCTGTCCAAGTATACAACGTCCACATCCACCCCTCTGTTTTGTATACCACAGCCACCCCTCTGTCCAAGTATACCACGTCCACATTCACCCCTCTGTGCAAGTATGCCACATCCACCCCTCTGTTGATGTATACCACGTCCACAGCCACCCCTCTGTCCAAATATACCACATCTACAGCCACGCATTTGTAAAAGTATACCACGGCCACAGCCACCCCTCTGTCCAAGTATATCACGGCCACCCCTCTTTCCAAGTATACCACATCCGCTGACACCCTTCTGTCCAAGTATACCACGTTGACAACCACCCCTCTGTACGAGTATACAACATCCACAGCCACCCCTCTGTGCAAGTATACCACGTCCACTGCCACCCCTCTGTTCAAGTATACCACATCTACAGCCACCCCTCTGTCCAACTATACCACATCCACAGATATCCCTCTATCTGAGTATACCACGTTCACAGCTACCCCTCTATCCAAGTGTCATGGAACGTCCCACACTCCACTTGAGTGCTTCCGTCAGTATACCACTTCCTTGTAGTCTGGATACAGATATCAGATATTCCAACCTCTCTGAGCACAAAACAAGGCGACACTTGCTTGTTGCTAACATGGATTATATTTTATTTAGAATCAAAATTACAAGACTTTATATGCCGTTGGAACCTCCTCTAACAATACAACTGTAACCTAATTAACATGAGCTAGATTACTAAATCATTTACCCAGACTAAGTGACTATGTCTCCTAGCTCATTGACTATACAACACACATTACCATAAACATCAACACAGGGTTAATTAGAATAAACAACAATGAGTTGAATACCCTTAGAACCTGTGGTAAGCCAGACTAAACTCATTTACAATAAACACATTATAGCTGACATCAGACAGGTGAGTGGAGTTGATGACATTAGCATCTTCTCACAGTATGAGTCCCAACAGTATGACTCAGTCACTGTTGCTACTATGGCAAATACAGGGTCCCCAGAGTCTGTGTGTCCTGGGGGACAAGGACCGGAAGCCAAAGTAACAACACCTCAAGGGTACCCCAAATGCCAGGGCCCATAATCTGTAGGCAAGAGGCTCCCATTCAGTCCCTTCCAAATGCCTCTATCCCGGGTGAGTCTGTCACACCAAGTATACCACTTCCACAGCCAACCCTCTTTTCAAGTATAACATGTCAACAGCCACTCCTCTGTCCAAGTATACCACAGCCAACACTCTGTACATGTATACCACATCCACAGCCACCCCTCTGTCCAAGTCTACAAAATCCACAACCAACACTCTATCCAAGTATACCACATACACATCCACCCCTCTGTGCAAGTATACCACGTCCACAGACACCCCTCTGTCCAAACATTCCACATCCACCCCTCCTGTCCAAGTATTCCATGTCAATAGCCACCCACCATGTCCACAGCCACCCTCTGTCCAAGTATATGCCGCCCACAGCCATCCCTCTGTCCAAGTATTCCACATCCACCCCTCTGCCCAATTATACCACATCCACAACCACCCCTCTGTCCAAGTATACCATAGCCACAGCCACCCCTCTGTCCAAGTGTACAACATCCACAGCCACCTCTCTATCCAAGTATACCACGTGCACAGCTACCCCTCTGTCCAAGTGTACCATGTCCACATCCACCCCACTGTCCAAGTGTACCACGTCCACAGCTACCCCTCTGTCCAAGTATACCACATTCATAGCCACCCATTTGCCCAAGTATACCACAGCCCCCTCTTTTTAAGTATATCACGTTCACTGCCACCCCTCTATCCAAGTATACCACATCCACAGCCACCACTTTGTCCAAGTGCAGCACATCCACATCCATCTCTCTGTCCAAGTATACCACAGCCACCCCTCTGTTCAAGTATACCACAGCCACCCCTCTTTCCAAATATACCATGTCCACAGCTACCCTCTGTCCAAGTATACCACACACAGCCACACCTCTGTCCAAGTATACCATGTCCACAGCCAACCCTTTGTCCAAGTATACCACAGCCACAACTCTGTCCAAGTATACCACAGCTACCCCTCTTTCCAAGTATACCATGTCTGCAGCCACCCCTCTATCCGAGTATACCATGTCTACAGCCACCACACTGTCCAAGTGTACCACGTAAACAGCCAACCCTCTGTCCAAATATACCACATCCACATCCACCCCTCTTTCCAAATATACCACGTCCACAGCCACCCCTCTTTCCAAGTATATCACGTCCACAACCACACCTCTGTCGAAGAATACCACATCCACATCCCCAGACACCCCTCTGTCCAAGTATACCACAGCCACTGTTCTTTACATGTATACCACGTCCAAAGCCACCCTCTGTCCAAGTTTACCATGTACACAACCACCCCTCTGTCCAAGAATACCTCGTCCACAACCACCCCTCTGTCCAAGTATACCACGTCGCAACCACCACTCTGTATAAGTATACAACATCCACAGCCATCCTTCTGTCCAAGTATACCACATCCACAGCCACCCCTCTGTCCAAGTATACCACATCCACAGCCACTCCTCTGTCCAAGTATACCACATCCACCCCTCTGTGTACCACATCCACATCCAACCCTCTGTGCAAGTATACCACATCCACCCCTCTGTCCAAATAAACCACGTCCACAGCCACCCCTCTGTCAAAGAATACTATATCTACAGCCACCCCTTTGTCCAAGTATACCAAATACACAGACACACCTTTGTCCAAGTTTACCACGTCCACAGCCACCCCTCTTTCCAAGTATACCACGTCCACAGCCACCACTTTGTCCAAGTATACCATGCCACATCCACCCCTCTGTCCAAGTATACAACATCCACAGGCACCCCTCTATCCAAGTATACCACATCCACAACCACCCCTCTGTCCAAGTATAGCACAGCCAAAACTTTTTCCAAGTATACTACATCCACAGTCACCCCTCTGTCAAAGTGCACCACATCAACAGTCACCCCTCTGTCTGAGTTTGCCATGTCCACATCCACCGCTCTGTCCAAATATACCACATCTACAGCCACTCCTCTGTCCAAGTATAACACAGCCAACCCTCTTTCCAAGTATACCACATCCACAGCCACCCCTCTGTCCAAGTTTACCACATCCCCAGCCACTCCTCTGTCCAAGTATACAACGTATACAGTCACTCCTCTTTACAAGTATACCATGTCCACAGCCACCCCTCTGTCCAAGTAGACCACATCCACAACCACCCCTCTGTCCAAGTATACCACGTCCGCAGCCACCCCTCTGTCCAAGCATACCATGTCCACAGCCACCCATCTTTCCATGTATACCACGTCCACATCCACCCCTCTGTCCAAGTATAACATGTTCACAGCCACCACTCTGTCCAAGTATACCACATCCTCATCCACCCCTCTGTCCAAGTGCGCCACTTCTACAGCCACCCCTCTTTCAAAATTTACCACGTCTACAGCCTCCTCTCTTTCCAAGTGTACAACGTCCCCAGCCACCCCTCTGTCCAAGTATACCATGTCCACATCCACCCCTCTGACAAAGTATACCACATCTACAGCCACCCCTCTGTCCACGTATACCATGTCCACAGCCACCCCTCTGTCCAAGTGTACCACTTCCACAGCTACCCCTTTGTCCAAGTATACCACAGCCACCCCTCTTTCCATGTATACCACATCCACATCCACCCCTCTGTTCAAGTATAACATGTTCACAGCCACCACTCTGTCTAAGTATGCCACCCCTCTGTTCAAGGATACCACATCCACCCCTCTGTCCAAGTGTACCACGTCTACAGCCACCCCTCTTTCCAAATTTACCACGTCTACAGCCACCCCTCTGACCACGTATACGACATCCACAGCCACCCTCTGTCCAAGTAAAAAATGTCCACATCCACCTCTCTGACCAAGTATACCATGTCTACAGCCACACCTCTGTCCACTTATACCATGTCCACAGCCACCCCTCTGTCCAAGTATATCACACCCACAACCATCCCTCTTTCCTAGTATACCACATCTACAGTAACCCCTTTGTCCAAGTATAACAAAACCATCCCTCTTTCCAAGTATACCACGTCCACAGCCACCCCTCTTTCCAAGTGTACCACCTCCACAGCCACCCCTCTGTCCATGTACACCACATCCATAGCCACCCCTCTGTCCAATGTACCACATCCACAGCCACCCCTCTTTCCAAGTACACCACATCCACAGCCACCCCTCTTTTCAAGTATACCACATCCACATCCACCCCTCTGTCCAAGTATACCATGTTCACAGCCACCCCTCTTTCCAAATATACCATATCTACAGCCACCCCTCTGTCCAAGTATACCATGTCCTCAACCACCCCTCTGTCCAAGTATACCACATTCATAGCAACCCCTCTGCCCAAGTATACCACAGCCATTGCTCTATCCAAGTATACCGCATCCCCAGCCATTACTCTGTCCAAGTATACCACGTCCACATCCACCCCTCTGTCCACGTACACCATGTCCACAGCCAACCCTCTGTCCAAGTGTAACACGTCCACAGTTACCCCTTTGTCCATGTATAAAACAGCCACCCCTCTTTCCATGTATACCATGTCCACATCCACCCCTCTGTCCAAGTGTACCACATCTACAGCCACCCCTCTATCAAAGTATACCACATCGACATCCACCCCTCCGTCTAAATGTACCACATCTACAGCCACCCCTCTTTCCAAATTTACCACGTCTACAGTCACCCCTCTGTCTAAGTATACAACGTCCCAGCCACCCCTCTGTCCAAGTATACCATGTCCACAGCCACCCCTCTGTCCAAGTAGACCACGTCCACAACCACCCCCTGTCAAAGTATACCACGTCCACAGCCATCCCTCTGTCCAAGTATACCACAGCCACCCCTCTGTCCAAGTATACCACATTCAACCCCACCCCTTTGTCCAAGTATTCCACAGTCATCCCTCTATAAATGTATACCACAGCAACAATTTTTCCAAGTGTACCACATCCACAGCCACCCCTTTGAGTTTGCCATGTTCACATACACCCCTCTGTCCAAATGTACCACGTCTAGAGAAAACCCTCTGTCCAAGTATACCACAGCCAACCCTCTTTCTAAATATACCATGTGCAAACCCACCCCTCTGTCCAAGTGTACCACGTCCAGATCCACTCCTCTGTCCAAGTGTACCACGTCCAGATCCACCCCTCTGTCCAAGTGTACCATGTCCACATCCACCCCTCTGTCCAAGTGTACCACGTCCAAATCCACCCCTCTGTCCAAGTATACCACGTCCACAGCCACCCCTCTGTCCAGGTATACTATATCTACAGCCACCCCTCTGTCCAAATATACCACATCCACAGACGCTCCTTTGTCCAAGTGTACCACATCAACAGCCGCCCCTTTGTCTGAGATTACCATGTCCACATTCACTCCTCTGTCCAAAAATACCACGTCTACAGCCACCCCTCTGTTCAATTATTTCACAGCCAACCCTATTTCCAAGTAAACCATGTCCACAGCCACCCCTCTGTCCAAGTGTACCATGTCTACAGCCACGCCTCTGTCCAAATATACCACATCTACAGCCACCCCTCTGTCTAAGTATACCATGTCCCCAACTAACCCTCTGCCCAAGTATACTACATTCATAGCAACCCCTTTGTCCAAGTATACCACATCCACAACCAACCCTCTGTCCAAGTATACCACGTCCACAGCCACCACTCTGTCCAAGTATACCACATCCACAGCCATCCCTCTGTCCAAGTGTACCACTTCTACAGTTACCCCTCTGTCCAAGTATACAACGTCTCCAGCCACCCTTCTGTCCAAGTATACCACATTCACATCCACCCCTCTGACCAAGAATACCACGTCTACAGCCACCCCTCTGTCCAAGTATACCACGTCCCCAGCCACCCTATGTCCACTTATACCATGTCCACAGCCACTCCTCTGTCTAAGTATACCACGCCCACATCCTCCTCTCTAACCAAGTATACCACATCTACAGCCACGCCTCTGTCTATTTATACCATGTCCACAGCCACCCCTCTGTCCAAGTATATCACGCCCACAGCCATCTCTCTGTCCTAGTATACCACATCTACAGCCACCCCTCTGTCCAAGTATACCACATCTACAGCCACACCTCTGTCCAAGTGTACCACTTCTACAGCCACCCCTCTGTCCAAGTATACAACGTCCCCAGCCACCCTTCTGTCCAAGTATACCACATTCACATCCACCCCTCTGACCAAGAATACCACATCTACAGCCACCACTCTGTCCAAGTATACCACATCCACAGCCACCCCTCTGTCCAAGTGTACCATGTCTACAGCCACCCCTCTGTCCAAATATACCACATCTACAGCCACCCCTCTGTCTAAGTATACCATGTCCCCAACTAACCCTCTGCCCAAGTATACTACATTCATAGCAACCCCTTTGTCCAAGTATACCACATCCACAACCAACCCTCTGTCCAAGTATACCACGTCCACAGCCACCACTCTGTCCAAGTATACCACATCCACAGCCATCCCTCTGTCCAAGTGTACCACTTCTACAGTTACCCCTCTGTCCAAGTATACAACGTCTCCAGCCACCCTTCTGTCCAAGTATACCACATTCACATCCACCCCTCTGACCAAGAATACCACGTCTACAGCCACCCCTCTGTCCAAGTATACCACGTCCCCAGCCACCCTATGTCCACTTATACCATGTCCACAGCCACTCCTCTGTCTAAGTATACCACGCCCACATCCTCCTCTCTAACCAAGTATACCACATCTACAGCCACGCCTCTGTCTATTTATACCATGTCCACAGCCACCCCTCTGTCCAAGTATATCACGCCCACAGCCATCTCTCTGTCCTAGTATACCACATCTACAGCCACCCATCTGTCCTAGTATACCACATCTACAGCCACACCTCTGTCCAAGTGTACCACTTCTACAGCCACCCCTCTGTCCAAGTATACAACGTCCCCAGCCACCCTTCTGTCCAAGTATACCACATTCACATCCACCCCTCTGACCAAGAATACCACATCTACAGCCACCACTCTGTCCAAGTATACCACATCCACAGCCACCCCTCTGTCCAAGTGTACTACTTCTACAGCCACCCCTCTGTCCAAGTATACAACATCCCCAGCCACCCTTCTGTCCAAGTATACCACATTCACATCCACCCCTCTGACCAAGAATACCACGTCTACAGCCACCCCTCTGTCCAAGTATACCGCGTCCCCAGCCACCCTATGTCCACTTATACCATGTCCACAGCCACTCCTCTGTCTAAGTATACCACGCCCACATCCTCCTCTCTAACCAAGTATACCACATCTACAGCCAGGCCTCTGTCTATTTATACAATGTCCACAGCCACCCCTCTGTCCAAGTATATCACACCCACAGCCATCTCTCTGTCCTAGTATACCACATCTACAGCCACCTCTCTGTCCAAGTATACCACATCTACAGCCACACCTCCGTCAAAATATACCACATCTACAGCAACCCCTTTGTCCAAGTATAACAAAACCATCCCTCTTTCCAAGTATACCATGTCCACAGCCACCCCTCGGTCCAAGTGTACCTCCTCCACAGCCACTCCTCTGTCCATGTATACCACATCCACAGCCACCCCTCTGTCCAATATACCACGTCCACAGTCACTCCTTTGTCCATGTATACCACATCCACAGCCACCCCTCTTTCCAAGTATACCACATTCACAACCACCACTCTGTCCAAGTATACCACGTCCACAGCCACCCCTCTGACAAGGTATACCATATCTACAGCCACCCCTCTGTCCACGTATACCATGTCCACAGCTACCCCTCTGTCCAAGTGTACCACTTCCACAGCTACCCCTTTGTCCAAGTATACCACAGCCACCCCTCTTTCCATGTATATCACATCCACATCCACCCCTCTGTCCATGTATACCATGTCCACATCCACCCCTCTGTCCAAGTGTACCACTTCTACAGCCACCCCTCTGAATGAATGAATGAATGATTGATTTATAAAGCGCTGCAAATGCGAACTGAATCGCCTCAAGGCGCTGGATGCATTCTCTGATGTCAGCTTCTCAGAAAAGGAAGGTCTTTAGTTTTTTTCTGAAGGCCTGGTGGTTTTCTTCCATGCGGATGTTGGTAGGAAGAGCGTTCCATAGTTGAGGTCCTTGGACTGCGAATCTTCGTTCTCCCTTTGCTTTGTAGCGGTATTTGGGAATGGTAAGGAGGTTTTGGTTAGCTGATCGAAGACTGCGATTCGGTGTGTAGTGTTTTATTTTCTCGCGGAGATATGGTGGGGCGTTTCCTTGTACGCATTTGTGGGTAATGCAGAGGGTCTTGAATGTGATCCGTTTCTTCACGGTTAGCCAGTGTAGGCTCTTTAGGGAGGGGGAGATGGATTCCCAGGGTTTTTTTCCTGTTAACAGTCTTGCCGCCGTGTTTTGGATGAGTTGTAAGCGCGCAAGCTGATATTGGGGTAGTCCTACGTAGAGCGAATTTGCGTAGTCAAGTCGGGAATTGATGATTGTTCCCACAACTGCCGCTTTGTCCTCTTCTGGGATGAAGGGGATTAGTCTGCGTAGTTGGCGGAGGAGATGGTGGGATCCGCTCACCACTGATCCTATTTGTGCATCCATTGTCATTCCTGAGTCAAAAATGACTCCAAGACTTTTGACTTTGGTGCTTGGGGAGATGGTCTGTCCAAGGATGGTGGGAGGTGTCCATGTAGTCTTTATTTTGGAATTTTTGTTAGCTTGTAGGAGAAGTAGTTCTGTTTTTGATCCGTTGAGTTTGAGGGAGCTAGTGGTCATCCAGTCGTCTATTAAGGAGAGGCATTTCTGTAATTGCTGATGAAGGTCTTTTTGTCCGTTGATACGAAGGTAGAGTTGGGTGTCGTCAGCGTATGAATGGAAACAAAGATCGGTTTTCCTGATGATATTGAAAAGTGGGCGGATGTATATGTTGAATAGTACTGGTGACAAGGGTGATCCTTGAGGGACTCCGCAGGAGACTGCCCGGGTTTCCGAGGTGAATGTACCTAGTTTCACTGTCTGGGAGCGATTCTCTAGGAAGGATGTAAACCATTTTAGAGCAGAACCTGTAGCTCCTACTACTTCAGCGAGGCGGACGAGTAAAGTATTGTGGTCTACTGTATCGAATGCTGCGCTGAGGTCTAACAGTACCAGGAGACTCTGTTCTCCGTCGTCTGCTGCTTCAAGGGCATCATCCCATATCTTCAGAAGTGCTGTTTCTGTGCCATGGCCTGGGCGGAAGCCTGATTGCAGAGGGTCCAGGAGTTGGTGTGTGTCCAGGTGGCGTTGTAGCTGTTGTACTACTGCTTTCTCCATAATCTTGGAGATGGTGTTAGGCTTGTTATTGGTCTGCGGCTGTTAGGGTCCTTAGGGTCGAGATTTGGTTTCTTTAGGAGAGGTTTGACGATGCCTTGCTTGAGGGAGGTTGGCACAGTCCCTTCTTTGAATGATTGATTTATGAGCTGTGTTAGGATAGGAGCCAAGATGTCGGAACATTCTTTAAGCAGTTTAGTGGGGATGATGTCGTTCGGTGATGTGCTGTCTCGAAGGCTTCTGATGATGTTTTTGGTTGTGTCTATGGTGATTGGAGACAAAATGAAATTCGGTGGTTGAGTGATGTTCGTGTCGATATCCTCTTTTTGGTTTGGTTCAGTGAGGGTGATCGTTGTTTTCTGATGGATTGATTTCCGAATGTTGTCGATTTTGTCGATGAAGAAATCTGATAACTCATTGCAGAATTCTTGAGTATCGTTTCCTGGGGGCTCTAAGCAGGTCGGGTTCATAGACTGAGCCACTATTTTGAACAGTTCCCGCGGACGGTTTAAGGCGGATGAGATGGTGTCTGAGAAATGTTCTTTTTTGGCTTTGAAGATTGCCTTGTGGTATTTCCCCGTGAGTGCTTTGTAGTTAGCATGGTTTTCCTTGGTAGGATTTCTTCTCCATGCTCTTTCAGCTCTTCTACGTTCTTGCTTGAGTAGGGTGAGAGTACCATTGAACCAGCTTGAGTTTTTTTTGCGGATGAGTGTTCTGCGTTTTGGCGCCACAAAGTCTGCTGTTTGTAGTAATACATTGTTTAGGGAGTTGAGCGTTTGTTCTGTTGAGAGGTTTGAGTTTAGCAAAAGAATTTTGCTCGATAATGTAGTTTTGAAGAGATCAGAGTGAAGTTTCTTCTGAGATCTATTCCAGTGTGTTGCTGTTACGTGTTTCTGTTTTTGGAGGATGGTGTTAGTAGTGATTTTAAATTTGATAGCATGGTGGTCCGTCCATGGTAGTGGAGTGTTGTCAAAAACGTTGATGTCCATATTCTGTTTGAAGATGAGATCTAGGGTGTGTCCTGAACCATGCGTGGGAGAGTTTATCAGTTGTTGAAGACCAAGTTCTTCCATTTGGTTGACGCAGGCGGTTGCGGTGGGGTCTTGGGCAGAGTTTGCCCACAGGTTAAAATCCCCAAGTACCAGCAGGTTTTTGGTTTTCAAGGTGTGCATCGAGAAGAATTCAGTGAGCGGCGTGAGGAGATTGGTCTTTGGTCCTGGTGGTCTGTAGCATAGTAGTATGTGAACGGTGTCTTGAGGTGTTGTTCGGAGGTGCAGTGAGAGTGTTTCCATGAAAGGCACTGAGTTCTGTACGTTTGGTTTGGTGAACCCAAGATGAGATTTGAAGATCACTGCTAGGCCTCCTCCTTTTTTTCCGATTCTATGCTCGGTTAGGATACTGTAGTTCTCGGGCACCAGTTCAGTTAGGATGGTGTTGCAGTCAGGTGTTAGCCAGCTTTCTGTAATGAAGAGGCAATCTAAGTTGTTTTCGATGACGAAATCGTGGATTTCAAGCCTATGCTTGACTGCAGATCTGGTGTTGATCAGGGCGCATGCTAGTTGTTGCGGTTGGATCGGTGTCTCCTTGCATTTCCTGGTTGATTGTGGGTTGGTTCTTAATAATTGTTCTTTTTTTAGTCTTTCCTGAGTGGCGATCGGTAAAGTTGCGGCGGTGTTTCTTAGCCTGTGGATGGTGTCTGCTGTGTATTTAAAGTTGCACATGATGAGGAGGATGGTGTTGCTAGCAGGGAAGGTATTCTGATGGTGGTAGTGATGTGGTGACGATCCACTTCCAGGGAGATGGAGGGGTCTGATGGCTACCCGCTGCTAATGGAGTGGTGTGGCGATGGGCTGGTGTGGGTGCGGCGGTACTTGAGGAGGTACGGCTGCCTACCCCCTAGTCGTTGATCCAGAGGAAGGCGAAAAACCCCTAGCTGCGAGGCCAATAATGCAGCAGAGGAAAAAATTCCTTCCTGACCCCCCGAGGGGCGATCGGACTGGCCCCTGGATCAACTGATGAAGTACCCCTGGTGGCTTACCTGTAGGATGGTCCGGCGGACGAGGGGGGATCAGACACTACTTACTGGTAGGTGGTGCGGTGGCTGCGTCTAGGATGATTGATTTGGAGTAGCCTCTGGTGAGATCCCGGAGCCCTTGCAATGATATTCAGTGAAGGCGGGAGGGGTGATTCGGGTGTGGAGGGGTGCGGGCTCTGTTGGACAAAAAAGGGGAGGGGGGGATGAGTGGCTGGCTGCAGGAAACCAAGCCGCAGCCGTGGTCTGTCCCACAGAATCTAGCGCTAGCCTATGGTGATTAGACTGCGGCTGCGGTGGTGACCCGGGGGGAGTGCCAGAAGGGGGGGGAGGATGTGGGTCTAACTGGGGGGGGTCCTGCTGGGCGCTGGTGGCCTCAGATGTTGCACCGAGGGTCTTCAGTAGCTGCACTGACAGCCTGGGTGTGCCAATATGGCCGCCGGTTAGGCCTGAGCTGCAGCTGGGCGGCGGTGGGTGTACCAAGATGGCCGCCGGCCAGGCCCAAGCCGCGGACTTTCCTACGGTGGTCCCGGCCATCCAGCGAAGGTGTGCGGGATAATCCGGTGGTAGGTAAGCAAGGAGGTGGGGGGGCGCCCGCGGGCGGGCAGAACGGTCGGTGAAGGGGGCAGTGAATTGCTGCCTGTTAGCAGCCGAGCTGGGCCGGAGCCGCGGAGTATCCTGTGCGGCCGGCCGGCTGGCTGAGGGCGGCGTCAGGGAGGGAGGAGCGGGAGGGGGGTCCGATGATGGTGCGGGGGGGGCAAGCCGGACCACGGAGCTGCCTGGCGGCCGGCCGGTAGGCTGGACGGGCGGGGAGGGGGTCCTGGATGCAGCTACAAGGGGGGCCGCTCGGACCCGCAAAGAGCCCCGAGCGGCCGGCCTGCAGCTATGTGGCGTGGGGGTGAAGGTGACAGATGGAGAGGAGGAGATGGAGAGGAGGGGAGCAGGTGGCTACCGCGGGGGGGTCAGGAAGAGTCAGGACCCAAGGATGGGAGGATGGGAGGCCGAGTGGCCGGGCTGCTTACGAGCCGCTGCAGCAGAGGTCTGCTCTCTACAGTGTCAGCACTCAGACTGACAATCCATTATACAGCCACCCCTCTTTCCAAATTTACAACATCTACAGCCACCCCTCTGTCCAAGTATACAACGTCCCAGCCACCCCTCTGTCCAAGTAGACCACGTCCACAACCACCCCCTGTCAAAGTATACCACGTCCACAGCCATCCCTCTGTCCAAGTATACCACAGCCACCCCTCTGTCCAAGTATACCACATTCAACCCCACCCCTTTGTCCAAGTATTCCACAGTCATCCCTCTATAAATGTATACCACAACAACAATTTTTCCACATCCACAGCCACCCCTCTGTCTGAGTTTGCCATGTTCACATACACCCCTCTGTCCAAATGTGCAACGTCTAGAGAAACCCCTCTGTCCAAGTATACCATGTCCCCAGCCACCCTATGTCCACTTATACCATGTCCACAGCCTGTGACGGATCCTATTCCACACTCCACTGAGTGCCTCTGTCAATAACACCGCTTCCTCCAGTATGACCATCAGACAGATATAATATTATAGCTGCATTAAATACAAGTCTAGTCGATAATAGCTTGTAGAATCTTGACTTCTTTATTGGGCAGAACACAGCCTTTTTATACACATTTAACACAAGGGGTTAGATAACGAGGTAGGGCTGACTCATTGACACTCCCCCCCCCCCCCTAGCAAAAAATTAAAAGACAATAATATAATTCACATGTTAATTAACACAACACTTAAGGCAGACCTGGTGACCAGACAGTTTGTCTCTGCAGGTTAATGTGATCAGCTCTTTCAAGAATCATGTATTGTTCAGAATAAACAACTGAGAATAGTCTTTGGACAAGTTCAAAAAAATAAAAGATTAATATAGAAATACCAAATAACAGGGTGAATGTGGACAGAAAAAGGTCCTTGCAGCCAGTGTCCACGACAGTGCCCCCCCGTCCCATAGTCCGGCAGACCCAACTAGATCCACCACGGGTCAGCTTGGGGCTATAGTTCCGTTTGCCGGGAAAGTCCATCAGCATTCCCATTCTGCTTTCCTGGCCGATACTGTATGGTAAAATTGTAGGGCTGCAGTGCCAAGCTCCATCGTAACAAATGTCCATTATCCCCGGAGACCCAATTAAGCCAGATTAATGGATTGTGGTCGGTGAGCACCGTAAAAGATCGTCCATAGAGATAAGGTTGGAGTTTCTTGAGAGCCCACACCAGCGCCAAAACCCTCCTTCTCCACGGCTGCATAACCGACTTCCCTGGGTAGCAGCTTCCGACTGATGTAGGCCACTGGGTGCTCACCGCCATCAGGTCCTACTTGGCTCAGTACTGCCCCCAGCCCAAATGTAAAGGCATCTGTGTGGACACAAAAACATTTGGTTGGGTCAGGGGCAGCTAGAACAGGAGCTGAAGTTAGTGCATTCTTTAATCGTTGGAAGGCAGCTTCACACTCAGGGGACCACAGTACCTGTCGGGGAAGGTGCTTCTTAGTCAGGTCTGTCAGGGGCTTAGCGATGGAACTATATTGTGGGACAAATTTCCTATAGTACCCAGCTGTGCCGAGGAACGCCAGGACCTGGGTTTTAGTACGGGGGGTCGGCCACTTGGCAACTGCCTCAATCTTAGCAGGCTCAGGTCGTTGTTGTCCACTGCCTACTCGATGTCCAAGGTACTGTACCTCGGACATCCCTATGCTGCATTTCTCTGGCTTAAGGGTTAGTCCTGCAGCCTTGATGCGGTCTAGCACGACACCCAGGTGAACCAGATGGTCCTCCCAGTTATCACTGTAGATCGCAATGTCGTCCAGATATGCACAAGCATAGTCCTGGAGACCATGGAGGAGTTGATCTACCATCCTCTGGAAAGTCGCCGGTGCATTCTTCATCCCAAATGGCATTACTTTAGACTGGTATAAGCCAAATGGGGTAATGAACGCCGATTTCGGAATAGATTCCGCATCCAGAGGAATTTGCCAGTATCCTTTGCATAGGTCAAGGGTTGTCAGGAATTTTCCCCGAGCAATGCGATCTAACAGATTATCGACCCGGGGCATAGGGTAAGCATCAGTGGTGGTGCACTCATTTAATCTGCGGTAGTCTACACAGAAGCGAGTTGTGCCATCCCGCTTCGGTACAAGGACCACCGGGGAAGCCCAGGGGCTGCTGGATGGCTCAATGACTCCTAATTCAAGCATCTCCTTAATCTCATGACGCATCCCCTCTCTCACTGCATCAGGTATCCGGTAAGCCGCCTGTCTTAGCGGCAGTTGTCCCGGGGTCTCCACACGGTGCACTGCCATAGTAGTGTACCCGGGGACTGTGGAGAACATTTTACTTCTCTGACTAAGGACCTGTCTAGCTTGTGCTCTCTGCGTCGGCCCTAGCTGGTCGTCAAGCTTTATCATCTCTATCCCTGCAGTAATTCTATTTAGCTCCGGGAGCACCAGCAGGGGAAGATTCTCAGAATCTTCCACAGCTGGAGCACATATAGCGGCTACCTCTCCTGATCTTTCCCAGTATGCTTTCAACATGTTCACATGAAAAGTCAGTCGGACTCTTTCATCCGAACATTTAGCCACTAGGTAGGTTGTGTCACAGAGCTTTGCCACAACCCGGTAAGGTCCCTGCCAAGTGGCCTGTAACTTGTCCTGCTTGGTTTGTCTGAGGGCAAGAACCTTCTGCCCAACCTCCAGAGTGCGGTTCCGAGCAGTACGATCGTACCATCGTTTCTGCCGCCTTTGGGCAGCCCAAAGGTTCTCCTGGACAGTGTCCGTGAGCTCCTTCAGTCTGTCCCTAAACTCAAGAACGTATGCTACGATAGAGGACCCTTGGGGATCAATTCCCCCTTCCCAGTGGGCTCTGACTAGATCTAGGGGCCCCCTCACCCGCCTCCTATACAGTAACTCAGTAGATTCCTGCGGCACCTCCCGATAAGCGAAGAGAAGGTGTGGCAGATATCTTTCCCAATCCCTGTGAGAGGTTGCAAATGTCCTAAGCAGCTGTTTCAGTGTTCCATTGAACCTCTCACACAGTCCGTTGGTCTGGGGGTGATAGGGAGAGCTCTGTAGGGGCTTTATCCCACACAGCCTCCATAACTGCTGAGTGAGCTCAGCAGTGAACTGGGTCCCCTGGTCCGAGAGGATTTCCCGAGGGAAACCCACCATGGCAAAGATCCGGAGCAAAGCATCAGCCACAGTTTCTGCATGGATATTTGCCAGGGGAATGGCCTCCGGGTACCGAGTGGCATAATCCACCACAGTAAGGATATATCTCTTCCCAGAAGGACTAGGTCTGTGCAATGGTCCAACCAGGTCTACGGCAACACGGCTAAAGGGTTCATCAATGATCGGTAAAGGGTGTAGGGGAGCTTTCAGCGGGCCCCCATGCTTACCCACCCACTGGCATGTGTCACAGGTCCGGCAATACTGTCGGACATCTCCTGTAATCCCTGGCCAAAAAAATGACTGAGTCAGACGGTGGAGGGTCCGGGACATCCCCAGGTGTCCAGCTAAGGGTATGTCATGCCCAATGCGCAGCAGGTCATGATGATATTTCTGCGGCACAACCAGCTGCCGCTTGGGTGGATGGGAGGCTGTCTTTCCCTCAGTAACCCGATAGAGTAATCCCTGGACCCACTCTATTCGCTCCCTCTCCAACCCCCCCAGGGTCCAATCCTGCTCTTTCCCTATAGCTAGCTAAGGAAGGGTCGCTAAGAGTTGCCTGAGCGCACCTCCATCCGGGCTTGCTGGCGGGTGGTAACAGGATAGGCTTCCGGGGATACATCCAGGAAGAAGGCTGAATTTAAACGTCCCAAATCGTTGCCCAACAAAACCTCTGCAGGTAAGTTCTGCATTATTCCCACTTCCACTTCTTTGGCCCCCGAACCCCAATCAAGGTGAGCCCTGGCAGTGGGGACCCGCATAACATTTCCCCAGGCCACCCGCACAGCCACAGACTGTCCCGTCTGCTCTGCCGGGTTTATCATTCGGGACTGTATCAGGGTAATAGTAGCTCCCGTGTCCCACAGTCCCTGGGCAGCCCGACCATTAATCCACACGGCTTGTCGATGGTGCAAACGATTATCTGTAGTGGCAGCTTGCACAGGGTCTGCCTCATGTAGAATTCCAATATTCTCCTCGCTTGGGTAAGTCACATCATCTCTCTCCAGACAGTGTGCAGCAGCCCGGGCAGGTCCAAGGGGCCTGTTGTTCCGCGCGTCCTGGGAAACATTCTACGGACAATACCTCCTAACATGCCCTGATTGGTTGCATCTGTAGCAGAGGTCCCCTTTTCCTCGTGAAGATGGTAGCTGAGTGGGGCCGGGGATCGACGGCTGGTGTGGAGGGGCAGCGCTCCGTGGAATGTTGGGGACAGGCCGAGCTGGGGTCTTAGGCTCTGGTTGTACAGTCCGCCTTGAATCCACGTATTGGTCAGCTAGGGTGGCAGCTTCATCTACTGTGACTGGCCGACGATCCTTTACCCAGTCTCTAACCTCATGTGGGGTATGATCGTAGAATTGTTCCAGGAGGATTAGCTGGAGCGCATCTGCCATGGTAACAGCTTGGCGCCCGGTCATCCAACTCTCCGCTGCTCGGGTCATTTGATGAGCCCATTCTGTGTAAGGCTCTCTCTCCTTTCGGCGGAGGTTGCGAAACCTCAACTGGTGTGCCTCTGGAGTAATGCCGAAGCGAGCCAATAGTCTTTCTTTTACCCGGTCATAGTCCTGGCTGATCTCATCAGGGACATTATTGTATGCCTCTGCAGCCCTTCCTGTGAGACGGCTGACCAGGAGCGTGACCCAATCTGCTTTATTGACACCTTGGAGACCGCATTGACGCTCAAACATTTGCAGGTAAACATCCATCTCATCTTCACCATCTTGAAACCTGTGGAAGGCGGCATAGGGTAGCTTTTTGTGGGCCGCTGGAGCTTCCCGGTTGAACATAACTGACGCTCCTTGGTCCCGCTGGAGTTCAGCCATTCGCAGCTGGGACACCTCTCGTAACACTTGACTGATAACCTCCTGCGGGGGGTGAGTACCATACAAGGCCAGTCGCCACTGGACGTCACGCTGGAACTCTGTCGCCTCTGAGGTGTCTGCTGGTGGGTTGCTGGCCTGGTCAATCTCCATTAGTTCGGTGATGAGAGTCGCTTTGGATTTGTTGCTGGAGACTTTTCCACGGGCTTCCAAGAGATCCTTCAAGGTGCTGCGCTTGAGTCTGGCGTAGTGATGTTCCATCTGCTGTTAGGAGCAGGGGGTCCCGGTGGTGATTTGGGTGTGCCTAGGCAAGAGGAAGCATCCCAGAGCTTGCCACCAATTGTGACGGATCCTATTCCACACTCCACTGAGTGCCTCTGTCAATAACACTGCTTCCTCCAGTATGACCATCAGACAGATATAATATTATAGCTACATTAAAAAAAAGTCTAGTCGATAATAGCTTGTAGAATCTTGACTCCTTTATTGGGCAGAACACAGCCTTTTTATACACATTTAACACAAGGGGTTAGATAACGAGGTAGGGCTGACTCATGGACACTCCCCCCCTCCCCTCTAGCAAAAACTTAAAAGACAATAATATAATTCACATGTTAATTAACACAACACTTAAGGCAGACCTGGTGACCAGACAGTTCGTCTCTGCAGGTTAATGTGATCAGCTCTTTCAAGAATCATGTATTGTTCAGAATAAACAACTGAGAATAGTCTTTGGACAAGTTCAAAAAAATAAAAGATTAATATAGAAATACCAAATAACAGGGTGAATGTGGACAGAAAAAGGTCCTTGCAGCCAGTGTCCGCGACACAGCCACTCCTCTGTCTTAGTATACCACGCCCACATCCTCCTCTCTAACCAAGTATACCACATCTACAGCCACGCCTCTGTCTATTTATACCATGTCCACAGCCACCCCTCTGTCCAAGTATATCACATCTACAGCCACACCTCTGTCAAAATATACCACATCTACAGCAACCCCTTTGTCCAAGTATAACAAAACCATCCCTCTTTCCAAGTATACCATGTCCACAGCCACCCCTCTGTCCAAGTGTACCTCCTCCACAGCCACTCCTCTGTCCATGTATACCACATCCACAGCCACCCCTCTGTCCAATGTACCACGTCCACAGTCACTCCTTTGTCCATGTATACCACATCCACAGCCAACCCTCTTTCCAAGTATACCACATCCACAGCCACCCCTCTTTCCAAGTATACCACATCCACAACCACCACTCTGTCCAAGTATACCACGTCCACAGCCACCACTCTGTCCAATTATACCACATCCACATCCACGCCTTTGTCCAAGTATACCACGTCTACAGCCACCCCTCTGTCCAAATATACCAAATCTACAGCCACCCCTCTGTCCAAGTATACCATGTCCCCAACCACCCCTCTGTCCAAGTATACCACATTTATAGCAACCCCTTTGTCCAAGTATACCACAGCCACCCCTCTTTCCATGTATACCACATCCACATCCACCCCTCTGTCCATGTATACCATGTCCACATCCACCCCTCTGTCCAAGTGTACCACATCTACAGCCACCCCTCTGTCGAAGTATACCACATCCACCCCTCTGTCTAATTGTACCACATCTACAGCCACCTCTCTTTCCAAATTTACCACATCTACAGCCACCCCTCTGTCCAAGTATACAACGTCCCAGCCACCCCTCTGTCCAAGTATACCATGTCCACAGCCACCCCTCTGTCCAAGTAGACCACGTCCATAACCACCCCCTGTCAAAGTATACCACAGCCATCCCTCTGTCCAAATATACCACAGCCACCCCTCTGTCCAAGTATACAACATTCAACCCCACCCCTTTGTCCAAGTATTCCACAGTCATCCCTCTATAAATGTATACCACAGTAACAATTTTTCCAAGTGTACCACATCCACAGCCACCCCTCTGTCTGAGTTTGCCATGTTCACATACACCCCTCTGTCCAAATGTACCACGTCTAGAGAAACCCCTCTGTCCAAGTATACCACAGCCAACCCTCTTTCTAAATATACCATGTGCAAACCCACCCCTCTGTCCAAGTGTACCACGTCCAGATCCACCCCTCTGTCCAATTGTACCACGTCCAGATCCACCCCTCTGTCCAGGTGTACCACGTCCACATCCACCCCTCTGTCCAAGTGTACCACATCCAAATCCACCCCTCTGTCCAAGTATACCACGTCCACAGCCACCCCTCTGTCCAGGTGTACTATATCTACAGTCACCCCTCTGTCCAAATATACCACATCCACAGACGCTCCTTTGTCCAAGTGTACCACATCAACAGCCGCCCCTTTGTCTGAGATTACCATGTCCACATTCACTCCTCTGTCCAAAAATACCACATCTACAGCCACCCCTCTGTCCAATTATTTCACAGCCAACCCTATTTCCAAGTAAACCATGTCCACAGCCACCCCTCAGTCCAAGTGTACCATGTCTACAGCCACCCCTCTGTCCAAATATACCACATCTACAGCCACCCCTCTGTCTAAGTATACCATGTCCCCAACCAGCCCTCTGCCCAAGTATACTACATTCATAGCAACCCCTTTGTCCAAGTATTCCACATCCACAACCAACCCTCTGTCCAAGTATACCACGTCCACAGCCACCACTCTGTCCAAGTATACAACATCCACAGCCACCCCTCTGTCCAAGTGTACCACTTCTACAGCCACCCCTCTGTCCAAGTATACAACGTCCCCAGCCACCCTTCTGTCCAAGTATACCACATTCACATCCACCCCTCTGACCAAGAATACCATGTCTACAGCCACCCCTCTGTCCAAGTATACCACATCCCCAGCCACCCTATGTCCACTTATACCATGTCCACAGCCACTCCTCTGTCTAAGTATACCACGTCCACATCCTCCTCTCTAACCAAGTATACCATATCTACAGCCACGCCTCTGTCTATTTATACCATGTCCACAACCACCCCTCTGTCCAAGTATATCACGCCCACAGCCATCTCTCTGTCCTAGTATACCACATCTACAGCCACCTCTCTGTCCAAGTATACCACATCTACAGCCACACCTCTGTCAAAATATACCACATCTACAGCAACCCCCTTGTCCAAGTATAACAAAACCATCCCTCTTTCCAAGTATACCACGTCCACAGCCACCCCTCTGTCCAAGTGTACCTCCTCCACAGCCACCCCTCTGTCCATGTATACCACATCCACAGCCACCCCTCTGTCCAATGTACCACGTCCACAGTCACTCCTTTGTCCATGTATACCACATCCACAGCCACCCTTTTTCCAAGTATACCACATCCACAGCCACCCCTCTTTCCAAGTATACCACGTCCACAGCCACCACTCTGTCCAATTATACCACATCCACATCCACCCCTGTGTCCAAGTATACCACGTCTACAGCCACCCCTCTGTCCAAATATACCACATCTACAGCCACCCCTCTGTCCAAGTATACCATGTCCCCAACCACCCCTCTGTCCAAGTATACCACATTTATAGCAACCCCTTTGTCCAAGTATGCCACAGCCATTCTTCTGTCCAAGTATACCGCATCCCCAGCCACCTCTCTTACAAGGTATACCACATCTACAGCCACCCCTCTGTCCACGTATACCATGTCCACAGCTACCCCTCTGTCCAAGTGTACCACTTCCACAGCTACCCCTTTGTCCAAGTATACCACAGCCACCCCTCTTTCCATGTATACCACATCCACCCCTCTGTCCAAGTATAACACGTTCACAGCCACCACTCTGTCCTAGTATACCACATCCACAGCCACCTCTCTGTCAAAGTATACCACATCCACATCCACCCCTCTGTACAAGTGTACAACATCCCCAGCCACCCCTCTGTCCAAGTATACCACGTCCACATCCACCCCTCTGACCAAGTATACCACATCTACAGCCACCCCTCTGTCCAAGTATACTACATTCCCAGCCACCCTCTGTCCAAGTAAAAAACTTCCACATCCACCCCTCTGGCCAAGTATACCACGCCTACAGCCACATCTCTGTCCACTTATGCCATGTCCAAAGCCACCCCTCTGTCCAAGTATACCACATCCACATCCTCCCCTCTGACCAAGTATACCACATCTACAACCACGCCTCTGTCCATTTATACCATGTCCACAGCCACCCCTCTGTCCAAGTATACCATGCCCACAGCCATCCCTCTGTCCAAGTATACCACATCTACAGCCACCCCTCTGTCGAAGTATACCACGTCCACAACCACCCCTCTGTCCAAGTGTACCACAGCCACCCCTATTTCCAAGTATACCACGTCCACAGTCATCCCTTTGTCCAAGTATACCATGTCCACATCCACCACTCTGTCCAAGTATGCCACGTCCACAGCCATCCCTCTGTCCAATTATACTACATCCACCCCTCTGACCAAGTATACCATATCTACAACCACCCCTCTCTCCACATATACTTACTCCACAGCCACCCCTCTGTCCAAATATACCATGTCCACAGCCACTCCTCTTTCCTATTATACCCTGTCCACAGCCACTCCTCTTTCCTAGTATACCATGTCCGCAGCCACGCCTCTGTCCAATTATACCACATCCACATCCACCCATTTGTCCAAGTATACCACGTCTACAGCCACCCCTCTGTCCAAATATACCACATCTACAGCCACCCCTCTGTCCAAGTATACCATGTCCCCAACCACCCCTCTGTCCAAGTATACCACATTTATAGCAACCCCTTTGTCCAAGTATGCCACAGCCATTCTTCTGTCCAAGTATACCGCGTCCCCAGCCACCCCTCTGACAAGGTATACCATATCTACAGCCACCCCTCTGTCCACGTATACCATGTCCACAGCTACCCCTCTGTCCAAGTGTACCACTTCCACAGCTACCCCTTTGTCCAAGTATACCACAGCCACCCCTCTTTCCATGTATACCACATCCACATCCACCCCTCTGTCCAAGTATCCCACATCCACAGCCACCGCTCTGCCCAAGTATACCACAACCACATCCCTGTCCAAGTATACCACTTCCACAACCACCCCTCTGTCCAAGTATACCACATCCACAGCCACCCCTCTGCCCAAGTATACCACATCCACAGCCACCTCTCTGTCCAAGTATACCACGTCCACAGCCATCGCTCTGCCCAAGTATACCACGTCCACAACCAGCCCTATGTGCAAGTATACCACTTCCACAACCACCCCTCTGTCCAAGTATACCACACCTACAGCCACCCCTCGGCCCAAGTATACCATGTCCACAATCACCCCTCTGTCAAAGTATACCACATCCACATCCACCCCTCTGTCCAAGTTTACCTCGTCCCCAGTTACCCCTCTGTCCAAGTATACCACGCCCACATCCACCCCTCTGACCAAGTATACCACGTCTACAGCCACCCTTCTGTCCAAGTATACCACGTCCCCAGCCACCCTCTGTCCAATTAAAAAACGTCCACATCCACCCCTCTGACCAAGAATACCACATCTACAGCCACACTTCTGTCCACTTATACCATGTTCACAGCCACCTCTCTGTCCAAGTATACCACTTCCACAGTCTCCCCTCTGTCCAAGTATACTATGTCCACATCCACCCCTCTGACCAAGTATACCATGTCTACAACCACCCTTCTAACCACGTATAATTACTCCACAGCCACCCCTCTGTCCAAGTATACCATGTCCACAGCCACCCCTCTTTCCTATTATACCATGTCCACAGCCACCCCTCTTTCCTAGTATACCATGTCAGCAGCCACGCCTCTGTCCAAGTATACTACATCCACAGCCACCCCTCTTTCTAAATATACCACTTCCGCTGTCATTCCTCTGTCCAAGTATACCACGTCAACATTCACCCCTCTGTCTATGTCTACTACGTCCACAGCCTCCCCTTTGTCCAAGTATGCCACATCCACTGCCTCCCCTCTGTCCAAGTATACCACGTACACTGCCACCCCTGTGTTCAAGTATACAACATCCACCGCCGTTCCTCTGTCCAAGTATACCATGTCTACAGACACCCCTCTATCCAAGTATACCACGTCAACATTCACCCCTGGGTTCAAGTATACTACATCCACATTCACCCCTCTGTTCAAGTATACCATGTCCACATACACCCCTCTTTCCTAGTATACCACATCCACAGCCACCCCTCTTTCTAAGTATACCATGTCCACTGTCATTCCTCTGTCCAAGCATACCATGTCTACAGCCACTCCTCTATCCAAGTATACCACGTCAACATTCACCCCTCTATTCAAATATACCATATCCACATCCACCCCTTTGTCCAAGTATACCATGTCCACAGCCACCCCTCTGTCTAAGTATACCACAGTCACCCCTCTGTGCAAGTATACCATGTCCACAGCCTTCCCTCTTTCCAAGTATACCACATCCACTGCCACCCCTCTGTCCAAGTATACCACATTCATAGCCACCCCTTTGTCCAAGTATACCAAATCCATCCCTCTTTCCAAGTATACCACGTCCACAGCCACCTCTCTGTCCAAGTGTACAACATCCACAGCCACCCCTCTGTCCAAGTATACCATGTCCACAGCCACCCCTTTATCCAAGTATACTACACCCACCCTTCTTTCCAAGTATACCATGTCCCCAGCCACCCCTCTTTCCAAATTTACCACATTCATAGCTAACCCTTTGTCCAAATATACCACAGCCACCCCTCTATCTAAAGTATACCATTTCCACAGCCACCTCTCTGTGCAAGTGTACCATGAACTCAACCACCTCTTTGTCCAAGTATACCACAGTCACCCCTCTTTCCAAGTATACCATGTCCACAGCCAGCCCTCTGTCCAAGTATATCACATCCACAGCCACCACATTGTCCAAGTATACAACATCCACAGTCACCCCTTTGTCCATCTATACCACACCCACATCCACCCCTCTGTCCAAGTATACCACATCTCCAGCCACCTCTCTGTCCAAGTATATCATGTCCCCATCCACCCCTCTGTGCAAGTATACCACATCCACACCCACCCCTCTTTCTAAGTATACCACATCCAATGCCATTCCTTTGTCCAAGTATACCACATCTACAGCCATCCCTCTATCCAAGTATACCACATCAACATTCACCTCTCTGTCCAAGTCTACCACGTCCACATCCACCCCTCTGTCCAAGTATACCACGTCCACAGCCACCCCTCTATTCATTGGTGTGCTATTTCTTTGTAGAAAGTTTCACTGAATAGTTCATGAAATATCGTCGTTTTTGCGGCAAAATTGGTCCAATAGGAATTAATTGGTGAAATGTTCAAAACTAGAGTGGGAGGTGACAAAAGCTGACAACCCCATGATCAGCTAAAACATTATGACCCCCCATGATCAGCCAAAACATAATAACCCCCCCAATTAACACCAATTAAGTGTTCTTGTTATGCAAGAACACTTAATAACTAGAAAAGCTACAATTTATTAGGAAATTGTGTGAAGTTTTCTTGCCTCTACAACTGGAATGGGCAGAGTAACTGGGTGGAGTGGCTTGAGTAACTGTTGTGTGGTTGGAGTGGCTGGAGTAACTATGAAAAGTGTTAAAAAGCTTAATATAATATAATATTAATAAAAAAGTTGAAGAAGTCCCATCATTAGCTGAAAGAGCTGAACTTTTTTTTCAAAAATGATTTTTTTTTCAAAAATGATTTTTTTTTTAAATAATTTTTTTTTCAAAAATTATTTATTTTGTTTCCAAAAATGATTTTTTTTATACATTTTTATTTTATTTTTAAAAAAATGTTTTTTTTTAAATTTATTAATTTATGTTTAGGCTGATCAGGGGGGGTCATAATGTTTTGGCTGATCATGTTGTAGTCATAATGTTTTGGTTGATAATGGGGTGGTCATAAATTATTTGGCTGATCATGGGGTGGTCATAATGTTTTGGCTGATCATGGGGTGGTCATAATGTTTTGGCTGATCATGGGGGGGGTCATAATGTTTTGGCTGATCATGGGGGGTCATAATGTTTTTGGCTGATCATGGGGGGTCATAATGTTTTGGCTGATCATGGGGTTGTCAGCTTTTGTCACTTCCCACTCCATTTCACCATTCATTCCTATGGGACCAATTTTGCCGCAAAAATGATGATATTTTCTGAACCATTCGGTGAAACGTTCCACAAGGTAATAGCACACCAATCGGGAAAAATCAGGAACAATCTGCACATTTCGTTATATTACTGTCTATTAGGGATGAGCCGAACACCCCCCGGTTCGGTTCGCACCAGAACCTGCGAACGGACCGAAAGTTCGCACGAACGTTAGAACCCCATTGACGTCTATGGGACTCGAACGTTCGAAATCAAAAGTGCTCATTTTAAAGGCTAATTTGCATGGTATTGTCCTAAAAAGGGTTTGGGGACCCGGGTCCTACCCCAGGGGACATGTATCAATGCAGAAAAAACTTTTAAAAACGGCCGTTTTTTCGGGAGCAGTGATTTTAATGATGCTTAAAGTAAAAAAAAAAAAAGTGAAATATTCCTTTAAATATCGTACTTGAGGGGTGTCTATAGTATGCCTGTAAAGTGACGCGTGTTTCCCGTGTTTAGAACAGTCCCTGCACCAAATGTCATTTTTAAAGGAAAAAATCTCATTTAAAACTGCTTGCGGGTTTAATGTAATGTCGGGTCCTGGCAATATGGATGAAAATCAGTGAGACAAATGGCATGGGTACCCCCCAGTCCATTACCAGGCCCTTTGGGTCTTGTATGGATATTAAGGGGAACCCCGCACCTAAATTAAAATAAGGAAAGGTGTGGGGCCACCAGGCCCTATATACTCTGAACAGCAGTATACAGGCGGTGCAAACAAGACAGGGACTGTAGGTTTGTTGTTAAGTAGAATCTGTTTGTAATTTTGAACGGGTACATTTTTAACATGTTTAGCTCCAGCCAAAAAATCTTTTTTAAGCTTTTTGGAAAACATAGGGAAGGGTTATCACCCCTGTGACATTTGTTTTGCTGTCTTTCCTCCTCTTCAGAAGATTTCACCTCACTTTTTGTCCCAATGAAAAATGTTTTTTGAAAATTTGGGTTTTTTTGTGGAACAAGGATTGGAAAGCATCAGTGGAAAGGAGAAATGTTTTTCCCATATTAACTCTTACAGGAGAGAATTTCCCTTCCTAGGGGTAGATTTATTCTCACTTCCTGTTGTCTCCTTCCGTTTGCAAGTAGGAGTCGTTTGTAAGTTAGTTGTTTGAAAGTAGGGTCCTGAAATTTGGGCCTTAGGTGTTGCTGTGGCCACAACACTGTAAGCCCTCACAGGGCCCTGCTGTGAAATATTAGATCAAGAATTGTAATTACATGCCCCTGTTGAACAGGAGCTGAAAAATTAGGCCTTAGGCACTGGTGCTGGTGCCACAACACTGCAACCCCTCACAGACACTCTAGTTGGAACGCAGGAACGAGCCCTGCTGCAAAGTATTGCATCAAAAATTGTAATTACACGCCCCTGTTAAACAGGGGCAGAAAAAATGGGCCTTAGGCACTGGTGCCACAACACTGCAACCCCTCACAGACACTCTAGTTGGAACGCAGGAACGAGCCCTGCTGCAAAGTATTGCATCAAAAATTGTAATTACACGCCCCTGTTAAACAGGGGCAGAAAAAATGGGCCTTAGGCACTGGTGCCACAACACTGCAACCCCTCACAGACACTCTAGTTGGAATGCAGAAACGAGCCCTGCTGCAAAGTATTACATCAAAAATTGTAATTGCACGCCCCTGTTAAACAGGGGCTGAAAAATTGTGCCTTAGGCACTGGTGGTGGCGCCCAGAACCAAAAATGTTCTTAAAAGCTATCAGCGTGATGATTGAGGAGGAAGAGGATAATTACTCAGGCATAGTCACTCAGCATCAGCATAGGCAGTCTTTGAAGGGATCTGAGATTTCAAAAAAAATTATTCGGTTACATCAGCATCAGGTGCTTGGTAGCTGGTGGTGATCCAAGACTGATTCATTTTTATGAAGGTCAGTCGATCGACCGAGTCAGTGGACAGACGCACCCTGTGATCGGTTACCACGCCTCCAGCAGCACTGAATGTGCGTTCCGAAAGAACGCTGGATGCAGGACAGGCCAGTAGCTCAATTGCATACTGTGCAAGCTCTGGCCAGTGATCCATACTCAAGACCCAGTAACCCAGAGGATTTTCGGTGGGAAAGGTGTCCAAGTCTGATCTTGCCCCTAGGTATTCCTGCACCATGTAAAACAGACGCTGGCGATGGTTGCTGGAACCGATCATACCTTGGGGCTGCGGACCAAAAAATTGTCTGAACGCATCGGTCAGACGGCCACCTTCTCCACCGCTCCTTCTTTGACTGACCGAAGCCTCAGCAACACGTTGTCCAGAAACAGGAGTTTGTAACCTCCCAGTCTCTGGGAACGCGTTGCACAGACCTTTCTGCAAGGTCTCCCGAAGGTGTTTCATCCTCTGCTCCCTCTGCGATGGCAAGATAAGGTCCGCAACCTTACCCTTGTAACGTGGATCAAGGAGGGTTGCCAGCCAGTATTGGTCCTTCTCCTTGATACCACGAATACGAGGATCCTTACGCAGGCTTTGCAGGATCAGGGAGGCCATGCAGCATAGGTTTGCTGAGGCATTCGGTCCGGAGTCCTCTGGGTCACTAAGGACGACATGGTCCGCAGCCACCTCCTCCCAGCCACGTACAAGTCCATGTGTTTCTTGGGACTGATCCCTTAAAGACTGCTGCTGATGCTGAGTGCCAGGCTCCACCTCCATACTGACACAATCTTCCTCCTCCTCCTCCTCATCCTCGTCCTCTTCCTGTGTGATCGGCGGGCACGCAGGAACACTGTCTGGATAAAGGGGGCCTTGAGAGCTAAGGAAGTCCTCCTCTTCCTGCCTCTGTTCTGCCTCAAGTGCCCTGTCCATTATTCCACGCAGCGTGTGCTCCAACAGGTGGACAAGGGGGACAGTGTCACTGATGCATGCACTGTCACTGCTCACCATCCTCGTGGCCTCCTCAAATGGTGACAGGACAGTGCATGCATCCCTGATCATGGCCCACTGGCGTGGGAAAAAAAAACAAGCTCCCCTGACCCTGTCCTGGTGCCATAGTCGCACAGGTACTCATTAATGGCCCTCTGCTGCGTGTGCAGCTGCTGCAGCATGGCCAACGTTGAGTTCCACCTGGTGGGCATGTCACAGATTAGGCGGTTCTTGGGCAGGTTAAACTCCTTTTGGAGGTCCGACAGCCGAGCACTGGCATTATATGACCGGCGGAAATGCACACAGACTTTCCTGGCCTGCCTCAGGACATCCTGTAAGCCCGGGTACCTGCCCAAGAACCGCTGCACCACCAAGTTAAGGACGTGAGCCAAACAGGGCACATGGGTCATTTGTCCCTGTCGGAGGGCAGAGAGGAGGTTGGTGCCATTGTCGCAAACCACCAGTCCTGCCTTAAGTTGGCGTGGCGTCAACCACCTCTGAACCTGCCCCTGCAGAGCTGACAGAACCTCTGCCCCAGTGTGGCTCCTGTCCCCCAAGCACACCAGCTCAAGCACCGCATGGCATCTTTTGGCCTGCGTACTTGCGTAGCTCCTTGAATGACTATGGAGCACCGCTGGTTCCGAGGAAGAGGCCATGGAGGAAGAAGAAGAGGAGGGGGTGGAGGAGAGAGGTGTGTCACAATCATTAGCATTTTGAAGGCGTGGTGGAGGAACAACCTCCAACACTACTGCACCTTGTCCTGCATCCTTCCCAGCTGCCAGCAGAGTCACCCAATGCGCCGTGAAACTTAGGTAACGTCCCTGTCCATGTCTGCTGGACCATGAGTCAGCGGTAATATGCACCTTACCGCTGACTGCCCTGTCCAGCGAGGCATGGACATTGCCTTCCACATGCTGGTAGAGAGCCGGAATCGCCTTCCGTGAGAAAAAGTGGCGTTTGGGTACCTGCCACTGAGGAACCGCACATTCCACAAACTCACGGAAGGGGGCAGAGTCTACCAACTGAAAAGGCAGCAGTTGAAGTGCTAGCAATTTTGCCAAGCTAGCATTCAACCGCTGGGCATGTGGATGGCTGGGAGAAAACTTCTTTTGGCGGTGCAGCAGCTGGGGCAGGGAAATTTGCCTGGTACAATCTGACGTCGGTGTACCAAAATCAGATTGCCCACAAGTACTTGGCTGTGACACACCTAATTCTACACCTTCATTCCTCTCAGTGCAGGTCTCAGAGAGGACTGAAGGTCTAGTGGGGTTGGAAATCTCAGCTGATGAGGATCAAGGAGAGGTCCTCTTTGTTCTTTGGTGTGGGGCTTTTAGATACGCTTGCCAACGAACTGCATGGCAGGTCAACATATGTCTGGTGAAGCATGTGGTACCCAAGCGGGAGATGTTTTGGCCACGCGAGATACGCTTGAGACATATGTTGCAAATAGCAGCTGTGCGATCTGATGCACTCGTCTCAAAAAAGGCCCACACCAAAGAACTTTTTGAATAACGCGCAGAGACTGCAGCGCCCTGCACATGTGGAGCTTTGGGGTGTGATGCAGTCAATGTTGGTGATGTGCCGCCTCCTCCTCCTCCTCCTCCTCCTCTCTCCTATCAGGCACCCACGTTGAGTCAGTGACCTCATCATCCCCTCCCTCCTCATCACTGGAGCAAACCTGGCAGTATGCTGCAGCAGGGGGAGCATGACTGCCAGATTGCTGTCCTTCTTGGGCACCCCCTCTGTCCATGCTCATGTTACTGCCTTCATCGAGCTCAGTATCATCATCAGAGCCTTCCAAACGCTGGGCATCCTCCTGGAGCATGTACCCAACACTGTGGTCAAACAGTTCGAGGGACTCCTCAGGAGGACATGGTGGGGCTAGGGAAGGAGTCACTGATGACATTGAGCCGAGGGAAGAGGCCGCTGCTTTGCCAGACAAAGTACCCTGGGCATGGGTGAGAGAGGATGAGGAGGATGAGGACGGCTTGGTCATCCACTTGACCAAGTCTTCCACATGTTGCGGCTCAACATGGCCAGCTGCCGAAAAAAAGGCCAAGCGTGTCCCATGGCCATGTGCTGATGTGGATGCACCGTCTCCATGACCAGCACTAGACACAGAGCCTGCTTGCCCTCTCTTATTGGCTTGTGACTGTCTGCCTCTCCTTCTTGGCCTTCCAGACATACTAATGGCCTGTAGCTGCACTAAGCTGGTATATACATATATATATATGTATATATATGTACTGATACTGCAGCTAGCAAAATCAACTGCCTGCCTGTAGTATGAGAACACCACCAACCTTCTACAGGTAGCTTTAGCTGAACACTGTGAGGTGGACGCACCCCACTTACTTGTAGGTTTAGCTGAACACTGTGAGCAGGACGCACTGCACTAACTGTAAATAGTCTAGCTGCCTGACTGTGGTACTAATAGGATCAAAAGAACACCAGCAATTTTCTTCAGGTAGCTGTATTTACTGTAACAAGACAAGCCTGCCTGTCAGTAAGAAGATAACAGAAACGGATCTAGCTGAACACTGTGAGCAGGACGCACCCCACTAGCTTGTAGGTTTAGCTGAACACTGTGAGGTGAACGCACCCCACTAACTTGTAGGTTTAGCTGAACACTGTGAGCAGGACGCACCCCACTAACTTGTAGGTTTAGCAGAACACTGTGAGCAGGACGCACTGCACTAACTGTAAATAGTCTAGCTGCCTGACTGTGGTACTAATAGGATCAAAAGAACACCAGCAATTTTCTTCAGGTAGCTGTATTTACTGTAACAAGACAAGCCTGCCTGTCAGTAAGAAGATAACAGAAACGGATCTAGCTGAACACTGTGAGCAGGACGCACCCCACTAACTTGTAGGTTTAGCTGAACACTGTGAGCAGGACGCTCTGCACTAAATGTAAATAGTCTAGCTGCCTGACTGTGGTACTAATAGGATCAAAAGAACACCAGTAATTTTCTTCAAAATACTGTAACAAGACAAGCCTGCCTGTCAGTAGGAAGATAACAGGAACGGATCTAGCTGAACACTGTGAGCAGGACGCACTGCACTAAATGTAAATAGTCTAGAAGATAACAGGAACGGATCTAGCTAAACTGAATACAGTGTATATATTTATATATATATATATGCAACACCTGGGATGCATATATATACACAATACACTTTAAGTGCAGCTAACTGACTGACTGTCCTGCCTAATCTAGCTAACTCAAATGAAATGGTACTATCTCTCTCTCTCTCTATTTCTCAGCACACCGGAACACACTGCACAGGGCCGCCGTGCAGGCGGCCTTATATAGTGTGGGGCGTGTACTAAATCCCCTGAGCCATAATTGGCCAAAGCCTCCTTGGCTTTGGCCAATTACAGCTCTCTGTTAAGGCGGCGCTGTGATTGGCCAAGCATGCGGGTCATAGTGCATGCTTGGCCAATCATCAGCAAGCAATGCACTGCGATGCCGCAGTGAATTATGGGCCGTGACGCGTCACACGAATTTGGCGCGAACGGCCCATATCGTTCGCAATTCGACGAACAATCGAACAGCCGATGTTCGAGTCGAACATGGGTTCGACTCAAACACGAAGCTCATCCCTACTCTGGAGATTAGTAAATGAGGTGAAGCTTCACTTTTCAAAGAATACCCAATCACATGCAAGGAAAAAAATGCTGACAACTAAAAATAATGAAAAAAAAAATGGTGTGGAATCCCCCCAATGCATAACACCATTTTTTTTTTAAAAAAGGATGTGGGGTCCCCCCAAAGTCCATACCAGACCCTTTTGCAAGCATGCAGCCTGGCAGGCCAGGAAAGAGGGGACGAGCGAGTGCCTCCCATCCTGAACCATATCAAGCCACATGCCCTCAACATGGGGGGGTGGGTACTTTTGGGCAGGGGGGCTTTGCCCACCCCAATGCACCTTGTCCCTATGTTGATGGGGACAAAGGCCTCATCCCCACAACCCTGGTCGATGGTTGTGAGGGGATGTGGGCTGGGGGCTTATCGGAATCTGGAAGCCCCCTTTAAGAAGGAGGCCCCCAGATCCTGCTCCCTCATGTGAATGAGTATGGGGTACATGATGTTACGGACCGATGCATGCTGGGTCGGTGATGTCATAAGGGGGCATGACATCCAGGCGACGTCACCAAGTGGCTCTGCCCCTTACCTATGTAGCGCTGGTAGAGTTTAATCTACCGCTGATAGGTAAATTTAGTGGGTCGCTTATTAGAGGAAGTTAGATTTGTCTCTGTTCCAGCTTGGCTGATGTTGCGTGTAGTTCCACATTGTGCCGGTGGTTGTCGTTGTCACCATCGGCTGGTGTTGGAAAAGCAACGTGTTGAAGCGGATGAGTGCTTCTCTGTCCCGGAGATAACTCGGTGGAGGTGGTCCTCCGAGTTGCATTCTGGGAGAGGGTATTTATGGGACAGACGCCACATTTTAGGGTTCATTTTTCAGCCACCTGCTGGCCCTCCTGGCCGACAGGTATGCACTAAGAATACCACCTTGTGGTCCTCCGGCCTGGAGGCCCACATCGCTGCAGTGTGTGGGTGGGCCCAGAAGCCTATCTGGGGCCTACCACAGCGGCAGAGGAATGGTCCTGAGCTGTCTGTCCTGAGTGAAGAAGCTGGACAACCGGGAAGATCCCAGGGGAGGACCCGTCATGGAAGGATCATGCAGAGTGCTGGTCTGGAGAGGGGCCTGGTGACTCGGTTGGAGGATGCATTCCGAAGTAATCTTACAGTATAGTACTGCCGGGTTGGCTTAAAGGTTCAAGCACTGTGTCTGACATCCACTAAGAATCGTAATAAGGAGAGCCGGCAAAACTGTAATCCTTGAAGTGACGTTTATTGGTACATCGTTTCGGCAATAGCCTTAGTCGCAGCTACGACTAAGGCTATTGCCGAAACGCGTCAGCTTTATTGTTTTATTGTCACTCTGATGTACCAATAAACGTCACTTCAAGGATTACAGTTTTGCTGGCTCTCCTTATTACTGTTGCATTGGAGTGTGTTGGGACACATCGAGCCTCGGCACCTGTGAGTGGACCTGGTGTATTGATTAAGTTGTCCCTGCAGAGAGCGCTGTTACCTTTCTTCTTTTCCATTCACTAAGAATCACTACATCCTGTGGCAGAGGATCGTACAGGGGTTTGCTTTAAAAAAGTCTGTGGCAGACACTTTATTTCATGCTACGTGCTGGCTGCTAGACAAGTGAGAGAGGTCTATCCAGGCGGGCAAAGATTGAATCCCACGAGGGGAGCGTTTTCAACCACAAGTGATCAATCCCAGAGAAATGTTCTAAAGAATACTAAAGAAAGGTATTTGAGCTTCCCTGCAGCTCCTTCTACCCTAGACCCGGTGCCGGTGAAACAGAGGTATGCAGAGTGAAGATAACAAGCCCGCTTAAACTAGCAGCTCCACCGAGAGTTATTGCTACACCTATAAAGGAAGTGTCAAAGGGAGGAGTCTTCAGTAGGCGGTCAGCCTCAACCACTGCAGTGCGGCGGGCGGTGTAATTGAAGATGGATTTACATCGGGGGACATTGTTTTTTTTCTATTTTAATAAAGGAATTTTTTGTGAATGGGTAAGGGTACCCCATAATCATTCACATGGGGGGCAGGATCTTGGGGCTACCTTCTTAAAGGGGGCTTCCAGATTCCAATAAGCCCCCCGCCCACAGACCCTGACAACCACCGTCCAGGGTTGTGGGGATGAGGCCCTTGTCCCCATCAACATGGGGACAAAGTGCATTGGGGTGGTCCCAGGGGTGGACTGACAACTCATGGGGCCCCTGGGCAACAGGAGATCATGGGGCCCCCTGTGTCCCCGCCCACACTAAAGCCCCACCCCCAGCTTGCACTGCATGGACGCCTCAATTCTGTGTCGAACCTGAGATTAACAGTGCACAGGGGTCATCAGGGCAGAGAATGGGATGTCAAGCAAGCACAGTACACATTGAGCAGCAGGGCAGATCATGGGGGAAGCATTGCAAAGTATAGAAGTCAGCAGGTCAGAGCACAGGGGGTCAGGAGGGCACAATATGTGTGTGTGGAGGGCAGGAGGGCACACTACATGGGAGCAGCAAGGCACATTATAGGGCACACCAGGGCACATTACAGGTTTGGGGGGGACAGTAAGACACATTACATGGGGGGGCAGCAGGGAACAAATAGGGCACATTACATGGGGGAAGCAGAGGGGCACATTATGGGGCATGGCAGGGCACATTATGGGGCACAGCAGGGAACATTACATGGGGCAGGAGGGCACATTATGGGGCACAGCAGAGCACATTATGGGGCATATTACATGGGGCAAGAGGGCACATAATGGGACACAGAAGGGAATATTACATGGGGCATGAGGGCACATATAGGGCACAGTATGGTGCACACAGCATAGCACATTATAAGGCACTAAATGATGCATCACGGGGGGACACAGCAGGGCACATTGTATGGCACATAGCAGGGTATAGGGCACATAATGGGGTATACAGTAGGGCTCAGGACACATCACAAGGCCCAGAGGAGGGAACTGGGCACACAGTGGGGCACATAGTAGGGTATGGGGCACACAGTAGGACACATCATGGGTCACACCACAAGAGCACATCATGGGACACATAGTAGGGCATATTACAGGGAACACAGTGGGTCATGGGAAACATCACAGGGCACACCTCAGGGAACATCATGGGGCACACAGCAGGGCATGGGGGCAGGCAGCAGGGCATGGGGGCAGGCAGCAGGGCATGAGGGCAGGCAGCAGGGCATAGGGGTAAGCAGCAGGGCATAGGGGCACACATGGGCATTGGGACACACAACAGGGCATGGGGCACACAGCAGGGCATGGGGGCAGACACAAGAGCATGGGGCAGACAGCAGGACATGGGGGCAGGCAGCTGGGCATGGGGCAGACAGCAGGCCATGGGGCACAGAGCAGGGTGTGGGGCAGACATCAGGGTTTGGGGGCACAGAGCAGGGCATGGGGGCAGACAGCAGGGCATGGAGGCACAGAGCAGGGCGTGGGGCAGACATCAAGGCATGGGGGCACAAAGCAGGGCATGGGGCAGACAGCAGGGCATTGGGGCACAGAGCAGGGCATGAGGGCACACATCAGAGCATGGTGCACAGAGCAGGGCATGGGGGCAGACAACAGGGCATGGGGGCACAGAGCAGGGCATGGGGCAGATATCAGGGCATGGGGCACAGAGCAGGACACTGGGCACATAGAGGGACACAGGACAGCATACAAGCTGCTGCACTTTCCTTCCTAGATGCAGAGTAGCGTGGGAAGCAGCTGTAAACAGACCTCTCGTGATGCGCTCCTCGCTGCTCGTCCGTCCAAGGTGATGACAAATAGAAGCACCTGGGGTGAATGGGAAGGAAGGAGGGGCCGACAGGCAGGAGTGCATCATGAGAGGTCTGTTTACACTGCAGTCTCTTAGCAGGGAGCAGAGGTTCAGGACCTGATCTACCCGTCAGCTAGCTGTGATTGATGGGTAGATCGAAGTGGAAGCTGTCATGGGGCCCCCTACTGGTGAACGGACCCTGGTCAAACATTCCCATAGACACACCTTGTGGACGGCCTTCCCAGAAGAGTTGAAGCTGTTATAGCTGTAAAGGGGGGGCATCTTAATATTGAACCCTACGGACTAATGCCCCGTACACACGGTCGGACTTTGTTCGGACATTCCGACAACAAAATCCTAGGATTTGTTCCAACGGATGTTGGCTCAAACTTGTTTTGCCTACACACGGTCGCACAAAGTTGTCGGAATTTCCGATCGGCAACCACGTGGTCACATACACCACGTACGACGAGACTAGAAAAAGCCGGTTCAGAACCAAGCGCGGCACCCTTTGGGCTCCTTTTGCTAATCTCGGGTTAGTAAAAGTTTGGTGAGAGACGATTCGCGCTTTTTCAGACTCGTGGCTTTCAGATCATTTTCTGCCGTTCAGTTTGTGCTTGTGGGTTTGTATCTGCTCTTCAGTGCGTGCAGTCAGTTCGTATCGGAGTTTTCTGTGTGATCTTGCCTGCTAGTTGCTGTTTTTCAGGTCGCTCTTCACAGGCCTTGCTGTTCTTCAGTGCGTTCTGTTACTTCGTTCTGAGCAGCCGACCGTTTTCTAGCCATGTTTTGTATGCGTACTCCTCGTAGAGTTCGTGCTGTGCAGGGGCTTGGTGTTGGGGTCCTGACCTTGACACAAGTCCAGTCCATGAACATGGTGGGGAGGAGTTCATGGACCAAGAATTGGTTGCTTCAGCGTGACCAGTTCTGTCATATGCCTTTACTCCGTGAGATCCGTGAGAATAATCCTGATGATTTCAGGAACTTTCTCAGGAAGACGGACCCTGTGTTTCACCGTTTGTTGGCTTCGCTGACCCCCTATATCAGCAGGCAGGATACCTGCATGAGGCAAGCCATCACTCCGGAGCAGAGGTTGGTCGCTACCTTGCGGTATTTGGCCACAGGGAGAAGTCTGCAGGACCTCAAGTTCTCGACAGGCATCTCCCCCCAGGCTCTGGGGATCATTATCCCAGAGACCTGTTCTGCCATCATCCAGGTCCTGCAGAAGGAGTATATGAAGGTAAGATTTTTATCCTTTTATCTCACATTTTATTGTATTTAATGTTTGATAATATATTGTATTTCTTTCCTCATTCCCTAATTACCATGATTGTAATATGCTGTGAATGTCCCCTTTGTCCTCATGCATGCTGGATTTTTATGTAATTATTATTTTAGGTCCTTCATACATATTTGCCCTTCAATAACCTCTCCAGCATGGTGTCTCCTGCCCTATATTCACCTCATGTAGTCACTTAACAATGTATTTTATCAGCTCTATAGTAGTGCTTTACCCCAAACACCCCCTAAAATGTTTGGAAATGTGATTTTTGATTTCAATTCAGGCAGAGTGCCAGAGGCTTTTTTTTGTGGTGTCCCCCAATTTTTTTTAACCCTCCCTCCCCCAACTGCTAAGTCAGCTGATCCCAATTCTCTATCCTCAATCATCTATCTGCTGACTTTGCCAAACCCATACACACTATACCCATCTCTTTACTGGTCAGATGTATGGATGAATTCCCCAAAGCATGTAGTGCAAGGGCCTGCCTGTATACTTTACAATGGTACTGTTTAAAGTTTTGTTATTCTTTTATTATCTTGATAGGTAATAGCAGAATGTCCAAATGTCCTCAAATGTGTACAGTGTGTATTTATATCTTTGTATTATGACACTTCTTACCTGTCCAGTGGTCTGCCAATAGTGTAACTAAGGAGGGTCTGTTACAAGTAATACCCTGTATTTAGGCATTCATCTCTCAATGAAGTGAAGAGGGTTACCTGTCCAAGAGTTCCCCCCCTATAATGTTAGAAATGGCCCATGAGAGGGGGGAGGGGGAATATAATAGGTGTACCTTATACTTTGGCCTTGTTAAATTCCCCTTAGTAAATGCTATCTGGAGGTTGCCCCATAATGTTTGTGTATAATCTGCTTGCCATGTATCTTAGAAAAAATAGTAATGTTTATTGTTTCTTCCTCAACAGTTTCCTTCAACGCCACAGGAATGGCAGACTGTGGCCTCCCACTTTGCCCAGCGGTGGGGCTTTCCTAACTGCGGAGGGGCAATTGATGGGAAACACGTCCACATCGTCCCACCACCCAACTCTGGGTCGTACTATTATAATTACAAAGGGTTTAATAGTATAGTGATGTTGGCGGTGGTGTCGGCTAATTAGTTCTTGTATGTGGACGTGGGGAAGAATGGCCGGATGTCCGATGGTGGAGTGATCGCCCAGACGGAGTTCTACAGGCGTCTCCAGAATGGCAGCTTGGACTTGCCACCTCCAGAGGACAATGTTGAAGGTCTCCCATTTGTGTTCATTGCTGATGAAGCATTTGCGCTGGGGGACCACCAGATGCGGCCATTCCCGATGAGGACCCTCACCCCGGAACAGAGGGTTTTTAATTACCAGCTTGCCAGAGCCCGAAGAGTGGTGGAGAACACATTTGGAATCCTGGCCAGCCAGTTCCGATTATTTCTGACACCCATCCATATGGCAGAGTATAAACTGAACCATATAATACTTGCCTGCTGTGTTCTCCATAATTTTTTAAGAAAACATTCAGCCAAATATACTGGCTCAGTTGGGCCTGAGGCCGGAATCCCTAATCCATCAACACTGACGGCGCTTGAAAGTGGCCGTCCTGGCTTGCCCTCCCTGAATGCCCGTGATGTCCTGTTACGCTACCTGGAGTTCTTTGCAGGTAGGGGGGCTATCAATATGCCAGACAATCTGTGACACCTTTTTCAAATAAAAAACAACCTAAAGAAATTCTTTGTGGACATTTACGCTTGTGTTTGTTTTAGCTGACCCTGACAGAAATGTGTTGAGTGCAGAAAATGTCGTGATTGGGTAACCTTATAAAAAACAGTGTTGGCTGGTACTTCCTAAATGCAAAAACACATTTCACTACAAGTGCACTTGCAACTGCACTGAACCTGCACCTGTAGTGCAAAGTGTATTTGCCCTTAGGAAATAACCCCCATTTTTGCATAAAACAGCATTTACATCACCCCAAAAGTGTTGTAGTGTTGAGACAATAATCCACACATTCTTGAGTAAGGCACTTTTTTATACCTGCACAATCACATGTGCATTTCCCAAAGGTTTTTAAAACAAACCAACATGTTTTTTGTATAACAATGTTTGCAGTAGCATTCTCAAAAATCGAAATATCCATTTCAGATAAAACAGGCCTGTGTAAAACCAACAAGAAAGCCAAAAAACTTGAACTTACAAAGTTCACATTAGGTAAAACCTGAAGGCTATATCAGACATGAGTATTTAGGAACTGTGTTTGATATAGCGTTCAGATGGGGGGAAATCACCCCTGGAAAAGCCAAATTTGGAAGATGCACACCAATTTACGAATGTCAACATGTGCTATCTGCCATCAGGGGGGATCAAGGGACGTGTTTTGGGGGAGCAAGCCCTTCCTCAATGCGACTTTATAATTGAGGAAGGGGTCGCACCCCCAAAACGCGTCCATTGATCTCCCGTGATGGCAGATAGCACATGTTGGCACACTGTGTGCATCCTCCGAATTTGGCTTTTCTAAACATTGTAAAAATGTTCGTAAGATAAAACAGGTGATTTTGTGGGGTTTAAATTCGCCCCAAAACATCAATGATGTTATTATTTTTTTTAATAACATCAGTGATTTGTTGCTGGATGTTTTGCAATTGGAGATTACACCCCATGATCTCCCCGATGAGTATCTGGGCACTTTCAGATGTAAAGCATTCTGGATCACGATCACCTAAAAAGAGATAAAGAACAAAAAAAAAGGTCTCAAAAATCTGCCACCATCCATCTCTTTTACCTGAGCCTGTGGTCGCAGACACTCACCTGTTGTGGTGCCAATCTCCACCACGTCTTCTTCTTCCTCCTGCTCTTCTTCTTGGGTTGGTATTTCCCCTTCTTCCAGAGGGGGGGTCTCTGGTCTCCTGGGATGAGGGGTGTCCGAGTCTTTTCTCCCCTATGTAAAACAAAAATGGTATAATTAGCACACAGATATTTGATGGAAGAACTAGAAATAGGAAACATTGCTTGGAAGTGGGGTACAATTGTCTATTTTAGCCGAGTTCCAAGATTTATCTTTTTTAGTGTCCTTTGTCAAGCTGCAATACTTTACCTGTTTGGTACAAGCTTCACATATGTAGCCCCCCTATAGTAGACACTGAAGCACCTGTGTGCCCCCCTAATAAAAATGTTGTTCTTGTGTCCCACACTAGTGCTCCAGTGTCCAGATGTGAAAACAGCTGCTCAGTGTCCTCTCCTTACACACAATCTAGTTTGCATTTCATTCTAGTAACAAATCCATCTACACAAACAAATATTTGGCATCCAAGTAGGCCCAAAAAAATGTGTGAAAATGCATATGGCCTAAACAATGGTGTTCTAGAGGCTGAAAGAAAAATGATTGATACGAACGAATAATGGGCCCATGAACATTAAAGTTGACCTTTTTAAACGTTACAATTAATAAAAGCAAATGGAGCAGAACGGACGGAATAAAGACAGAAAGAATAGGAACACAGCACAACTACTTACTTTTTTGCAGCACTCTCCGGATCTTTCGGTACTGCTCTGGCTCTCTCAACTTCAGGTCCGACCACCGCTTCCTGAGCTGATCTTTTGATCTTCGTACCCCGAAATTCCGCTCAAGACTCCTGACCACTTTCGCCATGATCTTGGCCTTTCGGATGTTCGGGTTGGGGTAAGGCCCATATTTTCCGTCATAGTCGGACTTCTTCATGATGTCGACCATCTCCAACATCTCCCCAAACGACATATTTGTGGCCTTAAAACGTCTCCTTCTGGATCAGGATGTGCCTGGATCCGGGCTTTCCTCCTCCTCCTCCTCCTCGTTGTTAGAATTATTAGCACGCACCTGTTGTAACTCCGCCATCATGCTCTTCCCCCACTGCGCCGAACGAAAAGGGGTGGGGAATACACTAGAAAGAATGTCAGGGGCGGGCGGAGTTACACGCATGTGCAGTGTGTATAAAGCGTAACACGCGTGCGTATTACGTACGATCTGTGAGCGGAGGAAGGAGCATTGGACGCGCCGATCGTAAGAACGAAGGTAAGAGACAAACTTGTGCCTATACTGCTTCTAGATTGAGGCCTATATTGTAACAAGATTAGGAGAGTTTTGTCTGACATTAGGCTTTGTCTTGTGTTGTGTCTTGCAGTGAACATGGATATCTTAATGAAAGATAATGACTTCATGTCAGTATTCATAGATATGCTAAGTGAGCTGCCATGTCTGTGGGAGATTACCCACCCCCATTTCAAGAACCAAGCAAAGAGGAAGGCAGCACTGGAGCAATTGTGTGAAATTGTGAAGCAGGTGATCCCTACGGCAGACATCACTTATTTAAAGATATTAATTGGTGGCCTGAGGAGCACATATCTGAGGGAGCGCAAGAAAGTCCAGGATTCGCAGAGATCTGGAGCAGCAGGTGACATCTATGTCCCCAGGATGTTGTACTACGACAGGCTGCACTTTCTGGCAGGCCAGAATGAACCCAGGCCATCCCTCTCCAGTCTTCCTTCCACGCTTCCTTCCCCCCCGGCTGAGGCTTCTGACGACCAACCTGGGCCTTCCAGGCGATATGTGGAGGAGCCCAGATTGAGCCAGGTATAGCATTCCTCTAAATATTTCTGCTTGTCCAATCAATGATGTTAACTAGATGTTAGTTGGGAGTACTAATTTAGGATTGTGATTGATGATGCAAAAACTAAAACTATGTCCCTTTTTCATACACAGGGAAGTCTCAGCCAGGAGGTGGCCGGGCCGAGCCAGCTGGCTGATATCAAGGTCCCTCCACCCCCCCTGAAAAGAGAAAGTGGCAGTAGGAGCAGTACCCTAGAGGAGGCTGCTATAGCATTCTTTTGGAGGGCTACAGAGGTCCTGGGAGCACCCCACACCATGGAGGAGAACATTGCTGCCTTCATAGCCTATAAAATGCAGAGGATGGAGGAGGGCCAAAAAGTCTTGTGTGAGGCCTTCATATCGGAGGCTCTGGAGAAAGGTATGAGGGGCCAAATTACACCTCACACACATCTTTGGGATGGTCCTCCTCCTCCTCCTGCAGGTCCTCCTCCTCTTTCTCCTCCAGGTCCTCCCAGTCGCCCTCCTCCTGCAGGTCCTCCTCCTCCTCCTCCGGAGGTCCTACTCCTCCTCCTGCCACATCTCCAACTGCACAGCCACAGCCCGGAAGGAAGCGTGAAAGGAAGACCAGAAAGTGAGGACCCTGGATCCAGTCTGGTCGGCCAAAAAATGCAGCCTCTTGTGGTACCACAGCCTGGGGACACAGATGTCATCTGCTGCTATCTGAGTCTCTGTGAATCCCGGACCAGACTGCCCTCCCTTACATATGGACTCCTCAGGCCACCAATTTTGATGTTGAAGAATTGATGTCTGCCGTGGGGGTCCCAGGCTTCACTAATTTCTCCTGTTGATCCAGTGTTGCCTTCCTCTTTGTTTGGTTCTGATCCCTTAACCACTTCAGCCCCGGAAGGATTTACCCCCTTCCTGACCAGAGCACTTTTTACAATTTGGCACTGCGTCGCTTTAACTGCTAATTGCGCGGTCATGCAATGCTGTAACCAAACGAAATTTGCGTCCTTTTCTTACCACAAATAGAGCTTTCTTTTGATGGTATTTGATCACCTCTGCTGTTTTTATTTTTTGCGCTATGAACGGAAAAAGACCGAAAATTTTGAAAAAAAATGATATTTTCTACTTTTTGTTATAAAAAAAATCCAATAAACTCAATTTTAGTCATACATTTAGGCCAAAATGTATTCGGCCACATGTCTTTGGTAAAAAAAATGTCAATAAGCGTATATTTATTGGTTTGCGCAAAAGTTATAGCGTCTACAAACTAGGGTACATTTTCTGGAATTTACACAGCTTTTAGTTTATGACTGCCTATGTAATTTCATGAGGTGCTAAAATGGCAGGGCAGTACAAAACCCCCCCAAATGACCCCATTTTGGAAAGTAGATACCCCAAGGAAATTGCTGAGAGGCATGTTGAACTCATTGAATATTTATTTTTTTTGTCCCAAGTAATTGAATAATGACAAAAAAATAAAAAATAAATAAAAAATAAAAAAATTACAAAAAGTTGTCACTAAATGATATATTGCTCACACAAGCCATGGGCATATGTGGAATTGCACCCCAAAATACATTCAGCTGCTTCTCCTGAGTATGGGGATACCACATGTGTGGGACTTTTTTGGAGCCTAGCCGCGTACGGGGCCCCGAAAACCAAGCACCGCCTTCAGGTTTTCAAAGGGCATAAATTTTTTATTTCACTCCTCACTACCTATCACAGTTTTGAAGGCCATAAAATGCCAAGATTGCACAAAACCCCCCCAAATGACCCCATTTTGGAAAGTAGACACCCCAAGCTATTTGCTGAGAGGCATGTTGAGTCCATGGAATATTTTATATTTTGACACAAGTTGCGGGAAAGTGACAATTTTTTTTTTTGCACAAAGTTGTCACTAAATGATATATTGCTCAAACATGCCATGGGAATATGTGGAATTACACCCCAAAATACATTCTGCTGCTTCTCCTGAGTACGGGGATACCACATGTGTGGAACTTTTTGGGAGCCTAGCCGCGTACGGGGCCCCGAAATCCAAGCACCGCCTTCAGGATTTCTAAGGGCATAAATTTTTGATTTCACTCCTCACTACCCATCACAGTTTTGAAGGCCATAAAATGCCAAGATAGCACAAAATCCCCCAAAATGACCCCATTTTGGAAAGTAGACACCCCAAGCTATTTGCTGAGAGGCATGGCGAGTATTTTGCAGCTCTCATTTGTTTTTGAAAATGAAGAAAGACAAAAACGTATTTTTTTTTTTTTTTTCAATTTTCAAAAGTTTGTGACAAAAAGTGAGGTCTGCAAAATACTCACTATACCTCTCAGCAAATAGCTTTGGGTGTCTATTTTCCAAAATGGGGTGATTTAGGGGGGTTTGTGCCATCTGGGCATTCCATGGTCCCCGAAACTGTGATAGGCAGTGAAAAGTGAAATCAAAAATTTACGCCCTTAGAAAGCCTGAAGGCGGTGCTTGGTTTTCGGGGTCCCGTACGCGGCTAGGCTCCCAAAAAGTCTCACACATGGGGTATCCCCGTATTCAGGAGAAGCAACAGAAAGTATTTTGGGGTGTAATTTCACATATTCCCATGGCATGTTTGAGCAATATATCATTTAGTGACAACTTTGTGCAAAAAAAAAAAAAAAAAAATTTGTCTTTTTCCCGCAACTTGTGTCACAATATAAAATATTCCATGGACTCGACATGCCTCTCAGCAAATAGATTGGGGTGTCTACTTTCCAAAATGGGGTCATTTGGGGGGGGTTTGAACTGTCCTGGCATTTTATGCACAACATTTAGAAGCTTATGTCACACATCACCCACTCTTCTAACCACTTGAAGACAAAGCCCTTTCTGACACTTTTTGTTTACATGAAAAAATTATTTTTTTTTGCAAGAAAATTAATTTGAACCCCCAAACATTATATATTTTTTTAAAGCAAATGCCCTACAGATTAAAATGGTGGGTGTTTCATTTTTTTTTCACACAGTATTTGCGCAGCGATTTTTCAAAAGCATTTTTTGGGGAAAAAACACACTTTTTAACATTTTAATGCACTAAAACACACTATATTGCCCAAATGTTTGATGAAATAAAAAAGATGATCTTAGGCCGAGTACATGGATACCAAACATGACATGCTTTAAAATTGCGCACAAACGTGCAGTGGCGACAAACTAAATACATTTTTAAAAGTCTTTAAAAGCCTTTACAGGTTACCACTTTAGATTTACAGAGGAGGTCTACTGCTAAAATTACTGCCCTCGATCTGACCTTCGCGGTGATACCTCACATGCATGGTGCAATTGCTGTTTACATTTGACGCCAGACCGACGCTTGCATTCGCCTTTGTGCGAGAGCAGGTGGGGACAGGGGTGCTTTTTTTTTTTTTTTTTTTCTTATTATTTTTTTGATTTTTTATCTTATTTTTAAGCTGTTCCTTTCATTTTTTTTTAAATCATTTTTATTGTTATCTCAGGGAATGTAAATATCCCCTATGATAGCAATAGGTAGTGACAGGTACTCTTTTTTTAAAAAATTGGGGTCTGTTAGACCCTGGATCTCTCCTCTGCCCTCAAAGCCTCTGACCACACCAAGATCGGTGTGATAAAATGCTTTCCCAATTTCCCAATGGCGCTGTTTACATCCGGCGAAATCTAAGTCATGAAATGCTCGTAGCTTCCGGTTTCTTAGGCCATAGAGATGTTTGGAGTCATTCTGGTCTCTGATCAGCTCTATGGTCAGCTGGCTGAATCACCGGCTGCATTCTCAGGTTCCCTGTTGGGACAGGAGAGCCAGAGAAAAACATGGAAGACGGTGGGGGGGGGCATTCCCTCCCACTGCTTGTAAAAGCAGTCTAGAGGCTAATTAGCCACTAGGATTGCTTTTACATGAAAGCCGACCGCTGGCTGAAAAGAATGATACCAAGATGATACCTAAACCTGCAGGCATCATTCTGGTATAACTACTCAAAGTCCAGCAACATACCAGTACATTGCTGGTCCTTGTTGGGCATACATTGTAAACTTTTTTTTCATGCAGCCTGTGGGCTGAACGAAAAAAAAGATCTTGATCGGTGGGTATGCCCACCATTAGAATACCTCCCTTCATCCACCCACTTCTAATGATGGGCATACATGCACCGTTTTATATATGCCGAAGCATGGAGGCATCCTCCCACAAAAGGCAGGAGCAAATCGCTCCTCCACCCACTGCTGCCCCCATGCTTCGGCATATATGCTGAAGTATGTAACTGTGGTGGTGAAATCACCTCCGACAACGCTGGAGTCACGGCTTTATGTATTGTGGGAGCAAACGCTGTTGCTGTCAAGATAAATAAATCCGCGCTGCAACTGAATGGCGTGCCTGCTAAGCAAATGATGGTAAACAAAGTAACATTACAGTATAACAATAATACTTACCATACCTGCAAAGCAAATACAAAAAAAAAAAACATAGTAAAAAATAAAACATTTAACGCAACCTGTGCCTACCTAAAATATATATATGCCGAAGCATGGGGGCATCCTCCCGCAAAAGGCAGGAGCAAATCGCTCCTCCACCCACTGCTGCCCCCACGCTTCGGCATATATGCTGAAGTATGTAACTGTGGTGGTGAAATCAGCTCCGACAGCGCTGGAGTCACGGCTTTATGTATCGTGGGAGCAAACGCTGTTGCTGTCAAGATAAATAAATCCGCGCTGCAACTGAATGGCGTACCTGCTAAGCAAATGATGGTTAACAAAAAACAAAGTAACATTACAGTATAACAGTAATACTTACCATACCTGCAAAGCAAATACAAAAAAAAAACATAGTAAAAAATAAAACATTTAACGCAACCTGTGCCTACCTAAAATATATATATGCCGAAGCATGGGGGCATCCTCCCACAAAACGCAGGAGCAAATCGCTCCTCCAACCACTGCTGCCCCCACGCTTCGGCATATATGCTGAAGTATGTAACTGTGGTGGTGAAATCACCTCCGACAGCGCTGGAGTCACGGCTTTATGTATCGTGGGAGCAAACGCTGTTGCTGTCAAGATAAATAAATCCGCACTGCAGCTGAATGGCATACCTGAAAACAAAAAAATGGTTAAAACACATTAAACTATAAAAAAATTACATACCTGAAAAGCAAACATGATAAAACATAACAATAAAACATTGCAGAATAGAATACAGTAAAAAATAGCAGAACAATAGAAAGAAAATAGAGAGAGAGAGAACAATAAAACGACAACTATTTTTGGTTTTTTTATTTTATATTTTTTTTGTGTATTTTTTTTTTTTTTTTTTACTTTTTTTTTTTTTACATTTTTTTTTTTTATAACTGTAACTTTTAAAACTGTAACGGTTCCAGGTTTGGGTCTCTCAAAATGCGATGGCATCTTGGGAGACCCTGTGAAAGTGTGTCCTAGTCTGTGCAGTGCTGTACCCTACGCTAATACTCAACTAGTGAATGGTAGCGTTCAAAATATTCACCAATGCAAAGACCAGGATTGCCAGGACAGGAGGGACAATAATACCGGGTGTCACGCCTAAATCCGCGCTTGCTGCAGACACGACATTTTCTTTGGGGGGCTCGTTGGGTAGGGGTACTCTGGAGGACATAAGGAAAATGCCTCTCATGCAGCTGGCTTACTGCATTTGGTTGGGGAAGGTGAGGTGGAGCACCGTCTGGAAACAGAAGGGCTCTGACGATCTCTTCCTGGAATTTAAGGAAGGATCCAGTCCGTCCTGAAGCTCTGTATAGCACATGAGCGTTCAGCAAAGCCAATTGAAATAAGTATACAGACACTTTTTTGTACCAGCGTCTGGCCTTACGGGCAATTAGGTACGGCGCCAACAACTGGTCGTTGAGGTCCACCCCTCCCATATTTTGGTTATATTCGTGGACACAGAGGGGTTTCTCCACAACACCAGTCGCCGTAGTAATTTGGGTCGTCGTGTCTGCATGAAGGGAGGTAAGAACGAAAACATTCTTATTGTCCCTCCACTTCATAGCGAGCAAGTTATTACACTGCAAGCAGGCTCTCTCCCCCAGCCTAAGACGGGAATCTACAAGCCGCTGAGGAAAGCCCCGGCGATTAGGTCGCACGGTGCCACATGCTCCAATTTGATGATCAAAAAGGTGACTAAAAAGTGGCACGCTCGTGTAATAATTGTCCACGTACAAGTGGTACCCCTTTCCGAATAAGGGTGACACCAACTCCCACACTATCTTGCCAGCGCTTCCTATGTAGTCAGGGCAGTTTGTCGGCTCTACGTGACTATCTTTGCCCTCGTAAACCATAAATCTACATGTATAGCCTGTGGCCCTGTCACAGAGCTTATACATCTTGACCCCGTATATGGCACGCTTGCTGGGAAGGTACTGTTTGAATGACAAGCGGCCAGAAAATTTAATCAGGGACTCATCAATGCAGACAACTTGATGGGGGGTAAACAAGTCTGCAAAACGTTGGTTGAAGTGGTTTACGAGGGGCCGAATTTTGTAGAGCCGATCGTATTCAGGGTCTCCACGAGGACGACAGAGTTCATTGTCGTTGAAGTGCATGAACTGCAAAATCTGCTCGTATCGTGCCCTGGTCATGGAGGCAGAGAACACGGGCATATGGTGAATTGGGTCAGTGGACCAATATGACCGCAACTCACTCTTTTTGGTTATGCCCATGTTGAGGGAAAGGCCCAGAAAGATCTTAAATTCGGAGACCGTAATTGGTCTCCAATCTCTGGCAAGGGAGGACTGGGGAATAGTGGCGATGTGTTGACCAGCGTATAAATTGCTTTGGTCCACAATAGATCTATAGAGATCTTCGGTGAAAAACAGTGAATAAAAATCCAGTGGCGTAAAATCAACTGTTTCCACCTGAATTCCGGGTTGGCCAGTGAATGGGGGCAATACGGGTGCTGCAGAAGTGGTGGGTTCCCAATTCGGATTGGCAAATGCAGCAGGAAGGGCACTATGGGCACGACGGGCCTGTGTTCGTCTTCTTGGTGGCAGCGGGACCCTACTAGTGCTTGCCACCTCACCAGCTTGAACTGCACTTATGGGACTCGCCACGTCACCACGTGATACTGCAGTGCTGGATGTACGACCAGGGTGTACTAGGCCGCTGGTGCTTGCCAGTTCACCAGAAGGAGTAGCGGCACTAGTACCTCTCTGCTCCCTTCGAGAGCCCTGCGGTTCATGCACTTCAAGGACAGAAGAAGAAGTTCGGGGTCTGGTACACTTGACCCTAGCAGGGACCACAACTCCGTCGTCAGAGCTATCTGTCATGGAGCCGCTGTCCTCTACAGGTTCATATTCTGAGCCTGAACTTGACAGATGAGTGACTTCCTCTTCACTATCTGTCATGCTCAGAAACGTGTAGGCCTCTTCACTAGTGTACCTTCGATTTGCCATTTTGGGCTCTAAATTTAGGGGTACACTAGTGAGACTCACAGGCAAAAAAGCTCCTGACTGTCAGCGACTGATTCAAAACGCTACCAAAAAACTGTTAGCGATCGCAGGGATCAGGCCTGACTCTGCGAACGCTGCAGTTATGTGTGCTTAGTGTTTTGTGACAGTTATCGATCGATACTGCACTTGGGTGGGCTGGGCAGGGCTGGGCCGAGGAGCAAAACGCAGGTGCTAGCAGGTATCTGGGCTGATCCCGCTAACACTGCGTTTCAGGGAACCCTAAACTGCTGGGGAGTATAGATCTGATCGGATCAGATATCGATCCGTTCAGATACTATAGCACTAAGGGAGGTGTATGCTGCGTGCGTGGGTGTTAGCGGTACTGGCGCTAACCTGACGCTGCCTGGGGCGACGCAGACCTTATCTGACCCTAAAAACTTAACTTATATTACCGCCGGGCAATTAGGGGGTTAAACCTTTATCTGGTAATAAACGGCGGGTGCCCTAAAACTATAATAAACTGTAATAAACTATAAAAAACTACAAAAAACAAACCAACTAACCAGCGTTACCAGTAAAAATTATATGGTGATCACTGGTGAAAGGGTTAACTAGGGGGCAATCAAGGGGTTAAAACCTTTAGAAGGTAGTATATGGGGGTCCCTGTCGCTATAAAACACTGACGGCGAACCTATATACTTACCTCCCTAACTAGCGTCACCTGTGTCACTAATACAGCGATCAGAAAAATGATCGCTTAGTGACACTGGCGACGGGGAGTGATCACGGGGTTAAAACTTTATTAGGGGGGTTAGGGGGGTACCCTAGACTAGGGATGAGCTTCGTGTTCGAGTCGAACCCATGTTCGACTCGAACATCGGCTGTTCGGTCGTTCGCCGAATTGCGAACGATATGGGCCGTTCGCGCCAAATTCGTGTGGCGCGTCACGGCCCATAATTCACTGCGGCATCGCAGTGCATTGCTGGCTGATTATTGGCCAAGCATGCACTATGACCCGCATGCTTGGCCAATCACAGCGCCGTCAGTAGAGAGAGCTGTAATTGGCCAAAGCCAGGGTGGCTTTGGCCAATTATGGCTCAGGGGATTTAGTACACACCCCACACTATATAAGGCCGCCTGCACGGCGGCCCTGTGTAGTGTGTGTTCCGGTGTGCTGAGAGATAGAGAGAGAGAGAGACAGTGTCATTTGATTTGAGTTAGATAGATTAGGCAGAACAGTCAGTCAGTTAGCTGCACTTACAGTGTATTGTGTATATATATGCATCCCAGGTGTTGCATATATATATATACACTGTATTCAGTTTAGCTAGATCCGTTCCTGTTATCTTCTATCTAGACTATTTACATTTAGTGCAGTGTGTCCTGCTCACAGTGTTCAGCTAGATCCGTTCCTGCTATTTACATTCAGTGCAGTGCGTCCTGCTCACAGTGTTCAGCTAGATCCGTTCCTGGTATTTACATTTAGTGCAGTGCGTCCTGCTCACAGTGTTCAGCTAGATCCGTTCCTGCTATTTACATTCAGTGCAGTGCGTCCTGCTCACAGTGTTCAGCTAGATCCGTTCCTGGTATTTACATTTAGTGCAGTGCGTCCTGCTCACAGTGTTCAGCTAGATCCGTTCCTGCTATTTACATTCAGTGCAGTGCGTCCTGCTCACAGTGTTCAGCTAGATCCGTTCCTGGTATTTACATTTAGTGCAGTGCGTCCTGCTCACAGTGTTCAGCTAGATCCGTTCCTGCTATTTACATTCAGTGCAGTGCGTCCTGCTCACAGTGTTCAGCTAGATCCGTTCCTGCTATTTACATTCAGTGCAGTGCGTCCTGCTCACAGTGTTCAGCTAGATCCGTTCCTGTTATCTTCCTACTGACAGGCAGGCTTGTCTGGTTACAGTATATAAAGCTACCTTAAGAAAATTACAGGTGTTCTTTTTGATCCTATTAGTACCACGGTCAGGCAGCTAGACTATTTACATTTAGTACAGTGCGTCCTGCTCACAGTGTTCAGCTAGATCCGTTCCTGCTATTTACATTCAGTGCAGTGCGTCCTGCTCACAGTGTTCAGCTAGATCCGTTCCTGCTATTTACATTTAGTGCAGTGCGTCCTGCTCACAGTGTTCAGCTACATCCGTTCCTGCTATTTACATTCAGTGCAGTGCGTCCTGCTCACAGTGTTCAGCTAGATCCGTTCCTGCTATTTACATTCAGTGCAGTGCGTCCTGCTCACAGTGTTCAGCTAGATCCGTTCCTGGTATTTACATTTAGTGCAGTGCGTCCTGCTCACAGTGTTCAGCTAGATCCGTTCCTGCTATTTACATTCAGTGCAGTGCGTCCTGCTCACAGTGTTCAGCTAGATCCGTTCCTGCTATATACATTTAGTGCAGTACGTCCTGCTCACAGTGTTCAGCTAGATCCGTTCCTGTTATCTTCCTACTGACAGGCAGGCTTGTCTGGTTACAGTATATAAAGCTACCTTAAGAAAATTACAGGTGTTCTTTTTGATCCTATTAGTACCACGGTCAGGCAGCTAGACTATTTACATTTAGTACAGTGCGTCCTGCTCACAGTGTTCAGCTAGATCCGTTCCTGCTATTTACATTCAATGCAGTGCGTCCTGCTCACAGTGTTCAGCTAGATCCGTTCCTGGTATTTACATTTAGTGCAGTGCGTCCTGCTCACAGTGTTCAGCTACATCCGTTCCTGCTATTTACATTCAGTGCAGTGCGTCCTGCTCACAGTGTTCAGCTAGATCCGTTCCTGCTATTTACATTCAGTGCAGTGCGTCCTGCTCACAGTGTTCAGCTAGATCCGTTCCTGGTATTTACATTTAGTGCAGTGCGTCCTGCTCACAGTGTTCAGCTAGATCCGTTCCTGCTATTTACATTCAGTGCAGTGCGTCCTGCTCACAGTGTTCAGCTAGATCCGTTCCTGGTATTTACATTTAGTGCAGTGCGTCCTGCTCACAGTGTTCAGCTAGATCCGTTCCTGCTATTTACATTCAGTGCAGTGCGTCCTGCTCACAGTGTTCAGCTAGATCCGTTCCTGGTATTTACATTTAGTGCAGTGCGTCCTGCTCACAGTGTTCAGCTAGATCCGTTCCTGCTATTTACATTCAGTGCAGTGCGTCCTGCTCACAGTGTTCAGCTAGATCCGTTCCTGCTATTTACATTCAGTGCAGTGCGTCCTGCTCACAGTGTTCAGCTAGATCCGTTCCTGTTATCTTCCTACTGACAGGCAGGCTTGTCTGGTTACAGTATATAAAGCTACCTTAAGAAAATTACAGGTGTTCTTTTTGATCCTATTAGTACCACGGTCAGGCAGCTAGACTATTTACATTTAGTACAGTGCGTCCTGCTCACAGTGTTCAGCTAGATCCGTTCCTGCTATTTACATTCAGTGCAGTGCGTCCTGCTCACAGTGTTCAGCTAGATCCGTTCCTGCTATTTACATTTAGTGCAGTGCGTCCTGCTCACAGTGTTCAGCTAGATCCGTTCCTGTTATCTTCCTACTGACAGGCAGGCTTGTCTGGTTACAGTATATAAAGCTACCTTAAGAAAATTACAGGTGTTCTTTTTGATCCTATTAGTACCACGGTCAGGCAGCTAGACTATTTACATTTAGTACAGTGCGTCCTGCTCACAGTGTTCAGCTAGATCCGTTCCTGCTATTTACATTCAGTGCAGTGCGTCCTGCTCACAGTGTTCAGCTAGATCCGTTCCTGGTATTTACATTTAGTGCAGTGCGTCCTGCTCACAGTGTTCAGCTACATCCGTTCCTGCTATTTACATTCAGTGCAGTGCGTCCTGCTCACAGTGTTCAGCTAGATCCGTTCCTGCTATTTACATTCAGTGCAGTGCGTCCTGCTCACAGTGTTCAGCTAGATCCGTTCCTGGTATTTACATTTAGTGCAGTGCGTCCTGCTCACAGTGTTCAGCTAGATCCGTTCCTGCTATTTACATTCAGTGCAGTGCGTCCTGCTCACAGTGTTCAGCTAGATCCGTTCCTGCTATATACATTTAGTGCAGTACGTCCTGCTCACAGTGTTCAGCTAGATCCGTTCCTGTTATCTTCCTACTGACAGGCAGGCTTGTCTGGTTACAGTATATAAAGCTACCTTAAGAAAATTACAGGTGTTCTTTTTGATCCTATTAGTACCACGGTCAGGCAGCTAGACTATTTACATTTAGTACAGTGTGTCCTGCTCACAGTGTTCAGCTAGATCCGTTCCTGTTATCTTCCTACTGACAGGCAGGCTTGTCTGGTTACAGTATATAAAGCTACCTTAAGAAAATTACAGGTGTTCTATTTGATCCTATTAGTACCACGGTCAGGCAGCTAGACTATTTACATTTAGTACAGTGTGTCCTGCTCACAGTGTTCAGCTAGATCCGTTCCTGTTATCTTCCTACTGACAGGCAGGCTTGTCTGGTTACAGTATATAAAGCTACCTTAAGAAAATTACAGGTGTTCTATCCCAGCTTAGTGTAGCTACAGGCCATTAGTATGTCTGGAAGGCCAAGAAGGAGAGGCAGACAGTCACAAGCCAATAAGAGAGGGCAAGCAGGCTCTGTGTCTAGTGCTGGTCGTGGAGACGGTGCATCCTCATCAGCACGTGGCCATGGGACACGCTTGGCCTTTTTTTCGGCAGCTGGCCGTGTTGAGCCGCAACATGCGGAAGACTTGGTCGAGTGGATGACCAAGCCGTCCTCATCCTCCTCATCCTCTCTCACCCATGCCCAGGGTGCTTTGTCTGGCAAAGCAGCGGCCTCTTCCCTCAGCTCAATGTCATCAGTGACTCCTTCCCTAGCTCCACCATGTCCTCATGAGGATTCCCTCGAACTGTTTGACCACAGTGTTGGGTACATGCTCCAGGAGGATGCCCAGCGTTTGGAAGGCTCTGATGATGATACTGAGCTCAATGAAGGCAGTAACATGAGCACGGACAGAGGGGGTGCCCAAGAAGGACAGCAATCTGGCAGTCATGCTCCCCCTGCTGCAGCATACTGCCAGGTTTGCTCCAGTGATGAGGAGGGAGGGGATGATGAGGTCACTGACTCAACGTGGGTGCCTGATAGGAGAGAGGAGGAGAAGGAGGAGGAGGAGGAGGTGGCACATCACCAACTAGGCAGGATGCCCTCCAGGGGCCAGCCTAAGGGCAGCACATTGACTGCATCACACCCCAAAGCTCCACATGTGCAGGGCGCTGCAGTCTCTGCGCGTTATTCAAAAAGTTCTTTGGTGTGGGCCTTTTTTGAGACGAGTGCATCAGATCGCACCGCTGCTATTTGCAACATATGTCTCAAGCGTATCTCGCGTGGCCAAAACATCTCCCGCTTGGGTACCACATGCTTGACCAGACATATGTTGACCTGCCATGCAGTTCGTTGGCAAGCGTATCTAAAAGACCCACACCAAAGAACAAAGACGATCTCTCCTTGCTCCTCATCAGCTGAGATTTCCAACCCCACTAGACCTTCAGTCCTCTCTGAGACCTGCAGTGAGAGGAATGAAGGTGTAGAATTAGGTGTGTCACAGCCAAGTACTTGTGGGCAATCTGCTTTTGGTACACCGACGTCAGATTGTACCAGGCAAATTTCCCTGCCCCAGCTGCTGCACCGCCGAAAGAAGTTTGCTCCCAGCCATCCACATGCCCAGCGGTTGAATGCTAGCTTGGCAAAATTGCTAGCACTTCAACTGCTGCCTTTTCAGTTGGTAGACTCTGCCCCCTTCCGTGAGTTTGTGGAATGTGCGGTTCCTCAGTGGCAGGTACCCAAACGCCACTTTTTCTCACGGAAGGCGATTCCGGCTCTCTACCGGCATGTGGAAGGCAATGTCCATGCCTCGCTGGACAGGGCGGTCAGCGGTAAGGTGCATATTACCGCTGACTCATGGTCCAGCAGGCATGGACAGGGACGTTACTTAAGTTTCACGGCGCATTGGGTGACTCTGCTGGCAGCTGGGAAGGATGCAGGACAAGGTGCAGTAGTGTTGGAGGTTGTTCCGCCACCACGCCTCCAAAATGCTGATTGTGACACACCTCTCTCCTCCACCCCCTCCTCTTCTTCTTCCTCCATGGCCTCTTCCTCGGAACCAGCGGTGCTCCGTAGGCGTTCAAGGGGCTACGCAAGTACGCAGGCCAAAAGATGCCATGCGGTGCTTGAGCTGGTGTGCTTGGGGGACAGGAGCCACACTGGGGCAGAGGTTCTGTCAGCTCTGCAGGGGCAGGTTCAGAGGTGGTTGACGCCACGCCAACTTAAGGCAGGAATGGTGGTTTGCGACAATGGCACCAACCTCCTCTCTGCCCTCCGACAGGGACAACTGACCCATGTGCCCTGTTTGGCTCACGTCCTTAACTTGGTGGTGCAGCGGTTCTTGGGCAGGTACCCGGGCTTACAGGATGTCCTGAGGCAGGCCAGGAAAGTCTCTGTGCATTTCCGCCGGACATATAATGCCAGTGCTCGGCTGACAGACCTCCAAAAGGAGTTTAACCTGCCCAAGAACCGCCTAATCTGTGACATGCCCACCAGGTGGAACTCGACGTTGGCCATGCTGCAGCGGCTGCACACGCAGCAGAGGGCCATCAATGAGTACCTGTGCGACTATGGCACCAGGACAGGGTCAGGGGACCTTGGTTTTTTTTCCCCACGCCAGTGGGCCATGATCAGGGATGCATGCACTGTCCTGTCACCATTCGAGGAGGCCACGAGGATGGTGAGCACTGACAGTGCATGCATCAGTGACACTGTCCCCCTTGTCCACCTGTTGGAGCACACGCTGCGTGGAATAATGGACAGGGCACTTGAGGCAGAACAGAGGCAGGAAGAGGAGGACTTCCTTAGCTCTCAAGGCCCCCTTTATCCAGACAGTGTTCCTGCGTGCCCGCCGATCACACAGGAAGAGGACGAGGAGGAGGAGGAGCAGGAGGAGGAAGATTGTGTCAGTATGGAGGTGGAGCCTGGCACTCAGCATCAGCAGTCTTTAAGGGATCAGTCCCAAGGAACACATGGACTTGTACGTGGCTGGGAGGAGGTGGCTGCGGACGTTGTTGTCCTTAGTGACCCAGAGGACTCCGGACCGAATGCCTCAGCAAACCTACGCTGCATGGCCTCCCTGATCCTGCAAAGCCTGCGTAAGGATCCTCGTATTCGTGGTATCAAGGAGAAGGACCAATACTGGCTGGCAACCCTCCTTGATCCACGTTACAAGGGTAAGGTTGCGGACCTTATCTTGCCATCGCAGAGGGAGCAGAGGATGAAACATCTTCGGGAGGCCTTGCAGAAAGGTCTGTGCAACGCGTTCCCAGAGACTGGGAGGTTACAAACTCCTGTTTCTGGACAACGTGTTGCTGAGGCTTCGGTCAGTCAAAGAAGGAGCGGTGGAGAAGGTGGCCGTCTGACCGATGCGTTCAGACAATTTTTTGGTCCGCAGCCCCAAGGTATGATCGGTTCCAGCAACCATCGCCAGCGTCTGTTTTACATGGTGCAGGAATACCTAGGGGCAAGATCAGACTTGGACACCTTTCCCACCGAAAATCCTCTGGGTTACTGGGTCTTGAGGATGGATCACTGGCCAGAGCTTGCACAGTATGCAATTGAGCTACTGGCCTGTCCTGCATCCAGCGTTCTTTCGGAACGCACATTCAGTGCTGCTGGAGGCGTGGTAACCGATCACAGGGTGCGTCTGTCCACCGACTCGGTCGATCGGCTGACCTTCATAAAAATGAATCAGTCTTGGATCACCACCAGCTACCAAGCACCTGATGCAGATGTAACCGAATAATTTTTTTTGAAATCTCAGATCCCTTCAAAGACTGCCTATGCTGATGCTGAGTGACTATCCCTGAGTAATTATCCTCTTCCTCCTCAATCATCACGCTGATAGCTTGTAAGAACATTTTTGGTTCTGGGCGCCACCACCAGTGCCTAAGGCACAATTTTTCAGCCCCTGTTTAACAGGGGCGTGTAATTACAATTTTTGATGTAATACTTTGCAGCAGGGCTCGTTCCTGCATTCCAACTAGAGTGTCTGTGAGGGGTTGCAGTGTTGTGGCACCAGCACCAGTGCCTAAGACCCAATTTTTCAGCCCCTGTCTAACAGGGGCGTGTAATTACAATTTTTGATGCAATACTTTGCAGCAGGGCTTGTTCCTGCGTTTCAACTAGAGTGTCTGTGAGGGGTTGCAGTGTTGTGGCACCAGCACCAGTGCCTAAGACCCAATTTTTCTGCCCCTGTCTAACAGGGGCGCGTAATTACAATTTTTGATGCAATACTTTGCAGCAGGGCTCGTTCCTGCGTTCCAACTAGAGTGTCTGTGAGGGGTTGCAGTGTTGTGGCACCAGCACCAGTGCCTAAGGCCCAATTTTTCTGCCCCTGTCTAACAGGGGCGTGTAATTACAATTTTTGATGCAATACTTTGCAGCAGGGCTCGTTCCTGCGTTCCAACTAGAGTGTCTGTGAGGGGTTGCAGTGTTGTGGCACCAGCACCAGTGCCTAAGGCCTAATTTTTCAGCTCCTGTTCAACAGGGGCATGTAATTACAATTCTTGATCTAATATTTCACAGCAGGGCCCTGTGAGGGCTTACAGTGTTTTGGCCACAGCAACACCTAAGGCCCAAATTTCTGCTGAGTATATAGGGCAGGACCCTACTTTCAAACATCTAACTTACAAACGACTCCTACTTGCAAACGGAAGGAGACAACAGGAAGTGAGATGAAATCTACCCCTAAGGAAGGGAAATTCTCTCCTGTAAGAGTTAATATGGGAAAACAATTTCTCCTTTCCACTGATGCTTTCCAATCCTTGTTCCACAAAAAAACCCAAATTTTCAAAAAACATTTTTCATTGGGACAAAAAAGTGAGGTGAAATCTTCTGAAGAGGAGGAAAGACGCAAAACAAATGTCACAGGGGTGATAACCCTTCCCTATGTTTTCCAAAAAGCTTAGAAAAGATTTTTTGGCTGGAGCTAAACACATTAAAAATGTTCAAAATTACAAACAGATTCTACTTAACAACAAACCTACAGTCCCTGTCTTGTTTGCACCGCCTGTATACTGCTGTTCAGAGTATATAGGGACCTTTCCTTATTTTAATTTGGGTGCGGGGTTCCCCTTAATATCCATACAAGACCCAAAGGGCCTGGTAATGGACTGGGGGGTACCCATGCCGTTTGTCTCACTGATTTTCATCCATATTGCCATGACCCGACATGACATTAAACCCGCAAGCAGTTTTAAATGAGATTTTTTCCTTTAAAAATGACATTTGGTGCAGGGACTGTTCTAAACATGGGAAACACGCGTCACTTTACAGGCATACTATAGACACCCCCCAGGTACGATATTTAAAGGAATATTTCACTTTTTTTTTTTTACTTTAAGCATCATTAAAATCACTGCTCCCGAAAAAACGGCCGTTTTTAAAAGTTTTTTTTGCATTGATACATGTCCCCTGGGGTAGGACCCGGGTCCCCAAACCCTTTTTAGGACAATACCATGCAAATTAGCCTTTAAAATGAGCACTTTTGATTTCGAACGTTCGAGTCCCATAGACGTCAATGGGGTTCTAACGTTCGTGCGAACTTGCGGTCCGTTCGCGGGTTCTGGTGCGAACCGAACTGGGGGGTGTTCGGCTCATCCCTACCCTAGACCTAAAGGGGGCTAACCTAACTGCCCTAACACTTATAACTGACACAAACTGACACCAATGCAATAATCAGAAAAAAAAAACCTGCTATTGGTGTCAGTATGTGTGGGGGTACAGGGGGGTGATCAGGGGGTGACTGGGGGGTGACAAGTGTGCCTGCGTGTTCTACTGTTAGTGTAGTGTTGGTGCACTTACTTGGATGTCTTCTCTCCTCGGCGCCGGATCAAAAAGTCCGGCTCGAGGAGAGATGACATCACTTCCTCCGCTTCTGTTTACATTCACAGAAGCCGAGGAAGCCCATCATTGGCCAGGAGCGATCGCGAGGGGGGAGCCACGAATGAGTGGCCTCCCCCTCACCTTCGATCGACCCTGACCTGAATCCGACCACCGCTGGCACCGGGGGGGGGTCCGATCGGACCCCCCACCCGCGGGCAGGCAAGGACGTACCTGTAAGTCCTTTTGCCTGCCCGTGCCAATCTGCCGACGTATATAGTCGTGCGGCGGTCGGCAAGTGGTTATAAAAGGATTTTTGTTTTAAATTATACTCTCCTATGTGTTTTACTTCAAAAATGACAGTTTGTTTGTGAGGATTCAGGTACATTTCAAATATACAATGTGAAATGAACAAGGGACACCAACACCAAACAATCTCCTGGAGATTAAATAATAAAAGATATCAATGGTGTTGGGGTAACTTGACACACAAAACACACACAAAAATATTCTGGAGGAAAAATAAAAATAACACTGAACAAAGATCAGCCTTGGAAAAAATCCAAACATTAAAGAAAAAAAAGGCTTAAAATCCTAAATAAAAAAAATAAAAAAATGTAAAACTGTCAGATGTGACAACTAATAACAATATATTGAGGGAATCCCAATAAAAAAACACAAATAAAAGTTTGTGAGAAGTGTGTGTGAATATGAGCAGCAAAACGACTTAATTCTTGTCACATTATAAAGAAGAAGAGAGTGCGCTGTATTAAACCATTTTTTACATTGCAGCGTGACGAAAGTGCTTTATCCATTACGAACGCTAAGTTTACCAGACCGAGCTGTCCCGTGTCGGAATTTCTTCTGAGCATGCGTGGCACTTTGTGCGTCGGAACAGGCCACACACGGTCGGAATTGACGCGATCGGATTTTGTTGTCGGAAAATTTTATCTCCTGCTGTCCAACTTTGTGTGTCGGAAAATCCGATGGAAAATGTCCGATGGAGCCCACACACGGTCGGAATTTCCGACAACACGCTCCGATCGGACAATGTCCATCGGAAAATCCGACCGTGTGTACGGGGCATTACACTGGGATGCCATTAAAGTTCATGTGTGTTTAAAGGAAGGCGTCCCAATACTTTTGGTAATATAGTGTGTGTGTGTGTGTGTGTGTGTATATATATAGATAGAGAGAGAGAGAGAGAGAGAGAGAGATACAGTATCTCACAAAAGTGAGTACACCCCTCACATTTTTGTAAATATGTTATTCTATCTTTTCATGTGACAACACTGAAGAGATGACACGTTGCTACAATGTAAAGACATTGGACATTTTCACTTAGGGGTGTACTGACTTTTGTTGCCAGCAGTTTAGACATTAGTGGCTGTGTGTTGAGTTATTTTGAGGGGACAGCAAATTTACACTGTTATACAAGCTGTACACTCACTACTTTACATTGTAGCAAAGTGTCATTTCTAGAGTGTTGTCACATGAAAGGATAGAAGAAAAGATTTACAAAAATGTGACTGAGGGGTGTACTTACTGTTGTTATTTATATATATATATATATATATATATATATATATATATATATATATATATATATAATATATAGAATAATCCATATATAATTTTGGGGAGTTACAGCACAGTGAGCATAATGTATAGCTTCATCAAAACATAATAGATACAATTCAGGGATCCCGTCCTTTGTAATTACTAACCTGCACCACACAGGAGAAATGGAGAGAAGTGGTGACATCTCTTCAGTGTCTCATGTTGTATTTATGGAGATATTTAGGAATTGAACACTCAGATTTTCATTTCTATGGCATGGTGCAGGTTAGTAATAAAAAAAAAAAAAAAAGGGACAGTGGTTGGTGTTTTCGATGAAGCTATACATTGTGCTCACTGTGCTGTAATCATCTCTGTATTACACATGGATGACTTTGGTGTTTTCTTCTTTTTTTTTTTTTTTTTTTTGGGGGGGGGGGCACACTTGGTTATGTGCATAGATAACTATTTTTACCTACATGGGGTATATTGAAATTTGAATTCTACTTTAAATAATAAGATTGAGTGGTTTTACATAAAATGAAAAGCATTGTACATTATAGAAATCATAGGGGGGGGGGGGGGTTATTTACTAAAGACAAATCCACTTTGTACTACAAGTGTAAACTACAAGTGCAAAGTGCACCTGAAATTGCACTGAAATTGCACTTGGAAGTGCAGTCACTGGAAATCTGAGGGGAAGATCTGAAATGAGGAGAAGCTCTGCTGATTTTATCATCCAATCATGTGCAAGCTAAAATGCAGTTTTTTTATTTTCCTTGGATGTCCCCCTCTGATCTCCAGCGACTGAACTTCTAAGTGCACTTGTAGTGCAAAGTGGATTTGCCTTTCATAAATAACCCTCGTTGTGTATGTGAGTGTGCATTTGTCCTTCTGTTTAATTCCCCCCCCCCGGTATATCCCAGCCCAGTATATCTCATACACAGACACACACAGATCACTGCCATACAAAGACATTTATTTCTAGAGAGAGAAAAGCAGAAGAAAGATTTCCACGTTACAGGAGAAGATCACACATCTGATCTGATCAATATGAAGATTATTGATGAACCTCCAACTAATCAATGTCACTTTCCTGTGATCAGATGGATGGAATTCCAGAATGTGTACAATGGATCAATTCCAGAGATCCAATGACTGAAATCCATTCATCCTACAAAACAGATTTACTGACCAACCTTCCCGGAATGTGTGTGTGGAATGTCCATATCACAGATTGTTCCCAGGAAAGAAGTCATTATTGATGGGATAGAAGAAGACCAACATCCTCTATACAAGTCACTCCTCCATTTCTAATAAACATCTCCTATTCCTCAATGGAAACATTTGTATCTTTACAAAGATCTGATCTCTGTGTGTATGGAGTGAACGCAGTGTCTGGATGATGACACCGAGAAGGAAACATTGTCAGATCATCAGAAACACTGTGACACCCACCTAGACAATTCCTTTCTTTTGCTTCATTAAAATAACATTGGGGACTATTTATGAACAATTTCCATACCATTTCATCACTCAAACTCCCTGTACATTTCACTATATGGTGGGGCAAAATCAAATGTTCTCCAACCATGATCTTGGCAGATTGAATGCTATTCATTGAAAAAAACTGGGCAAAATTACTGCATTATGGTCACTAAATGGTGCTGAGGAGTATACCGTATATACTCGAGTATAAGTCGTTCCGAGTATAAGTCGAGGCCCTAATTTACTACAAAAAAAATGGGAAAAACTTATTGACCCGAGTATAAGACGAGGGTGAGAAATGCACAGCTACTGTAAGTGGAAAAGAGGGTCAACAATGGCCATTTGCAGCATCACTGTGCCCATTTGCAGCCATAGGTCCCCTGAATTTCAAACTCGGTAGTTAAGGGTTCCTAGATGCCCCCTAGCTGCAGCCAAAATTTGGGGTCTCTGAACCCAAAGGGTCCTGAAATGACATTGCTGCAGATGGACACAGTTGACCAAATTTGGGGCCCTGTATCTCGGGGCCACTTAGTGCTAGGAACCCCAAATGTGGTGTGCAAACCCAGTGGAACTAGCACCATTAAATTTTCAAAGCTGGGGTTTCTAGCACCAAGTGGCCCCGAGATACAGGGCCCCAAAAATCAGTTCCGAAAATGTCAAGCACTTTTCTGCAGCAGAAAATGACATTTTCCGAATCGATTTTGGGGCCCCGTATCTCAGGGCCATTTAGTGCTAGGAACCCCAGCTTTGGATATGTTATGGTACCAGTTCCAATGGGTTTGCATACCAAATTTGGGGTTCCTAGCACCAAGTGGCCCTGAGATACGGGGCCCCAAAGTCGGTTCGGAAAATGTCAAGCACTTTTCTTCAGCAGAGAATGACATTTTCCGAACCGATTTTGGGGCCCCGTATCTCGGGGCCACTTAGTGCTAGGAACTTCATTTTTGGATATGTTGTGCTACCAGTTCCACTGGGTTTGCATACCAAATTTGGGGTTCCTAGCACCAAGTGGCCCTGAGATACGGGGCCCCAAAGTCGGTTCGGAAAATAAAATTTTTTGCTGCAGAAAAGTGCTTGACTCGAGTATAAGTCGAGGGGGGCACTTTCAGCACAAAAAAATGTGCTGAAAAATTCGACTTATACTCGAGTATATACGGTACTTAATTCCTGTGATATGCAGTGCCATCTAGTGGCCATAATGAGGTATTTCACATTCACATTTTTCAATAAATAACATTCAATCTGTAGAACATATAGCCTGAGAATATTCAAATTTCTCCCCATCCACACAGAATGCAGTTTCAATGGATAAACAGCTGTAATTGTTTTTATAAAACACTTCCCATTGTGATAACATATCATTTTGGCTGTATTACTTCAAGCAATGACAAGATTTTTATAACCCTGTGATAGAAAATATATGAAAGAAAATGGTAAAGAGTAAGGAGTCCTGTAATAATGGAGAAAACATTTTCCTGTAGGTCCATATTTTATCGGGATATGGTTCTGATCAGGTCCGGCTGGTGAAAGGTCAGCAGAATCAGGAAACATTTCAGCCAATAAGATTGAAAGGTTGAGTTTTAGGATCAGTATTCTCTGGGGGTCTTCATCAGGATTGGTGTTATCTGGAGGTCTTCATCAGGATTGGTGTTCTCTGGAGGTCTTCATCAGGATTGGTGTTCTCTGGAGGTCTTCATCAGGATTGGTGTTCTCTGGAGGTCTTCATCAGGATCAGTGTGATGGGAATCTGGACTCTCTGTAGCAGTCAAACCTTGCATACAAGCAGAAATCAGCAAAATGGAAGGTGATGCAGAGGAAAGAGCATGGCTCATGATTTCATGGTAAGACGGTGGAGAGGAGGAAAGTTCACCACATCTCACTCATCACCCCCAACAGCTGGCTCCAGGGAGCTTAATTTATTCTTCCAGTTAATCTCAGAATAATCTGGAACTTCATCTCCCATCAACATGATCATCTTATCACCACTGAATGCATCGGCAGAGTAGAGGATCCAAGCTCCTTGAGTTACTTTATGGGATAAAGCCTTTTTATCAAAATCATGGGTCTTCAGGGAATCAACGTATGCTTTCAGGGGCACCGCTCTGCCCTCATAATTGACATCCTCATACAGGGTGATCCTAGGATTGTCTAGACCGCCCTTCACGACTCTCACAGACTTTATTTTATTGCCCCACGATGAGAGTGAGCTGTAATTGCCTGCCTTGAAGCATTTAAAAGCCCCCTGATAGTTATTGTCACTGTAGACAATCCATGGGTCTCCAGAAACTATGAGGGACTGGGCTGCTTTAAGGATTCCAACTGTTGACAGGTCAGGGTTGTCCTCGTTTATAGTCACAGATTCTCCCCCATAGTCTTCGTGTGGGTAGAGCTGAATAACGTTCATCTTCTGCTTCTATGTGAATGTGAAGTTCAGATATCTCTGCAGGTTGGAGTGAATTTTTCTTTTCAGCTGCCGGGGAATTTATACAAAATCCTCAATGCTGAACTCGGGTGAACTTCCTCTTTTGGGGAGTTACTTTATTTCTTCAGAAAATTTCTCTGCAGATTCTGAGTCACACCATGTGCTGGAAATCTGCCATAGGTGACCTGGTGTCTATAAAGATGAACCCTTTTGTACTTTATCTCAAACTAAGGAAAATAATGTTTAGCAAATCATAGGATGTGTCTGGAATGGATGTTGTGGGGGATGGGAACCCTGCATCATTTTTGCAATTTTTTTTCACCCCTTCAATACCGGGCACTTTTACCCCCTTCCTGCCCAGTCCAATTTTCAGCTTTCAGCGCTGTCACACTTTGAATGACAATTACACGGTCATGTAACACTGTACCCAGATGACATTTTTAGAATTTTTTTGAGACAGATAGAGCTTTCTTTTGGTGGTATTTAATCACCACTGGGGTTTTTATTTCTTTTATGTTTTGCTAAATAAAGGAAAAAAGATAAAAAATGTTCTGTTTATAAAATTTTGCAAATAAATAATCTTTCTTCATAAATTCAGGCCAAACATGTATTCTGCTACATTTCTCTGGTAAAGAAAAACCCAAATCAGTGTATATTATTTAGTCTGTAGGAAAGTTTTAGAGTCCACAAAAAAATCGATCAGTCCCAATGTACTGACGGCCAATCTCATTTCTTGAGGCCCTAAAATACCAGGACAGTACAAATATCCACATTTTTTGGAAAGTAGACAGTCCAAGGTATTTAGTAAGAGGCGTGGCAAGTTTTTTTAAGCTGTCATTTTTTGTCATAATTTTATGGAAAACGAAGAAAAAAAATCTGATCTTTTTTTAACATACTGTCACCAGCCCAGCACAGTGTCATTATATACAGGGGTGGTGGTGATCAGGGACACTGATTGGTGATAGAACAAAAAAAAAAAAAAGGTTTTTTGATTACATTTTTTTAAATGTATTTTTTTAACACACACTAGAGTAATATAATGTTTTCATAGTGCTATAGATTTATTTTATTTTTTTACACAATATGTTTGCTTATAGCAGGGAATTACATTGCTATAAGCAAGTATTTTACTGAATGAAACAGATTCATTCAGTCTGCTTTCTTACTCACATGGTACAAATAAGCTGTGATTGGCCCTATCTGTACCATGTGATCAAATTGAGCAATCACAGCTAGCAACACAGTTGTACACAATGGATGCCATGAAAGGAAGCCAACCATTGTGTACAACTGTCATGTGACCTGCTGTGATTGGTCACAGCGGTCATACGGTACCGGCAGCGAGCCAGCACTTTAATCAGACGTCGGCTGTGTCCCCTGGACTGGTTGCGCCGCTGCACGGCCCTGCGAACTGCGCTTTCTAACAGGACATGCCGTCAATTTAGGATCTTAAAGCCACCGCCCGACCATCATTGTGTTACATGACGGGCGAGAAGTTGTTATGCCAAAAAAAAAAGACAAATGACAGCTCCAAGCTAAATTTAAATAAAGGGTCTAGAAGCTCTCCAATCCTATTGATGTCTCCTGGGATATCAACTGACACTCTGCACCCTATACAGCAAGAACTGATCATTTACTGGCAGTAGTATTACCTACAATAAATGAATTACTTTCCACTGCTTCTGCAGAATGCTGAAGGCGGTGAACCAGGCAATGAGTTTTATCTATATTGCCGAGATCCGACAATTCATTACAGTCGCGAGTAGTTTTAAACGACAATTTTTCCTTTGAAATGTAATTTTGCTGTCAGACTGTTCTAAACACGGGAAAAATGCACCACTTTACAGGCATACTATAGACACCCCCCAGACACGACATTTACAGGAATATTTCATTTTTAGTGTTTCACTTTAACCACTTCAATACCGGGCACTTCTACACCTTCCTGCCCAGACCAATTTTCAGCTTTCAGTGCTGTCGCAGTTTGAATGACAATTGCGCAGTCATCCATCACTGTACCCACACTGAATTTTTATCATTTTGTTCCCACAAATAGAGCTTTCTTTTGGTGGTATTTGATCACCTCTGTGGTTTTTATTTTTTGCTAAACAAATTAAAAAAGACCAAAAATTAAAAAAAAAAAAAAGTTTTGCTTTTGTTTCTGTTAACATTTTTTGTAAATAAGCAAGTTTTCTCTTTCACTGATGGGCACTGATAAGGCGGCACTGACAGGTACTGATAAGGCGGCACCGATGAGGTGGCACCAATGAGTGGGCACTGATGGCACTGACGATGGGCACTGATATGCAGCACTGATGGGCATTGATAGGAGGCACTGATGGGCACTCATGGGTGGCACTGGTGGGCACTGATAGGCGACACTGATGGGCACTGAAAGGCTGCAAAGATGGGTTCTTATGGGTGGCACTGATAGGTGGCAGTGATGGGCACTGATAGGCGGCACTGCTGGGCACTGATAGGTGGCACTGATACACGGCACTGATAGGCATCCCTGGCGGCAGTGGTAGGCCTTGTGAGTGGGCACTGATTGGCAGCTGCCTGGGCATTGATTGGCAGCTGCCTGGGCACAGATTAGTATTTCCCAGGGGGTCTTGGGGGCATACCTGGTGGTCCAGTGTGGATGGCCATCCTGGTGGTCCTGGGCGGCTTCCCTGGTGGTCCTGGGTGGGATCTGAGGGGGGCTGTGCTGATAAACAATCAACACAGACCCCCCTGTCAGGAGAGCAGCCAATCGATCACCGGCTCTTCCTATTTACTTTGTGATCAGCTGTGATTGGACACGGCCGATCACGTGGTAAAGAGTCTCCGTCAGAGGAGCTTTACCTAGATCGGAGTTGCGGTGTGTCAGACACACTGCAACAACGATCGCAGCGATGCGTGCCCCCGGGGGCGCGCAGCGGCTTATTATCCTGATCACATCATATGTTGTCCAGTCAGGATATTTAAACCACTTTGCCGCCGTCATTTTGCTATATGGCGGGCGGCAAGTGGTTAAGCATTATTAAAATCGCTGCTCCCGAAAAAACAGGCATTCTTAAAACTTTTTTTTTGCATTGATCCATGTCCCCTGGGCAGGACCCGGGTCTCCAAAGACTTTTTATGGCAATAACTTGCATATAAGCCTTTAACCACATGCCAACCGGGCCATAGCCCAAAGACGGCTACAGCACGGTTGGCTTATCATGGGAGGGCGTCCATGGACGTCCTCCCAGAATCCTGCTCTCGCGCGGCCCCTGGGGCGCGCACCCGAGAACATCCGTGATGCATCACGGATCACGGTAAACAAATGATGGAGCGATCACATGTAAACAAACCGGTGTCATCTCGTGATGCCGGTTCCTCCCTCCCCTCTGTGTACCGATCAGGGAGGGATCGGATGGCAGCAGCACTGTGGGCTGGATGTTTAGTGCCCACAGCGCTGCTCAGTGACAAATACAGTCACATCCATCCATCCATCCATCCATGCTCAACTATCCCTCCATGCTCTAATGCCCTGCACTACTGTGCACTACCCTGCAATAACCCACAATACTCTGCAATACCCCACAATACTCTGCAATACCCCACAATACTCTGCAATACCCCACAATACTCTGCAATACCCCGCACTACCCTGCAATACCCCACAATACTCTGCAATACCCCATAATACTCTGCAATACCCCACAATACTCTGCAATACTCTGCAATACCCCACAATACTCTGCAATACTCTGCAATACCCCACAATACTCTGCAATACCCCATAATACTCTGCAATACCCCGCACTACCTCGCAATACTCTGCAATACTCTGCAATACCCCGCAATACTCTGCAATACCCCACAATACTCTGCACTACCCTGCACTACTCTGCAATACCCCCACAATACTTTGCAATACCCCGCAATACTCTGCAATACCCCACAATACTCTGCAATACCCAGCCATACTCTGCACTACCCCGCAACACCCCGCAATACTCTGCAATACCCCACAATACTCTGCAATACCCCGCAATACTCTGCAATACCCCACAATACTCTGTAATACCCCGCAATACCCCACAATACCCTGCAATACTCTGCACCACTCCGCAATACTCCGCAATAATCCGCACTACTCTGCACTACTCTGCAATACCCCGCCATACTCAGCCATACCCTGCCATGCTCAGCCATATTCAGCTGTACTCGGCCTCTGTATGTGGCCAGGCTGTGGAAGTCTCACACATGTGGTATCGCCGTACTCAGGAGAAGTAGGAGAATCTATTTTGGGGTGTCATTTTTGGTATGTACATGTTATGTGATAGAAATATTGAATAAATGGACAACTTTGTGTTAAAAAAAAAAAAATGTGTTTTAACCACTTCCCGCCCGCCGTCATATGATGTCCTTGATTTTGTGCGGGGATAACTGAATGATGGGTGCAGCTACAGGCATCATTCAGATATCAGCTTTTTCAGCCAGAGATTCCCTACACCATGAGAATGATCATAGCGGCTGTTCCACTGCTTGATCGTTCTTATGGGAGGCGAGAGGGGATGTCTCCCCCCCTTCCCGCTGCCCTCCGGTGCTTCTACCGACTCACCGCTATGATCGAAGCCAGGATTGTTTTTTTTATTTCTTTATTTTAGGCTTCCCAGCCTAGAGGTGAGATGTGGGGTATCTCACTGTAAAGAGGACCTGTCATGCCATATTCCTATTACAAGGGATTTTTACATTCCTTGTAATAGGAATAAAAGTGATCAAAAAATCTTGATTTTGCAAAGAATTGTGGGAAAAAAATGACAACTTCAGAAAACTCACCATGCATCTTTCTAAATACATTGGAATGTCTTCCTTCCAAAAAGGGGTCATTTGGGGGGTATTTGTACTTTTTTGGCATGTTAGGGTCTCAAGAAATTAGATAGGCCGTCAGTACTTCAGGTGTGATCAATTTTCAGATATTTGCACCATAGCTTTTGGACTCTATAACTGTCACAAAGACCAAATAATATCCACCGATTTGTACTTATTTTTACCAAAGATATGTAGCAGTATAAATAGTGGCCAAAATTTACGAAGAAAAATTACTAACTTGCTACATTTTATAACAGAAACAAAGAAAATTTTGGTCTTTTCTTTTATAGCGCAAAAAATAAAAAACCCAGCGGTGATTAAATACCACCAAAAGAAAGCTCTATTTGTGTTAAAAAAAGGACAAAAATTTCATATGGGTACAGTGTTGCATGACTGAGTAATTGTCATTCAAAATGTGAGAGCACAGAAAGCTGAAAATTAGTCTGGTTCGGAAGGGGGTTTAAGTGCACAGTTGTCAAGTGGTTAAAGTGGTACAACCACTTTTGCCTACAGGTAAGCCTATATTAAACCGTGGAGGTTTAGGAGATATTTACAATAAAGCCGTGCGCCGATGTCTACGGCGCATGCGCACTTTAGAAAGGGGTCATGCCGTGACTGGCGGCTCCCACGCGCATGCATGGGAGTGACGTAATGTGACTGCGGCCGGAGTTTGCGGCCCCCAGAAGGAAGAGGGGTGAAAATGGACCCTCGCTGCTAGTGGGGACAGCGGTGACATTGCAGGCTTTGGTTTCAGTTAAGTGACACATGTGTAAATTGCAAGGGATAAAATGCCATAATGCCCGACGCATTTCCAGTATACAGTGTTCAGATACCTTCATCAGGGTTAAGAGTTCAAGAAATTTACATAGATAAATAAACAACAAACAAAAGTTAGGTGAGGACACATACCCAATGCAATGATTCCATGTGGGAGGGGCACCAAGAGTACCGTAATTAAATCCGATTAAATGTTGCATGGACGCCAGACTGTAATATTGGACAGATTATTTTTTAAGTGCACTACGTCTGCAATCTCTGTATAGCAAAAGAAATATATACTCAGTGACGGGAAAACCTCACCGAGACAATAACAAGAATGAAAGAAATGAAAAAAAGAAGGAAATGAACAAGCAAAAATGAGTGCACTGCTAATGGAAATGGATAGCAGCACAGGCGTGCGCAGCCTATTGCATTAGGGTGTGCACCCCAAAGCTCAAACAGGCAAAAGTATTGGGACGCCTACCTTTACACACACAGGAACTTTAATGGCATCCCAGTCTTAGTCTGTAGGGTTCAATGTTGAGTTGGCCCACCCTTTGCAGCTTCAACACTTCTGGGAAGGTTGTCCACAAGGTTTAGGAGTGTGTCTATGGGAATGTTTGACCATTCTTCCAGAAGCGCATTTGTGAGGTCAGGCACTGATGTTGGATGAGAAGGCCTGGATCACCGTCTCCGCTCTAATTCATCCCAAAGGTATTCTATCAGGTTGAGGTCAGGACTCTGTGCAGGACAGTCAAGTTCCTCCACCCCAAACTCACTCATCCATGTCTTTATGGACCTTGCTTTGTGCACTGGTCCAAATCATTTGGTGGAGGGGGAATTATGGTGTGGGGGGAGGGGGAATTATGGTGTAGGGGGAGGGGGGATTATGGGGTGGGGAGTTGTTTTTCAGGGGTTGGGCTTGGCCCCTTAGTTCCAGTGAAGGGAACTCTTATGCCCCGTACACACGGTCGGATTTTCCGACGGAAAATGTGTGATAAGACCTTGTTGTCGGAAATTCCGACCGTGTGTGGGCTCCATCACACATTTTCTATCGGATTTTCCGACACACAAAGTTTGAGAGCAGGCTATAACATTTTCCGACAACAAAATCCGTTGTCGGAAATTCCGATCGTGTGTACACAAATCCGACGCACACAGTGCCACGCATGCTCAGAATAAATAAAGAGATGAAAGCTATTGGCCACTGCCCCGTTTATAGTCCCGACGTACGTGTTTTACGGTACCGCGTTCAGAATGATCGGATTTTCCGACAACTTTGTGTGACCGTGTGTATGCAAGACAAGTTTGAGCCAACATCCGTCGGAAAAAATCCATGGATTTTGTTGTTGGAATGTCCGATCAATGTCCGACGTGTGTCTGTGGCATTAAGGTGTCAGTATACCAAGACATTTTGGACAATTTCATGCTCCCAACTTTGTGGGAACAGTTTGGGGATGGCCCCTTTCTGTTCCATCATGACTACGTACCAGTGCACAAAGCAAGGTCCATAAAGACATGGGTGGTGGAAAATGACCTTCAAAGTGCAAAAATTCACATTATAATAGTAACTAAACCAACTAAAAGGTTGTTTCACTTGAGATTAATCTGTATGGTAAATATCTATAGGAGAGGTTTCCACCATCCCTGCTAAGCTTATTTTTATACAATATGTCTTATTTTCAGCTTGATGTGTATTATGTGAAGTTGCATATCACAGAGATCGGTATTGTGATAATATTGAAGTTTATTGAGATTTCCATACATTACAGGATTAAATTGTTGTTAAGTTATTGATCAGTAAGTTAGCGCTGCACTTTTTTTTTTTTTTGTGTGGTGTGGGAACACATAAAAGTGCTTAGTGGCAGGCCTTTCAATTACACTTTTTTTATTTTACCTCCAGTAGTTTATTGTAAATAGTGTTGTGGTGATTACCTGTTATACTAAAATCGGGATGTGGCATTAATAAACAACAGATTTCAGTTGTGCCCCACCAGGCCGGCACCCCCTTGGACAATGTGCCTGGCGGGTGAGTTCATCACCCCGATCCCTGCACTCAGTGCACTGATGGGCACTGATTAACAGCACTGATTAGCAGCACTGATTGGCACTGACAGGTGGCACTCATTTGTACTGGTGTGGAACTGACTGGCACTGACAGGTGGCACTGATTGGAAGCACTGATTGGCACTGACAGGCAGCATTGGCACTGAAAGGCAGCACTGGCACTGATTGGCACTGACAGGTAACACTGATTGGAAGTACTGATTGGCACTGCCAGATGGCACTGATTGGAAACACTGGCACGGAGAGGTGGCACTGATTGGCACTAATAATGATTGGCAATGACAGGTGGCACTGATTGGAAGCACCAATTGCCACTGACAGGTGGCACTGGCATTGATTGGCACTGACAGGTGGCAATGATTGGAAGCACTGATAGGTGGCACTCATTGGCACTGACAGGTGACACTGATTGGAAGCACTTGGCACTTATTAGCACTAACAGGTTGCACTGACTGAAAGCACTAATTGGCACTGACAGGGGGCACTGGCACTGATTGGCACTGACAGGTGGCACTGATTGGAAGCACTGATTGGGACTCATTGGCACTGACAGGTGGCACTGATTGGAAGCACTAATTGGCACTGACAGGCGGCGCTGGCACTGATTGGCACTGACAGGTGGCACTGATTGGAAGCACTGATAGGTGGCACTGATTGGAAGCACTAATTGACACTGACAAACTGACAGGCAGCACTGGCACTGACAGGGGGCACTGATTGGCACAGACAGGTGGCATTAGTTAGAAGCACTGACAGAGGAGAGGGGGGGTTTCCAGGGGCGTACCTAGAGCATTTGGCACCCAGGACAGATCCTATATCTGGCACCAACACCCCACGTTAAAATGTAAAAACACCCCACTGTGCCCCCTGCATACCTCTGCATCCTTCAATAACTTTGTCACTACTGCGTACCCCCTCTCCACAACTGCACCTCTGGACCCCTTTACATCACACTGCACCCTGCACCACTGCACCCCTTTACATTACACAGGACCCTGCACCACTGCAACCCTTTACATTACACAGGACCCTGCACCACTGCACCCCTTTACATTACACAGGACCCTGCACCACTGCACCCCTTTACATTACACAGGACCCTGCACCACTGCACCCCTTTACATTACACAGGACCCTGCACCACTGCACCCCTTTACATTACACAGGACCCTGTATCACTGCACCCCTTTACATTACACAGGACCCTGTATCACTGCACCCCTTTACATTACACAGCACCCTGCACCAATGGACCCCTTTACATTACACAGGACCCTGTATCACTGCACCCCTTTACATTACACAGCACCCTGCACCAATGGACCCCTTTACATTACACAAGACCCTGTATCACTGCACCCCTTTACATTACACAGCACCCTGCACCACTGGACCCCTTTACATTACACAGGACCCTGTATCACTGCACCCCTTTACATTACACAGCCCCCTTCAGCACAGACCCCCCCCCCCTTCAGCACAGATGGACCCCCCCCCCCCCCCTCAGCACAGATTCCCCCCTTTCAGCACAGATGGACCCTCCCCTTCAGCACAGACAGATCCCCCCCATTCAGCACAGACAGATCCCCCCCATTCAGCACAGACAGATCCCCCCCATTCAGCACAGACAGATCCCCCCCATTCAGCACAGACAGATCCCCCCCATTCAGCACAGACAGATCCCCTCATCCCATTCAGTACCTCAGATCAGCGTGGCACAGGCACAGCAGGTCCCCTCCCCCTGTGTACACATAAACATTGGAGGGGGAGGCGGCTTCACTCTGCTCGCTGTGCCTGTGTAATATCCTAGCAGGACCGAGCAGCTATTGAACATCAGCCAATAATTGAGCAGCTTGAGAAAGGGGCAGGGCTACATACACGTAGCAGACCCATCCTATTGGCTGGTGTTCAGATACCTGCTTGGTCCCGCCCACCCCGACATCATACATGAAATCTGACAGCTCCTCTCTCTCTCTGCTTGCAGTTACCATACAGGACAGTGTCACACTGAGCGGATCTTTCAAGCCCCAATATCGGCACAGTGTTATACTGACTCACAGGCAGTGCAGGGTACACATTGCACATCGGATACAGATGGCATGGGGCTAAACACTGCTTGGGGGATTAGGGTGTGCCCAGGCACACCCGGCACACCCCGTGGGCACGCCTATGGATAGCAGGCAAAGTGAGTTCACCCCCGGATAAGTGTCCTTTACTCATATGTAGAATTCCCAAAAGGGGAAAACGGGGAGGACCTGGTGGGATAACCAGTGTGAACCCACCAGGGATCAAGAGAGAAAGAGGGGGGAGGGGGAAGGAAGAGAGGAAAAGGGGGGAGTCCTGAAGATATAAAGCTCCCCACTAAGATATACCAAGATAGGCAGCATAAGAATGGATGTAGCCATAAAGACCCAATAGAAGAGGGATAAGAGAAAATACCAAACCTGTAATCTATGCCAATATGGTTACCATAATATGTAAGTATAAAGGATATGGGACAGACAGTCGCTGGAGCCTGAAATGTCAGCTGAATGACTGGTGGATAAATATCCAAGTGTCCCTGTGTCCCTGGGTAGGTGAATCCTGCATATACCAATAAAGAATGTAAATGTTTAACTAAACCTGAGGGGTACAAAGGGCTTCCATTACAGATGTAATAATGTCCCAAGAGTACACTGAACTTACTTGAGGATGTCCCGGTCCGACGTGTGGCGTGCTGTCTCTCAATCCGTGCCTATAGCCAAGTGGCTATCCCCCTGTATTTATGTGCCGGTGTCTTGCCGAGAAAGTTCCCCCGGTGGATAAGGACCCCCCTGTACTGCACAGGCGCAGCGCTTGTGCAGTACGAACGACTAAGCTGCCGCCGAAAATAGCCGAAGCTGAAAACCTTAAATCAGCTGTACACGGCGCCTGCGCCCTGGGTCCAGGATCAAGCCCCACCATCCAAGTGGACCTAGGGGGAGAATAAAAAAGTGCCGAGCGAAGCGAGGCCGTGCCCGAAGCGCGGCGAGCGAAGCGAGCCCACGAGGGGCCCTCTTATAGGCGCCGTGTACAGCTGATTTCTATCCTTTTTGGCTATTTCCACCTGCGCAGTAGAGGGGGGTCCTTATCTGTCCTAATTCCAAGGGGAACTTTCTCAGCAGAACACCGGTGCCGAACACTGGCGCATGCGCCCCAGTATGCATGACATTATGCCTGTGTAAAGTGTGAGGTAGCTGCCGGCACGTGCAGAAGCCACTCCCACTGACGTTCTTGTCAGTGGAGCGCAGCGTTGGGGAGTTGTTCAGAGCCAGCTGGGATAGGGTAGAGATAAATAGGGTCACAATGGCAAATCTCCCAAAGTGAACATAGAACGCTCGTTGCTAGACCCCCTCCGCAAGTTGGATAAAGGGAGCAGGTACGCCACCTCAAAGAACAAACTACTAGTGGAAAATAAAATGACAGAAAAACATAAAATGAACGGAATAACATAAAATAGGAAAGGAGGGTGCAGAGGAAAAGATGCAGAGAAAAAATAGGCCAATGGTCTGGCGCCATCTAGTGGAAATACATCAGTGCAACAACCCATGGTATCTCACATGGAATCAACCTCAAACTAAATGCGTTCATTGGGACATGCATCCACCAGAACTTAATTGCGGGGGAGGATTGATAACTGATCACTATAATTTTGCAAATCCAGGCCTATATGTAATTGGTAAGCAATTAGTTAGCACTGGCATTAGTGGTAGACCTTGCAGATATACAACCCTGGATATAGATAGTAAATGTGTCAATATTAAAAGACTTTTATTTATTGTTTATTATTTAAATAAGGGCAAAGCTTCTCAGTTTGGGGACTAAAAGGCTGAACACCTAGGTGACTGTAGAATGCATAAAAAGGACAGGTGACAATGGTGGATAGATGCACCCTGGGGTGCTGTGAGTGCCTACCCATGCAAGGACGGAGAGTAGACAGGGGGGTAAGGGGGAAGAGGGATGTTACGGGTATGCTAAATCATACAATTCATCCTAAACCCTCCCATGTCCCCGATGTAAACCCCTCTAGAAAGGGCCGGTAGCTGATGCAATAATTAGGGCCAGGTGGTGAAGTGGCTTGTAAGACCACTATCCACCTGGTCTCTTTTTGTAATAAGATCTTGTCCCAGTCAGGGGTAGGGGGGGTGACTGGGACAAGCTAACAATAAAACCCTCTGATAAAGGGGGGAATATTGTGATCATGAATAATTTCCAATACTCATCAATGTGCAGTAAAATACTATCTAACAAAGAATGGTACCAACCTATATCTGAAGCAACAATAGAAAAATGTAACAATTAATTTTTCACATTGGTAGATCAGGCATATTTAGATAATATCATTACCCAACAAACATGGGAATTCATACATACAAGCCACTCTAAAATCCCTACTTTCTACAGCCTCCCAAAAGTCCACAAGGATTTAAATACCCCCCCAGGTAGACCTATTGTCTCCGGAAGGGGTAGCATCACAGAAAACCTAAGTACTGTAAATATATTGATGAACAACTATGCCCATTAGTCACCAACCTACCCTTCTATATTAGAGATACATCTCAGCTGCTACAACTTGGAAAATCTCTGTATCCCACCAGATTCAATTCTGGTCACAGTGGATGTGGAGGCACTTTATTGCTCCATTCCACACAAAAAGGGAGTCGAAGTTGTGGGACGCTTCATTTCACAGTTAGACAAAGATGAGAAACCTCTGCTCCAATTCATCTTGCCTGCATTGGATTTCATCTTGCTGCCCCAGGGTGCATCTATCCACCATTGCCACCTGTCCTTTTTATGCATTTTACAGTCACCTAGGTATTCAACCTTTTAGTCCCCAAACTGAGAAGCTTTGCTCTTATTTAAATATTAAACAATAAATAAAAGTCTTTTAATATTGACATGTTTACTATCTATATCCGGGGTTATATATCTGCAAGGTCTACCACTAATGTCAGTGCTAACTAATTGCTTACCAATTACATATAGGCCTGGATTTGCAAAATTATAGTGAGCAGGTATCAACCCTCCGCCACAATTAAGTTCTGGTGGATGCATGTCCCAATGAACGCATTTAGATTGAGGTTGATTCCATGTGAGATACCATGGGTTGTTGCACTGATGTATTTCCACTAGATGGCGCCAGACCATTGGACTATTTTTTCTCTGCATCTTTTCCTCTGCACCCTCCTTTCCTATTTTATGTTATTCCGTTCATTTTATGTTTTTCTGTCATTTTATTTTCCACTAGTAGTTTGTTCTTTGAGGTGGCGTACCTGCTCCCTTTATCCAACTTGCGGAGGGGGTCTAGTGACGAGCGTTTTATGTTCACTTTGAGAGATTTGCCATTGTGACCCTATTTATCTCTACCCTATCCCAGCTGGCTCTGAACAACTCCCCAACGCTGCGCTCCACTGACAAGAACGTCAGTGGGAGTGGCTTCTGCACGTGCCGGCAGCTACCTCACACTTTACACAGGCATAATGTCATGCATACTAGGGCGTATGCGCCAGTGTTCGGCACGATGTTCTGCCGAGAAAGTTCCCCTCGGCGGATAAGGACCCCCCTCTACTGCGCAGGCGGAAATAGCCGAATAGAATAGAAATCAGCTGTACACGGCGCCTGTATGAGGGCCCCTCGTGGGCTCGCTTTGCTCGCCATGCTTCAGGCATGGCCTCGCTTTGCTCGGCACTTTTTTATTCTCCCTCTAGGTCCACTTGGATGGTGGGGCTTGAACCTGGACCAAAGGCGCAGGCGCCGTGTACAGCTGATTGAAGGTTTTCAGCTTCGGCTATTTTCGGCGGCTCCTTAGTCGTTCGTACTGCACAAGCGCTGCGCCTGTGCAGTACAGGGGGGTCCTTATCCGCCGGGGGAACTTTCTCGGCAAGACACCGGCACATAAATACAGGGGGATAGCCACTTGGCTATAGGCACGGATTGAGAGACAGCACGCCACACGTCGGACCGGGACATCCTCAAGTAAGTTCAGTGTACTCTTGGGACATTATTACATCTGTAATGGAAGCCCTTTGTACCCCTCAGGTTTAGTTAAACATTTACATTCTTTATTGGTATATGCAGGATTCACCTACCCAGGGACGCAGGGACACTTGGATATTTATCCACCAGTCATTCAGCTGACATTTCAGGCTCCAGCGACTGTCTGTCCCATATCCTTTATACTTACATATTATGGTAACCATATTGGCATAGATTACAGGTTTGGTATTTTCTCTTATCCCTCTTCTATTGGGTCTTTATGGCTACATCCATTCTTATGCTGCCTATCTTGGTATATCTTAGTGGGGAGCTTTATATCTTCAGGACTCCCCCCTTTTCCTCTCTTCCTTCCCCCTCCCCCCCTCTTTCTCTCTTGATCCCTGGTGGGTTCACACTGGTTATCCCACCAGGTCCTCCCCGTTTTCCCCTTTTGGGAATTCTACATATGAGTAAAGGACACTTATCCGGGGGTGAACTCACTTTGCCTGCTATCCATTTCCATTAGCAGTGCACTAATTTTTGCTTGTTCATTTCCTTCTTTTTTTCATTTCTTTCATTCTTGTTATTGTCTCGGTGAGGTTTTCCCGTCACTGAGTATATATTTCTTTTGCTATACAGAGATTGCAGACGTAGTGCACTTAAAAAATAATCTGTCCAATATTACAGTCTGGGGTCCATGCAACATTTAATCGGATTTAATTACGGTACTCTTGGTGCCCCTCCCACATGGAATCATTGCATTGGGTATGTGTCCTCACCTAACTTTTGTTTGTTGTTTATTATTTATTATTTATTTATTATTTCATTTTTGTTTGCATATTCATTTACACTTATTTACTTTTTTTGTTTTTTTATTGGGCTAAAGTTTTTTAATACTATTCACGTTCCAAATGGTATGTTATGTCTCCTTATATATCTCTTTGTATTTTTAGAATCAATATCTATGTAAATTTCTCGAACTCTTATCCACTGATGAAGGTTTCTGAACACTGTATACTGGAAACGCGTTGGACATTATGGCATTTTATCCCCTGGAATTTACACAGGATGTTTTATCTTTGTACATGTTGTGTTCTGTTTTTCATGTGATACTTATTATGTATTCTTGTTATGTGTAAATGATACATGTTTTTTACTCTATACCATTAAAAGATTACATTTTATTATTGAGTTGGTGGTCTGTCAAAGTCCCATTTTGGAAGATAAACTTATTTGGTTCAGATGGTGTCAACATGTGTGTCGGCAACCAGGTGAGGAGTAGTGATGGGCCGAGCACCCCCCCCCCAGTTCAGTTCGCACCAGAACATCCGAACAGGCAAAAAATGTTGACGAACTAAAGAACATCATTAAAGTCTATGATGGGTTTTACTTTCTCTTTATTTCCCTGCAAAGGTAAAGCATAATGGGCTACTATGCATCGTATAGTATCCCATTATGTGTCACTTAACTGAAACCAAAGCCTGCAATGTCACCGCTGTCCCCACTAGCAGAAAGGGTCCATTTTCACTCCTCTTCCTTCTGGGGGCCGCAAACTCCGGCTCTGTGAGTGGCCGGAGTCGCATTACGTCACTCCCATGCAGGCGCATGGGAGCCGCCAGTCACGGCATGACCCCTTTCTAAAGTGCGCATGCGCCGTAGACATCGGCGCATGGCTTTATTGTAAATATCTCCTAAACCTCCACGGTTTAATATAGGCTTACCTGTAGGTAAAAGTGCTTGTACCACTTTAAAGGCTTATATGCAAGTTATTGCCATAAAAAGTGTTTGGGGACCCGGGTCCTGTCCCAGGGGACATGGATCAATGCAAAAAAAAAGTTTTAAGAACGCCTGTTTTTTCGGGAGCAGTGATTTTAATAATGCTTAACCACTTCAATACTGGGCACTTTCACCCCCTTCCTTCCCAGGCCAATTTTCAGCTTTCAGCGCTCTCACATTTTCAATAAGAATTGCACGGTAATGTAACACTGTACCCAAATGACATTTTTATCATTTTGTTTGCACAAATTGAGCTTTCTTTTGGTGGTATTTATTTACACATACATTTTTTATTTTTTGAGATATAAGCGAAAAAAAGAGCAGAAATTTTGAAAAAAAATGTTTCTACTTTCTGCTTTAAAAGAAATCTAATAAAATCAAATTCTGTCAAAAAATTAAAGCCAAAAATGTATTCTGCTACATGTCTTTGGTAAAAAAAATCCTATTAAGTGTATAATAATTGGTTTGTGTGATCACGGACATATGTACGCAGATGATCATGTTCAGATGTTCACAGATGATCACGGACATATGATTTTAGTGTTACATATGTGGGGGACATGAGTTGTTTTTTTTTTTTGAAAAATATTTATTGGGATTTATAGCATACAATAGTATAAAACTGAGTGTATCAAAGGTTACAGAGCATCAATTATTACAATCTGTAAAGAACAAAGACTTCTCATAGTAGCTAAATTAAAGACTTCTCATATCAGTTAGAACAAAAAAAAGAAAACAGAAAAAAAAAGAAAAATGAGGGGGAGGGTAGGGGGAGTGGGGGTCAGGGGAGTTCATGTTTGCCATCTTATCAACACTATTGAGCGTAACTTTGCTCGACATATGAAATCTTAACATCTAGATATCTTCAGGAGTGGAGGCAGCGTCTGTACATACCTGGCTGAGCATGGTATATATTGGTCAGGGTATAATAAATATCCTGATTGATCTCACTATACTAAGAAATATAGAGTAATAAATGTGAGAGGGTGGATGTTAAGGAGCAAAATGGATTTGTGGATATCCTACGGTGGGTTAAAAGTAAAGGAATCCGGGGTGGGGGGTATTTTAAGTTGGCCAAGAGAGTTGGTGAGATCGTCAAGTACCATTTCGTGTAGCGGAATGGGTGCATTATATCCATTAGTGCCTGTGGAGCGAATGTAGCTTCGATGTATTTTCTCCATCTTTTAAAAAAACGGGAAGTCGATCGGAAATTAAGGGTGATGATGTCCAATCTCTCTAGATGAAAAAGTGAGGCCAAGGCCTTTTTAAACACTGTTAGGGTAGGTGGAGTCGCTGATATCCAGTGAGATATAATAGTCCTGCGAGCCACTAAAAGACACAGGTGAGCCCAATGTGGAATATCTTGTGAGACCCTCGTTGGCGATGAGGGTGAAGGGGGTATGCTAAACAGGCATAATAGGCGGTCCTTAGTACACTGAATTTTGTGGACCTCGTTGATGTAAGTGATCACCTTAGCCCAATAAGCATCAATCTTGGTACAGTCCCAGAGCCTATGTAGCAAGGTGGGGCGAGGTAGGTTACACCAGGAACATTGCGCTTGGGTGGGGTCCGCCTTGTTGAAGCGAAATGGAAAATAAGCCCTGTGAATGATCTTGAATTGCGTTTCCCTCCAAGTTTCGGAAGTGGTAAGATTGCGGACAGTTTTGTATTCCTCAAGGATTTTTTCTGGCAGAGACTCGTCTTCTAATATGTGTGACCACTTTTGAAAGGGTTTGAGAGCATATTTCCATGTTTGATGTTGTATGAGACAGGAGTAAATATTGGAGATGGAGTAATTATTGCTTTTGAGGAGAGTATCAATGCAGGATGTTTCAAGTGGATTGGTATTGGGACCAGAGCATGATTTGAGATAGTTGATGAGTTGGTGATGGAAAAAAACATGAGTTGGTGGTAGGGAGTACTCCCGCATCAGGGTTTGATAGGGTTTGAATTTGCCAGGCTTGTTGAGATAGAAAGACGAGACATCAGTGAGGCCTTTAAGTTTCCATTGGCCAAAAGCTTTATGGATGATAGATGGAAGAAACATAGGGTTGCCTTGTATTTTGAGGTACTTGGAGATGCTGGATGGCAGTTTAAGCAGCTTTCTTACTTCTCTCCAAGCAATGACCGTATCCTTAATAAGTACACTTGTTTTGAGGTGGGGGGGTAATGCATTGGGATTGGAATGGAGGATGGCAGAAAGGTCATATGGGTGCACCATAGCCTCTTCTAAGGATAAGTTAGAATATTTAGAACCTCCAGTTAACCAGTCTAGGCCCTGTCTAAGTAAACATGCCAGGTTGTAGAAGCACATGTTGGGCAGTCCCGCCCCGCCCTCGCCCTTCGGGAGACATAGTTTCTGCAGCGCTATGCGAGGTTTCTTGCGAGACCATATGAAGGCAGTTAGGGCCTTCTGGAGTTTTTGGATATCTGAATGTTTAATTAGAAGAGGTTTGGTCTGCATTGGGTAAAGCAAGCGTGCAAAAGATACCATTTTGAAAAGGTGGCATCTCCCAAAGAGCGAGAGAGGTAGGGTCCCCCAAGCCTCCAACTCCTTCACAATTTTGGCTATCAAAGGGGGGTAATTCAATGAGTACAGAGAGGATGGTTCACGTCCTATTTTAATACCCAAGTATGTAATATGTTGGTTGGCTATGGCCAGGGGGGATAGGTGTTTCCATTTACTGGAGAGATGGGGGTGCAATGGTAGGATCTCACTCTTATCGAAATTAATTCTGAATCCCGAGCAAAGTCGGAAATCTGTGAAAAGTTGTTTGAGTCTGTCAAAGTCTGCTATAGGGTCGGTGGAGAATAATAGTATGTCATCTGCAAATAGTGCCTAACGAAGAGTGTGGTTCTCCAGAGTGATGCCACTGATTCCATCAACTGAATTTAACATTCTGGACAGGGGTTCGATTGCTAGATTGAACAGGAGTGGAGACGGGGCAGCCCTGTCTCGTTCCTTTTGTTAATGGAATCGTGTCTGAAATAAAATCAGGGGTAACAAGACGTGCGGTAGGGGATGCGTACATTTGTAGAAGGAATCGCATAATCTGGCCTGAGAATCCAAATTGTGTCATCACTCTAAAAAGCCAGGAGAAACTGATGTTGTCAAAGGCTTTTTCCGCGTCTAAGGACATGATGGCAATGTCTTGGTTAGGGTGGGTTTTAGCATATTCCAGAGCCATTAATACTTTGCGAATGTTTAGGGTAGCTGATCTCCCCAAAACAAAGCCAGATTGGGCTGGGTGTAATAAAGATGGCAGTAGGGGAGCTAGACGTGACGCAATTATTTTGGATAAGATTTTGACATTGACATTAATTAACGATATCGGTCGGTATGATCCCGGTAATAGGGGATCTTTCCCTTTCTTAGAGATTAGTTTGATGTGGGCCTGTGTTCCCGTAGGAAGATAGGACCCTCCGTCCCACATGGCTGCCTATACATGTTTTAAGGTATCTGGAATAAATTCCCTGGTCATTTTATAAAATTCGGCGGTGTATCCGTCGGGTCCTGGGGCTTTGGCCGAGGCCATGCCTTTGATCGTATATCGGATATCGTTGACAGTAATGGGGGCATTAATTGTCTCCAATTGTGTGTGGTGGAGTTTGGGCAGACGTATTTTGTCAAGCAGAGAGTCAGTAGTAGGTAAGTCAGTCGGGTCAGCTTTGTATAGATTAGTGTAGTATTCCACAAGTAGGTTGCTAATCTCAGCTGGGGAGGTGACCAGAGAGCCTGTCATAGCTCTAAGAGCAGAGATACGGGTAGGACGTCTAGGTCCTGAGCACATCTTGGCCAGGAGCCTGCCAGCCTTGTTGCCAAATCTATGGAAATGTAGCTGAGAGTATGATGTTTTGACCACTTCATGTTGTTCTGCCCAGAGGTCAAAGGTGCTTTTAGCCTATCTCCATTTTTGTATGTTCTCTATGGTGCGGTTTAATGTAAGCTGTTCATGTGCCAAGCGCAAGGCTTCGCTTGACTGACTATATTGTTGCTTGGCTCTTTTTTTGAACTGAGCTGTGTATGAAATTATCTTACCCCGTAAGAAGGCCTTGCCTGCTTCCCAGAAGAGGTTAGGGTCTGTAATGTGAGCTCCATTAGTGGAGATGTATTCCTCCCAGGCGCAGTATAGTGTATGTTGGAAGTCCTCATTGTCAACTAGATAGGAGGGGAAGCGCCAAGTAGGGGAGGGAGATGAACGAGCCGTTTGGTTTAGGTGTACCACAATTGGGCTGTCGTCTGAAATCACTGCGTCTTGTATGTCTGGTGCATTTATTACGGAGCTTAGAGCCGGGGAGGCAAAAAAATAGTCTATTCGTGAGAACGTATTGTGCGGGGGCGAAAAAAGTGTTTTCCCGATCCGTCGGGTGCATCAAGCGCCAAACATCCACAAATTGCATGGAGGCGACGGATTGTGACAGAAGGGTAGATGCAGATGGTGGGGGGGTACGAGTATGTGTTCTATGTGCAGGGGGGCCTGTGCGATCAGCTAGGGAGAACATGACTGAATTAAAATCCCCACCCATTAGGTGTAACGTCTCTGGGGTAGTTAGCACCCATTTCACTAAATCTTGAAAGAAGGAGGTGTCAGGAGAGTTAGGAGCATAGATGTTAGTAAGTGCTACAGGTTTATCGTCTATAGTCAGATGTAGAGTCATTTTCCTTCCTTCCGAGTCAACCTTGACGTCCCTCACAGTGTGTTGTAAATTCTTGTGCAGAAGGATAGCGGCACCCGCTTTACGGCCTACTGCCGGTGAACCATGAACAGAGCCCACCCACATTCTACGAAGACGTTGCAGGTCGTCTGCAGCCAGATGTGTCTCCTGGAGTAGAGCCACATCAGTCCGGAGACGCCGCGGGTGTCTGAGGATGGCCATGCGTTTGTTTGGGGAACGCAGCCCCTCAACATTCCACGAGACAAACTTTAGGTGACTCCCATCTGTAGACTGTGACATGATTGGTAGTTAAAAGTGGTTTGGTTTAGGGGTTTGTAGAAGAACCCCTTTGTAGATGTGCTATCTACCTTTTGGGAGCCACCAAAGCACCGCAGAACCCTTGAAGACATATGAACTAGGTTGGCAAACATGAACTTAAACTTATCTAAGCAGCAGTAAATTATAAACATTAATAAGGCAGAGTATTGGGTAAGGAAATACAGAACGTGCCATGTGGACTTCTCTTTTTTTCACATGAGGTCTCACCTATCTAGCATAGCTCCCATTAACTGCCAGCTCCTCATTTAGGGGCAGGGTGTTAGCAACGGGGGGTGAGGATTGGGAAGGTAGGGGAAAGGAAAGGGGGATAAGGGGGGGGTGGGTACAGGATAGGAAGGGAGGGTAGTCTGGAAGGGATCCCCTGAGGAAGCAGTGCAGGTTTAAGCTAACAAATGGCGAGGTAGGCTAAACACAGGGGAAGGCCCCTCTCTATAGATTAAACTAAACAAACCAAAAGATAGAAAATACAAAAAACAAAAACATTGCAGGTGTCCCTGAAAAGGAAGGTCCCCCAGGTAGTGGGAGGCCATCTCCGTTATTGAGTTGCATGACCATAAACCGGAAATGCATAACTTTTAGCAACAGGCTGGTAAGGGTAGTGCTCCATAGAGAGCATGTACGGCAGTTTCTAGAGGCATCAAAAGTACCTTTGTCTTAAGGAGAAAAATTAAGAAAAGAAAAACATATAAGATGGGTTGATACTACCCGTTAGTAGATGGCGAGGTGAGAAGGGTGGTGATGTGAAGTCCTTCAACGATTCCCAGAGCGATCTTCCTGGTTGGTGAAACGACTGCGTTTGTATGGAGGTTTGGTCGGGCTTCGAGGGTGCTTAGGGGGTCCATACGCGTGCTGAGAAGAAGACGATGGTGAGCCCTCTGCTGTGGCGCTGTGTTCCATTTCGGAGCTTCTATTGGCTAGGTAGGTTTCCGTCTCTTCAGGTGTATTAAAGGTGAGTTGTTCCCCTTCAGGCGTTTGGACGTGGAGGACAGCCGGATAAGCTAGGGAGAATCGGATTTGATCGTGGTGCAGAGTGGAGCATACCGAGGAGAATGCCTTGCGTTGTTTCATTACCTCTATGGAATAGTCCGCAAAGAGCAGCAATTTCGCGCCATCCACCACCAGTGAGCGCGTGCGACAAAATTTTTGCATTATGGCGTTTTTGTCAGCATAGTTCAAATATTTCACTATCACATGCCGAGGTTTAACGCGTGTGTCAGAGTGTTGACCCATACGATGCGCCCGTTCAACAGTGCAGGGTATGCGGAGGCCAAGTTGCTCTGGGATGGTTTTTGCACATATATTTGTAAGGTGGGAGGCCGGGATCGACTCTGGCAAGCCAATTATGCGCAAGTTGTTCCTTCTTGAGCGATTTTCTAAATCGTCCAGCTTGTCCCATATGTCTCTGTGCGAGGCATTGATGCGTGCAAGTGCTGCAGATGAGGCTGTGCAGTCATCTTCAAGTATGGATATTCTCTCCTCCACCTGAGTGATGCGTTGGGCCTGAGCCTGAAGCTCTATGTGCAGCTGCTCCAGCCCTCTGTGCACCGCTGCGTCCACAGTGGCTGTTAGGGATGGTCCCAGAAGTTGCACTACAGCCTGGGCAATGTTGGAAGGGGATGTGGGGTCCGTCTCTGCCATAGCAAGGGTAGGGGGAGGTTGTGGCTGCAGCTGAGGCCTCTCTGCTGTGTTCGGAGCGGCCGCCATCTTGGCTGTGTCGGCCGCTTTGTCTCCCGCCGGAGGAGCTGTGGAGGGGGGCGAGGACAGCGCCCGAGCATAGGACCGCTCCACGAAGCGATCCATGTCTGCCTGGGATAGAGCAGAGGCAGTAGGGGTTCCCCCTGGAGCTTTGGCCGAATTAAATGCCAGTTTAGTGAGGAGCTGTGCGGGAGCTGAAGCTGCTCACCTCCTCCTCATGTGGCGCCGGAACCGGAAGTCGGGACATGAGTTTTTACTGTGTGGGGAAATGTATGTGGGAAAGGTGTTTTGGGGACACTATTTAGGGGACACTGTGACGGTGATCAGTGTGTAAAAAGCTGTAAAAAACAGCTCATACTCATTGATCACGGGCTGGCTTCAGCGATCTGTTCTCCTCTCCTCACTGACAAGTTCCATGTGAGGAGAGCCAATGGTCCAGCAACCAGCTCTCTGTTTACATCACATGATGGCTCTTATTGGACACAGCCTTCATGTGATCAGGATTGCCAATCACAGAGCCCTCCTGCCGATGGGAGATACGCCATATCCGGGTGACACAAGTGCGCAATCCCCCTCCTTCTGAGGGACATTCCTAAACGTCCACTCAGAAGGAGGAAGTGCCCACCCGGCTGTATATGTGCAGTGGCGGGTGGGAGGTGGTTAACCACTTGCCGCCCGCCATATAGCAAAATGACGGAGGCAAAGTGGTTTAAATCTCCTGACCGAACGTCATATGATGTGATCAGGATATTAAGCCGCTGCGCGCCCCCGGGGGCACGCATCGCGGCGATCGTTGTTGCAGTGTGTCATACTGACACACCACAACTCCGATCTAGGTAAAGAGTCTGACGGAGACTCTTTACCACGTGATCAGCCATGTCCAATCAAGGCTGATCACGAAGTAAATAGGAAGAGCCGGTGATCGGCTTTTCCTCACTCGCGTCTGACAGACGCTAGTAAAGGAGAGCCGATTGGCTGCTCTTCTGACAAGGGGGTCCGTGCTGTTTGTTTATCAGCACAGCCCCCCCTCAGATCCCACCCAGGACCACCAGGATGGTCATTCACACTGGACCACCAGGTATGCCCCCTAGACCCTCAGGGAAATACTAATCTGTGCCCAGGCAGCTGCCAATCAGTGCCCACTCACAATGCCTACCACTGCCATTGCCACCAGGGATGCCTATCAGTGCCACGTATCAGTGCCCATCAGTGCCACGTATCAGTGCCCATCAGTGCCCAGCAGTGCCCCCTATCAGTGTCCATCAGTGCCCAGCAGTGCCGCCTATCAGTGCCTATCAGTGGCACCCATAAGAACCCATCTTTGCAGCCTTTCAGTGCCCATCAGTGTCGCCTATCAGTGCCCACCAGTGCCACCCAGTGCCACACATGAGTGCCCATCAGTGCCGCCTATCAATGCCCATCAGTGCTGCATATCAGTGCCCCCTACCAGTGCCTATCAGTGCCCGCTCATTGGTGCCACCTCATCCGTGCCGCCTTATCAATACCTGTCAGTGCCGCTGTCACGGAACATCCCACAATCCGCTTGAGTGTTTCCGTCAGTATACCACTTCCTCTCAGTCTGAATCTAGATATCAGATATTCCAACCACTCCCAAGCATAAAACAAGACGAGACTTGCTTAGTTGCTAACATGGACTAACTTTTATTAGAACCAGAATACAAGACTTTATACAACGTTAGAGGAGCTTCCCTCCTCCTACTCATATTACTCTAACAATACACCTGTAACAAATAAACATGAGCTAATTAACTAATCCTTTATACAGCCTAGGTGACTGAGACATGACCTTTTGCCCAGACTTGTGGTCACCAAGCTTCATACGGTAACAGAGTTAATTATCATTGACACTGATGGGCATTTTCTCACAATAGCAGGAGCTCCAATAGGAGCTGGGCCGTCTCCTACATTGTATAGAGGACAATGTGATCAGCTCACGCAATTAACATGTTGAGTTCAGAATCAATCAAACCAAGAATAGTCTCTACATACATCCTGGGAGATATTGTGGACAAATATTACTGTCCCATTTTAAGTAGTCCAAGAAATATTTTCTCACTCACCCTGTGCCAGGATAGCACAGGGTGACTTAGTCATAAGAGGTGTATGGGGAGCTGAAACAAGGGCATTCCCTACTTTCCAAGGGATTCTGAGTTCCACGGGCCCTTCCGTCACATCTCTCCCCTTTCGGCAGAAGACTAACACAGGAGGAGACCCCAGACGGGTTGACTCCGAAGTTAATCAGTAGTTCCAGTCCTCTAATGCCTGTACCCACACAGTACCGCAAACAAATTGTTCCAAACAAAGCATTACTCACCCAGCCAACCTCTGCCTCTCTCAGAGGACATATCTTCCGCTGGGGAGAGGCCTGGACTGGCCCTTCTCCCTGGAGTTCTCTTCTGCCGCTGGAGAGAAGACAGGGTGACTGGGCTCACTCCGTCATGCTGTTGGGGGATCTGGGCCGACTGCCCAGCATCCCTGGGGTATACAGGTGGAGACTGAAGTCCCATCCACCTTCACAGGAAATCCATCCTCTCTTAGTTGAGGGCAGAGTCCAGCAGTACTCGGCCCTGTTGCCAGCCTTTCTGCTGGAAACCCCACACCATCTGCTCCGGCTAACTGTTGGGGAGGGAGGCCGACTGCCCCGCCTCCCTGGAACTCTGTAGTTGTTGCCAGTGCTGGGCAGAGGTTGGTAGCACTCTGCCCGGTTGCCAGTGCTTCAACTGGGGAAGTTCCTTGTAACTCCACAGATACTGCTGTTGGTGCTGAGCAGAGCACAGTGAAGTTTGGCCCCAATAGCAGCTCTTCTGCTGGAGGCTCATCAGGTTGTTCTTCCTCAGCAGAAAAGTCTATTAAATCCCCTACCTCTATAACTGGTGCCTGGGGATAGAGATTCACCATCTCCTGTCCATGGAGCTCAGAAGATGCTATCAGTGCTGGGCAGAGGTTAGCAGAGCTCTGCCCTGTTGTCAGCACTTCAGGTTTAGGGACGGCAATCTCCAGATTTTCCACTGCCGATTCTCTGGCATGCTGCTGGACAGGCACATTCCTCCATCCAAGATCATCCCATGCAGAAACAGGAGCATCAAGGTCAGTCAGCACTTGCTGCATCTGCCATAAGACCTCCGCTTCCATAGCTGCTGGGGCAGGTTGGCAAAGCACACTATTACTCTGCCACATTGCCGACTCTTCAGCCAGGATTTCAGAGTTCTCAACTGCTAATTCCTGATAGTCCCAGGCAAAGGGAGTCCAGCCCTGGCACTGAGCAACGTCTAGCAGCCGTTTGTAGGCGATCTCCAGCTCCCATTCCTGAACGGCCAGAAACTCCAAATCTTCCTGTGCCCAGTGCACTTCCGAAATGTTCAGTAGCCCTTCTCTGAAATCCATGATTTCATCCACCCGCCACTCCAAATCACTCCCAAAGTTAGGGTCCCCTGTCAGCTTCACATACAACAGTCCCAAGCCGCCGTAGCTTAAGCCTTCTGTTGGGCTGTCATCCACTATCCAGGGACATGCTTGGGATACATGCCACCGATGGGCTCTGTAGCTCTCATCCAGCTTCATCTCTGCCCAGACCAGCCTGCTTAATTAAGCTGTCTGCTTCTTGTGCAGTGTTTCTCCCAAAAACCGCACCCGCAATCCGTACTGCAACCAGTACCTTTCCTGGATGGAGGGGAAAACTTTTCCCTGGTGTCACTGCTCACGGGCTAGCACTTCTTTCCAGAGTTTGCAGCGAATAGAATCACACCATCCCAGCAGGACCTGCTCTGATACTGGTCCTCTGTGCTGTATCTGCATCTCTCACAACCTCCTTCTGAATTCCTTCTCCATGGCAGCTGGTATTTGTACCTCTCCTCTCCTCTCCTGCTATCTGGACCTTGGATCCAGATGGAAGTTTGGATGTCCCAGACTGCAGGAAGTGTCCCGTTGCTTGCCACCAATGTCACGGAACGTCCCACACTCCGCTTGAGTGTTTCCGTCAGTATACCACTTCCTCTCAGTCTGAATCTAGATATCAGATATTCCAACCGCTCCCAAGCATAAAACAAGACGAGACTTGCTTAGTTGCTAACATGGACTAACTTTTATTAGAACCAGAATACAAGACTTTATACAATGTTAGAGGAGGTTCCCTCCTCCTGCTCATATTACTCTAACAATACACCTGTAACAAATAAAAATGAGCTAATTAACTAATCCTTTATACAACCTAGGTGACTGAGACATGACCTTTTGCCCAGACTTGTGGTCACCGAGCTTCACACAGTAACAGAGTTAATTATCATAAGTACAACCACAGGACATTTTCTCACAATAGCAGGAGCTCCAATAGGAGTCGGCCCGTCTCCTACATTGTATAGAGGACAATGTGATCAGCTCACTCAATTAACATGTTGAGTTCAGAATCAATCAAACCAAGAATAGTCTCTACATACATCCTGGGAGATATTGTGGACAAATATTACTGTCCCATTTTAAGTAGTCCAAGACATATTTTCTCACTCACCCTGTGCCAGGATAGCACAGGGTGACTTAGACATAAGAGGTGTATGGGGAGCTGAAACAAGGGCATCCCCTACTTTCCAAGGGGCCCTCCCGTCACAGCCGCCTTATCAGTGCCCATCAGTGAAAGAGAAATCTTGCTTATTTACAAAAATTTTTAACAGAAACAAAAGCAAAACTTATTTTTTCCCTCCCCATCTTTCAGGACAGCCACATTGAGAGACCTTGGCTCCTCCTCTTCCTTGGAAACACTGCGCCAGCCCCCATAAATTTACACGTCCCCTGCCAGCCTCAGTTATTTGTGTTTCCCCCGGTGGGGAGACACTGCGTCAAGAACCAGGCCTAAGCAGTCAGGGAGACTGGGGGCTATATTTTTAAAAGAAGTCACTAACTAAGAGACAGGGGTCCCTGGGGCAGCGGCAGGCTACTTACCGGCCGCATCTCGTCTGCCTCCCCCACTTCGCCGAGTGCTGGTGGAAGTCTGGGGGGGGGCCCTCTTTCACAGCCACAGGGCTGTTTGCAGGAGGCATCTCTGTCCCCCCTGTACAGGGTACAGGCCGCAGTGGAGCTGAGCGGGCCGGACGGCAGGTGACGTCATTTCTGGCGGGGGCAGAAGTGTGTCCTTTGACCCGCGACTTCCGGTTCCGGGTCACGCGTTGCTGATAGAGGGCTGGGCACAGGCTGGAGATGAGTTGTTCACTGCATAGGCAGTGTGAAGACTCCACAAGGTAAGGGTCCCCTTGGGAAGGGTTCCCCCTCTACCTAGGCTCTCCCTCCCCCCTTATGGTTCCTGTAGTGGGGGGAGGGAAAGGAACCCCTCTAGGTGGGCAGAGGGGGGAGACCAAGTCCCTCATTTTTGAGGAGGAACTTGACTCTCAGCATGGTTGTATTTCTGTGGGAGGTTTTGTGGGGATATTGATTGGTGTTTGTTTTTTTCATGTTTTTCAGAAATCTTCTGAGAAAAAACCCCAGCATAGCTCTAAGAGAAAGTGTGCCTCCTGTAGGGTTTCCCTAGGGGAGGCGTGGAAAAAGGTCCTATTCAAGGACTGTATTGATGCACTAGTTAATGAACGAGCATCTGATCAGGAGTCAGGGTTAGCAGCATCAGTCAAGGAATTGTCCTCAACTTTCCAATCTTTTAAAACCCTGTTTGAAGGGTTATAGGTTCCCCTTAAACCCTCACCTGCATTGCAGAAAACAACCCCGCTTTTGGCACAGGACTCTGCATCTTCCCATCCTGGGGCCACTACTTCAGCAGAAGAAGTGGCGGGCACTTCCAGAGAGGAAGTTAGGAACCAGACAGTGCTACCTCTGGTTCTCAGGACGAATCGGAGGGGGAGAGTAGGGACGGGGAGTGCAGAAGGCCCTCAAGGTACAAGTTGTCCCTTGATGAGGTAGAGGACCTCCTAGGGGCTATCTACACCACCCTGGGTATCCAGGACAAAAAAACCCTATCTCTCCATGACCAGATGTATAGTGGCTTAAAGGAACAGAAAAGAAAAGTATTTCCTGTTCATGAGGTCCTAATAGATACGGTCAAAAAAGAATGGCAGGATCCCGAACGGAAACCCTTCTTTTCTGGGTCTCTAAAAAGAAGATTCCCTTTTGGACGCAGCATTCTCGCAAGTGTCCAGACACACAGATCTGGCCTTCGAGGATCTGGGAGCTCTGACAGATACCATGGACAAGAGAATTGATTCCCTGTTAAAAAAGACCTGGGAATCAACTCTAGGTAATCTGAAACCAGAGATGGCAGTCACGGTGGTGGCCCGAAACCTTGAGCACTGGCTTACACAAATCCAGGCTCATATTGACGCAGGTACGGCAAAGGAGACTATTTTGTTGTCTTTTCCAACAATTCTAAAGGGAGTAGCATATATAGCGGATGCTTCGGCCGAGTCAGTGCGCATGTCAGCCAGGACTGCTGCACTTGCCAACTCGGCCAGAAGAGCCCTCTGGCTCAAAACATGGCCAGGCGACAATGCCTCAAAAATTAAACTTTGTGGCATTCCGCTGACCGGTGATCTGCTCTTTGGCCCAGGTCTAGAGACAGTGTTAGACCATACCACCGATAAAAAGAAGGCGGTCCCAGTGAAACGAAAGACCCCGAATCAACCTAAGAGGGGGTTTCTTCCACAAAAGAGAAGGCCTCCCAAGACTCAGGAGAAAAAGACTTGGAGCCAAAGGGGTAAGGGCAAAGGAGGAGAGATTTTTCGCCCTCCTGAGCAGCCCAATAAGGCCCAGTGACTCAGGGGTCACAGTGGGGGGAAGATTGTGAGCCTTCCTTCCACAATGGGAAGTAATCTCCCCCAACCATTTTATACTGGGGATCATACGAAGGGGGTACTGTCTAGAATTTACAGAGCCCCCTCCATGTTGAAGCTTAATAACGCTTCTTCCCAGGTGTACGGCAAAGCAGTAGCGTGCCTTCAGAGCAATCAGCAGGTATCAATACGGGTGGCCATGTCAACCCTACTAAGGCCTACTAACCTCTGCCATCCTGGCAATCCAGTGGGCAGGCCTTCACTTCCGTCCCCTGCAGGCACTAATTCTAAAGGTGTGGGACCACAGCCAGGAGTCTTTAGACACTCTGCTTTCAATCCCTCCTCGGGTCAAAAGGTCCCTCTGGTGGTGGAGGAAACAGACAAATCTGTCACAGGGGCGCCTGTGGATCATTCCAGTATACAGAGTGATTACTACAGACGCAAGTGACAGAGGCTGGGGGGCACATCTGGGACCTCGGTTGGCAGAGGGGACATGGGAAAAGGAGGAGCTCAAAAGGTCCTCCAACTGGAAAGAACTAAAAGCAGTTGGGCTGGCACTCAGAGCTTTCAGGGAAGACCTACTGGGACAACATATCCAGGTTCAGTTAGACAACTCTTCAGTCATTGCTTATATAAACAAGCAAGGGAACAAGAGAAGCGGGGTTCTGTTAAACCTAGCCACAGAGATCCTCAGCTGGGTGTAAGCCAATGCTCTGTCCCTTTCAGCAGTGTTTCTGAAGGGAGAGGAAAACATAGTGGCCGATTTTGTCAGCCGGACACAACTGAGAGAGGCCGACTGGGTACTCAATCAGGAGGTTTTCGATCTCATAGTCAGGAGATGGGGCCTCCCAGAAGTAGACCTATTTGCCTCAAGAAGTAATACAGACAATAAGACCCCGTATTTCTTCTCTCTCAGCAGGTGGGAAAACGCGCTAGGGGTAGACGCCCTGACACAAAGCTGGCACTTCAGACTTTGCTACGCCTTCCCACCTCCGGTGCTTCTGCCAGCAGTTCTAAGAAATTCCAGGTAGAAAACACCACACTAATTTTAGTGGCTCCCTACTGGCCCAAGAGAGCTTGGTTCTCGATCCTCGGTCGGTTTGCAGCCGAACCTCCCTGGCTCCTTCATCGCAGGGCCCAGGGATCTCCTATCGCAGGGCCCAGTTCTCTGTTCCCAGGTAGACCGCTGGTACTTAGCCGCCTGACATCTGAAGAAGAGATTCTAAGAAGCAAGGGCTTTTCCGAACAACTGGTATCCACCCTTCTTGATAGTAAAAAGGAAGAGACACACCAAATCTACCAAAAGGTTTGGGGGCGCTTTAGAGCTTGGTGCCCTGAAAACTCTTTTAAGGTGCATAGTCCTATAGCAGTCCTGGAGTTTCTGCAATGCGGAGCTGATAAGGGGTTAGCCATCAGTACCCTTAAAAGCCAAGTGTCAGCGCTTAGCGCCTACCTAGAGAAATCCCTGGCCACCAACTCCTGGGTGGTCAGGTTTTTCAGAGCCCTTTCAAGACAGAGACCAGTGCGGGGTCCTTCCTTCCCTAAGTGGGACCTTTCCCTGGTCTTACAGGTTTTGACGGAACCCCCGTTCGAGCCTTCTAAAGGACCTAACATATAAGGCTGTTTTTTTGGTGGCTGTAACCACAGCCAGGAGGGTCAGTGAAATAGAGGCCCTTTCAATCAGACCTCCCTTTTGTGTTATGTTTTCGGATAGAGTAGTTTTTAAGACTGACCCAGCTTTTTTACCGAAGGTGGCTTCGAAATACCATAGAAGCCAGGAGGTAATTTTGAGAACTTTTTGTCCTAATCCCTCAAGTGAAAGGGAATTTAGGTTTCACACTTTAGACGTATCCTACCTTATGTAGAGCTGACAAAGGGTTTTAGAAAGTCAGACTCACTCTTTATTTATTTTTGCAGAGCAAGAAAGGGACAGAAGGCGTCTAGACGCACCATTGCCAGATGGCTTAGAAGCAAAAGCAAAAGGTATTGCAAGCTGTTGTCCCACCCTACGTGGTAAATGCTCGTCTATGCTCTCAATGTGCTCGTCTACCCACCCAAATTTTTGGGGGGTCTTGAGCAAGACCTAAAAAGGGGCACAATAGTAATATGATAGTATGTTATTAATGTGTTCTTGTGTCTCCCCAGCTAACCGGAGGTGCTCTAGAAAATACCGAGGCTGGCAGGGGGAGGTGTAAATTTATGGGGGCTGGCGCAGTGTTTCCAAGGAAGAGGAGGAGCCAAGGTCTCTCAATGTGGCTGTCTTGAAAGACTACTGGAAAAGACGTTACCGTAAGCGTAACTTTAATTTTTCAAAATTTTCGTTTTTTTTAAATTTGTTTAGCAAAAAATAAAAACCGCAGAGGTAATAAAATACCACCAAAAGAAAGCTCTATTTGTGGGAACAAAATTATAAAAATTTAGCGTGGGTACAGTGTAGCATGACCGCGCAATTGTCAAACTGCAACAGCACTGAATTGTCTGGTCTCGGCAATATAGATAAAACTCAGTGAAAATTTGCCTGGTTCACCACCTTCAGCATTCTGCAGAAGCAATGGGAAGTAATTCATTTATTGGAGGTAATACTACTCCCAGTAAATGATCACTTCCTGCTGTATAGGGTGCAGAGCGTCAGTTGATATCCCGGGAGACATCAATAGGATTGATTGATTCCAGCTTACCCTGACACATTATAAGACACTATTGTTTTTTCTTTCCTTTAGCAGGCCTTTTCTATGCTCACCTTCAGCGTGGGGCTCCCTCGGTACGGCGGCAGCATTTATCCTGGCAGACCTACCTCGTTCTCCCCTTCCCCTCCCCCATCTTCTAGAAGATACAGGTAGGCAATCGCACTGTGATAGCCAAGATGCACATGCATGTAATTTCAATAAATGAATCCATATTTTCTGTACTCATGTTCTGATCTAACATACAACTGTTGTTATATGTTTTTCGCTAGAAGGCAGTGTAAGTGATCAGCATCCCCTGAGGAAGCCCGACAGATGGGCGAAACATGTTGGGAAGTAAATCGTTTTTGCTGTGTTACTGCATCTGCAACTAAATACATGTGCCACTTCCATATATAAATCTCCCTTTTACATTTTTATGTGAAAAAAAAATATATTTTTATTGTATTTTCTTAATAAAGTAAAAGTCTTTTTATACAAAAATATTTGATATCTATTCAATTAATGTGCACCCTAAAAATCCCCACTCTCTTTGGTTCTAAAAATTCTTTTTCGGGATGTGGTGCTAGAAATTAAACTTTGGCTCATGCTCATATAAATTTGTTAGGATTGGAGAGCTTCAAGACGCTTTAAGTTTAGCCTCTTTAAATTTAGCTTGGAGCTGTCATTTGTCTTTTTTTTTGGCATAACAACTTCTCGCCCGTCATGTAACACAATGATGGTCGGGCGGTGGCTTGAAGATCCTAAATGGACGTCATATGATGTCCTGTTGGAAAGCGCAGTTCGCAGGGCCGTGAAGCGGCACGACCAGTCCAGGGGACACAGCCGACGTCTGATTAAAGTGCTGGCTCACTGCCGGTACCGTATGACCGCTGTGACCAATCACAGCAGGTCACATGACAGTTGTACACAATGGTTGGCTTCCTTTCATGGCATCCATTGTGTACAACTGTGTTGCTAGCTGTGATTGCTCAATTTGATCACATGGTACAGACAGGGCCAATCACAGCTTATTTGTACCATGTGATTAGCTTTGACTAATCACAGCTAATCACAAGAAAACAAACTGAATCTGTTTCATTCAGTAAAATACTTGCATATAGCAATGTAATTCACTGCTATAAGTAAACATATTGTGTAAAAATAATAAAATAAATCTATAGTAACAAATCTATAGTACTATGAAAACATTATATTGCTCTAGTGTGTGTTAAACAATAAAAAAATAAATGTAATCAAAAATACTTTTTTTTTTTGTTCTGTCACCAATCAGTGTCCCTGATCACCACCACCCCTGTATATAATGACACTGTGCTGGGCTGGTGACAGTATGTTAAAAAAAATCAGATTTTTTTTCTTCGTTTTCCATAAAATTTTGACAAAAAAATGACAACTTAAAAAAACTTGTCAAGCCTCTTACTAAATACCTTGGACTGTCTACTTTCCAAAAAATGTGGATATTTGTACTGTCCTGGTATTTTAGGGCCTCAAGAAATGAGATTGGCCGTCAGTACATTGGGACTGATCGATTTTTTTGTGGACTCTAAAACTTTCCTACAGACTAAATAATATACACTGATTTGGGTTTTTCTTTACCAGAGAAATGTAGCAGAATACATGTTTGGCCTGAATTTATGAAGAAAGATTATTTATTTGCAAAATTTTATAAACAGAACATTTTTTATCTTTTTTCCTTTATTTAGCAAAACATAAAAGAAATAAAAACCCCAGTGGTGATTAAATACCACCAAAAGAAAGCTCTATCTGTCTCAAAAAAATTCTAAAAATGTCACCTGGATACAGTGTAGCATGACCGTGTAATTGTCATTCAAAGTGTGACAGCGCTGAAAGCTGAAAATTAGACTGGGCAGGAAGGGGGGAAAAGTGCCTGGTATTGAAGGGGTGAAAAAAAATTGTAAAATTGATGCAGGGTTCCCATCCCCCACAACATCCATTCCAGACACATCCTATGATTTGCTAAACATTATTTTCCTTAGTTTGAGATAAAGTACAAAAGGGTTCATCTTTATAGACACCAGGTCACCTATGGCAGATTTCCAGCACATGGTGTGACTTAGAATCTGCAGAGAAATATTCCGAAGAAATAAAGTAGCTCCCCATAATACTCAGCACTGAGGATTTTGTATAAATTCCCCGGCAGCTGAAGAGAAAAACTCACTCCAACCTGCAGAGATATCTGTTCCCGGTAGAACTTCACATTCACATAGTAGCAGAAGATGAGCGTTATTCGGCTCTACCCACACCATAGCTATGGGGGAGAATCTGTGACTATAAAGGAGGACAACCCTGACCTGTCAACAGTTGGAATCCTTAAAGCAGCCCAGTCCCTCGTAGTTTCTGGAGACCCATGGATTGTCTACAGTGACATTAACTATCAGGGGGCTTTTAAATGCTTCAAGGCAGGCAATTACAGCTCACTCTCATCGTGGGGCAATAAAATCAAGTCTGTGAGAGTGGTGAAGGACGGTCTACACTGATCCTGATGAAGACCTCCAGAGAACACCAATCCTGATGAAGACCTCCAGAGAACACCAATCCTGATGAAGACCTCCAGAGAACACCAATCCTGATGAAGACCTCCAGAGAACACCAATCCTGATGAAGATCCCCAGAGAATACTGATCCTAAAAGTCAACCTTTCAATCTTATTGGCTGAAATGTTTCCCGATTCTGCTGACCTTTCTCCAGCCGGACCTGATCAGAACCAAATCCCGATAAAATATGGACCTACAGGAAAAATGTTTTTTCCATTAATACAGGACTCCTTACTCTTTACCATTTTCTTTCATATATTTTCTATCACAGGGTTATAAAAATCTTGTCATTGCTTGAAGTAATACAGCCAAAATGATATGTTATCACAGTAGGGAGTGTTTATAAAAACAATTACAGCTGTTCATCAATTGAAACTGCATTCTGTGTGGATGGGGAGAAATTTGAATATTCTCAGGCTATATTTTATACAGATTGAATGTTATTTATTGAAAAATATGAATGTGAAATACCTCATTATGGCCACTAGATGGCACTGCATATCACAGGAATTAAGTATACTCCTCAGCACCATCTAGTGACCATAATGCAGTAATTTTGCCCAGTTTTTTTCAATGAATAGCATTCAATCTGCCAAGATCATGATTGGAGAACATTTGATTTTGCCCCATCATATAGCGAAATGTACAGGAAGTTTGAGTGATGAAATGGTATGGAAATTGTTCATAAATAGTCCCCAATGTTATTTTAATGAAGCAAAGTAAAGGGGATGACTAGGTGGGGTGTCACAGTGATGATCTGACAATGTTTCCTTCTCGGTGTCATCATCCAGACACTGCACTCACTCCATACACACACAGAGATCAGATCTTTGTAAAGATACAAATGTTTCCATTGGGGAATAGGAGATGTTTATTAGAAATGGAGGAGTGACTTGTATAGAGGATGTTGGTCTTCTTCTATCCCATCAATAATGACTTCTTTCCTGGGAACAATCTGTGATATGGACATTCCACACACACATTCCGGGAAGGTTGGTCAGTAAATCGGTTTTGTAGGATGAATGGATTTCAGTCATTGGATCTCTGGAATTGATCCATTGTACACATTCTGGAATTCCATTCATCTGATCACAGGAAAGTGACATTGATTAGCTGGAGGTTCATCAATAATCTTCATATTGATCAGATCAGATGTGTGATCTTCTCCTGTAACGTGGAAATCTTTCTTCTGCTTTTCTTTCTCTAAAAATAAATGTATTTGTATGGCGGTTATCTGTGTGTGTCTGTGTATGAGATATACTGGGCTGGGATATGAAGAATCCAGGGGGGGGGGGGACACACACAGAAGGACAAATACACACTCACATACACAATAAGGGTTATTTATGAAAGGCAAATCCACTTTGCACTACAAGTGCAAAGTGCACTTGGAAGTGCAGTCGCTATAGATCTGAGGGGGACATGCAAGGGAAATAAAAAACAGCATTTTAGCTTGTACATGATTGGATGATAAAATCATCAGAGCTTCCCCTCATTTCAGATCTTCCCCTCAGATTTCCAGTGACTGCACTTCCAAGTGCACTTTGCACTTGTAGTGCAAAGTGGATTTGCCTTTCGTAAATAACCCCTCTGTTGCTTTTCATTTTATGTAAAATCACTCAATCTTATTATTTAAAGTAGAATTCAAATTTCAATATACCCCATGTAGGTAAAAATAGTTATCTATGCACATAACCAAGTGTGCCCCCCCCCCCCCCCCCAAAAAAAAAAGAAGAAAACACCAAAGTCATCCATGTGTAATACAGAGATGATTACAGCACAGTGAGAGCAATGTATAGCTTCATCGAAAACACCAACCACTGTCCTTTTTTTTTTTTTTTTTATTACTAAAATGCACCATGCCATAGAAATGAAAATATGAGTGTTCAATTCCTAAATATCTCCATAAATACAACATGAGACACTGAAGAGATGTCACCACTTCTCTCCATTTCTCCTGCGTGGTGCAGGTTAGTAATTACAAAGGACGAGATCCCTGATGTTGTATCTATTATGTTTTGATGAAGCTATACATTATGCTCACTGTGCTGTAACTCCCCAAAATTATATATGGATTATTCTGTATATATACATACAGTATCTGACAAAAGTGAGTACACCCCTCACATTTGTGTAAATATTTTCTTCTATCTTTTCATGTGACAACACTGAAGAAATGACACTTTGCTACAATGTAAAGTAGTGAGTGTACAGCTTGTATAACAGTGTAAATTTGCCGTCCCCTCAAAATAACTCAACACACAGCCATTAATGTCTAAACCGCTGGCAACTAAAGTGAGTACACCCCTAAGTGAAAATGTCCGATGTCTTTACATTGTAGCAAAGTGTCATCTCTTCATTGTTGTCACATGAAAAAATAGAAGAAAATATTTACAAATATGTGAGGGGTGTACTCACTTTTGTCAGATACTGTATGTGTGTATATATATATATATATATATATATACACACACACACACGCACACGCACATGCACACGCACACACACACACACTATATTACCAAAAGTATTGAGACGCCTGTCTTTACACGCACATGAACTGAATTCCATTCAGAATTGCATATATTCTCTTCAAAATTCAAATGGGTTGCCCATATTTAAAAAGGGATAAAAGTCTATATCAAGTAACTATAGACCTGTTAGTGCAACTTTTATAGTCGAGAAAATACTGGAGAGTTTAATAAAAGACCACATAGACAAGTTCTTGCTGGAAAAAAATAGCATGGATTCATGAAAGACAGAGTTGTCAAACAATTCTGATTTATTTTTATGAAGAGGTAAGTAAAACCTTGGACAGAGGGGTGGCTGTGGACATGGTATACTTAGGCAGAGGGGGGACTGTGGATGTTGTATACTTGGACAGAGGGGTGGTTGTGGAAGTGGTATAATTGGAAAGAGGGGTGGTTGTGGAATACTTAGACAGTGGGGTGGCTGTGGACGGGGTGTACTTGTTCAGAGGTGTGGCGCTGGATGTGTTATACTTGGACAGAGGGATGGCTGTGGACATAGTATACTTGGACAGAGGGGTGGCTGTGGACGTGGTATACTTGGACAGGGGGGTGGCTTTGGACATGGAATACTTTTACTGAGGGGTGGATGTGGACGTGGTATACCTGGACAGAGGGGTGGCTGTGGACGTGGTATACTTGGACAGAGGGGTGGTTGTGGGCATGGTATACTTGGACAGAGGGATGGCTGTGGACGTGGTATACTTAGACAGTGGGGTGACTGTGGACGGAGTGTACTTGGTCAAAGGTGTGGCTTTGGATGTGGTATACTTGGACAGAGGGGTGGCTGTGGACGTGGTATACTTAGACAGTGGGGTGACTGTGGACGGAGTGTACTTGGTCAAAGGTGTGGCTTTGGATGTGGTATACTTGGACAGAGGGGTGGCTGTGGACGTGGTATACTTGGACAGGGGAGTGGCTTTGGACATGGTATACTGGGACAGAGGGGTGGCTTTGGACATGGTATACTTGGACAGAGGGGTGGATGTGGACATGGTATACTTGGACAGAGGGGTGGATGTGGACATGGTATACTTGGACAGAGGGGTGGATGTGGACATGGTATACTTGGACAGAGGGGTGGATGTGGACATGGTATACTTGGACAGAGGGGTGAATAAAGTAAATGGTGATTGCGCTGTGATAAGAGGGGAAGGAAGGAGGAGGGAGGGGAAGGGGCTAGGTCAAATGTATAGAGAGGTGAATGAAAAAAGAAAAAATTATACAAAATATAAAGGTATAATGAGCATAAGGGCTAGTATCATACTAGCACATAAAAATATCATGTAAATACTGAAACAGAAGAAAAGAAAAATCTCAGTGCAAAAGGGCTAGTACCATACTAGCACATGTGGTAACTCAGCAAATACTTATCAAAAGAAAAAATTGAATAAAATATATAAATCAAACAAAGTCCATGTGCATGAGGGCTAGTATCATACTAGCACATAAAAAAGTATGATACTAGCCCTCATGCACATGGACTTTGTTTGATTTATATATTTTATTCAATTTTTTTGTACCCACACTGTATTTGTCACTCATTTCATAGCTTTTTATACGTTTTAGGCTATTTTGTTTCTTCAGTTTATTTGGATTTAGTGCTCATTAGACTGCACTTTATTACATTTCATCACACTTTTATATTTTGCATAATTTTTCCATTTTGCCTTTTGGAACTGATGACTCATTGTTTGAGCACTTTGTACTACAAGGAGGTGGGACTGTTCACCATTTATTTATTTACTTGGAATCACCATTAAGTATTTGCTGAGTTGCCACATATGTGCTAGTATGGTACTAGCCCTTTTGCACTGAGATTTTTCTTTTGATAAGTATTTGCTGAGTTACCACATGTGCTAGTATGGTACTAGCCCTTTTGCACTGAGATTTTTCTTTTCTTCTGTTTCAGTATTTACATGATATTTTTTATGTGCTAGTATGATACTAGCCCTCATGCTCATTATAACTTTATATTTTGTATAATTTTTTCTTTTTTCATTCACCTCTCTATACATTTGAGCTAGCCCCTTCTCCTCCCTCCTCCTTTCTTCCCCTCTTATCACAGCGCAATCACCATTTACTTTATTCATACCACTTTTGTCTGTTTGGATCAGCCATTTAGGTGTTGCAGCAGTGCCCCTTAGCATAGGTATTTCTGACAGCGCAGGAGTTTCTTCATTATTTATCCATTGGACAGAGGGGTGGTTGTGGGCATGGTATACTTGGACAGAGGGATAGCTGTGGAAGTGGTATACTTAGACAGTGGGGTGGCTGTGGATGGGGTGTACTTGGTCAGAGGTGTGGCTTTGGAAGTGGTATAATTGGAAAGAGAGTTGGTTATGGTATATTTAGACAGTGAGGTGGCTGTGGATGTGGTATACTTGGGCAGATGGGTGGCTGTGGATGTGATATACTTGGACACAGGGTTGACTGTTGATGTTGTATACTTGGACAGAGCGGTGGCTGTGTAACTGGTATAATTGGAAAGAGGGGTGGTTGTGGTATACTTAGACAGTGGGGTAGCTTTGGACGTGGTGTACTTGGTCAGAGGTGTGGCTTTGGATGTGGTATACTTGGACAGAGGGGTGGCTGTGCACGTGGTATACTTGGACAGAGGGGTGGCTGTGCACGTGGTATACTTGGACAGAGGGGTGGCTGTGCACGTGGTATACTTGGACAGAGGGGTGGCTGTGCACGTGGTATACTTGGACAGAGGGGTGGCTGTGCACGTGGTATACTTGGACAGAGGGGTGGCTGTGCACGTGGTATACTTGGACAGAGGGGTGGCTGTGGACATGGTATACTTGAAAAGTATGGTGGTTTGTTATATGGTGACTGATCCTTTGGCCTTTTTTGCACACCTCATTCAAAGTCCCACTCCTCCCGTTTCCAGTATGCACAGGGATGGAGACTCACGTCTCATTCAAAGTCCCAAGCTCGCTCCTTCAAACTCAATATAGGGATGGAGGTGTGCATTGAGGCCTCTGGGTTATCTCACCAACATGGACATCAGTCCACAGGACACTTGCCCTGAATCGATGGCCTCCTATTGGGGGTTGTCTAGTATGACACATGTCCTTTTTTATGCATTTTTGTGTACATGCATCCTTTCATTCAGTGGTTCATTTTCCATCTTTTTTATTTTATTTTTTTCCCCATTGATGCAGTTTTGTAGTGTGCCTCCGACAGGGAGTCCGCGTCTCCATGGTTACCCTTCTGTCTCGGCGTCCGGGAGCTGCGACGCATGGTGGGGTCCCTCCCCCTTCCCCTCCTCTCCTCGTCATCCTTGTGGATGACGGGGGATCGGGGCGGGTTCCCCTCCCTGCGTCGGCGTCACTCCCCCACGCCGTACACGTGATGCCTGTCACGTTGTCAGCGTTGTGTTTGCCTTCCGTGCGGACACGTGGACGGCGGCGTCCCCAGCAGCTGTGGGCAGCCAGTGCTGCTGCACTGGAGGAGGCTTCGGTTCGCCTGATGCCTGCACTGAGTGACGCTGGGGGGAGTTTCCCGGCTTGGGGGGGAGGGAGTGGCTAGGTGCACATAAGGGGCCCCCATTTCTTCGCTAGCCCACCTTCAGGCAGCATGTCTATCACTGGGCAGGATACATGTGGCCAGCACCCACTATCCATAGGTAAGGGGTTTTATTACATGCTCATATGTTTTATCACATTTACTTTGTGATTGGGGGCTCTGGTTAGCCTAGGAGCATACCTTATACACATTATCTTTATCATCACTACAGACTTACTCGTCTATACCAGTGTGGACATACTACTCTATGGGGACTCTCTGTGTGCACTTGGCGCTCTCTCTCTCCCCCTGTCTGAGTGCTCCTCCCTCAGCTCCCGGACCTGACTCAGTCGGTGGCCTGCGACTGTGGAACCCATGCAGTTTGCACTCCTCGGCCAAGTGAGTATACATCAGGGAATTATGGCTCTCTGCCTCTCCTATATGCATACCTCTTTTTCCTTATGCACAATTAATTTTTACTCATTGGACCCTTTTCTTTTTTCTTTTTGTTTTTAGATGTTGGTGCTCAATTGCCCCTGAAGAGTGTTTAATACACGAAATGCGTCTGGCTTACTACATACACCATATCAATATAATATTTTTTACCAGGGTTACACACCCATAGGTTTCCTCATACCAATGCTGTAATCTTGTGCATTTTATGGATGTTATAACCTTTTAATTATCTCTTGCCCTGCATCATTTGGGTTTTGTCATTTATATTTACCATGTGTATATATAAGGATGTATATGGACAACACCTGACTGTATGATGCACATTTTGGAATAACACTGTGCCACTAGGCTATTGTTTATCAATAAATTGTTTGTTATATGGTGACTGATCCTTTGGCCTTTTTTGCACACCTCATTCAAAGTCCCACTCCCCCCCCCCCTCCTACTTGGAAAGAGGGGTGGCTGTGGATGTGGTATACTTGTACAGAGGGGTGGCTTTGGAAGTGGTATACTGGGACAGAGGTGTGGCTTTGGACGTGGTATACTTGGACAGCGGGGTGGATGTGAACATGGATGTCACGGAACGTCCGTCCCACACTCCGCTTGAGTGCTTCCGTCAGTATACCACTTCCTTGTAGTCTGGATACAGATATCAGATATTCCAACCGCTCCCAAGCATAAAACAAGGCGGCACTTGCTTAGATGCTAACATGGACTATATCTTTATTAGAACCAGAATACAGTCTTATATACAGGAGAGGATGAGGTTCCCCCCTCCTGCTCATATTACTCTAACAATACCAATGTAACCTAATTAACCTAAATAACATGAGCTAGTTTACTAAACTCAGAGACATGACCTGTAGGACACAGACTGGTGGGCACCGAGCTTCACACAGTAACAGAGTTAATTATCATAAGTACAACCACAGGACATTTTCTCACAATAGCAGAAGCTCCAATAGATGTCGGCCAGTCTCCTACATTGTATAGAGGACAATGTGATCAGCTCACTCAATTAACATGTTGAGTTCAGAATCAATCAAACCAAGAATAGTCTCTACATACATCCTGGGAGATATTGTGGACAAAATTTACTGTCCCTTTTTTAATAGTCCAAGATATATTTTCTCACTCACCCTGTGCCAGGATAGCACAGGGTGACTTAGACATAAGAGGTGTATGGGGAGCTGAAACAAGGGCATCCCCTACTTTCCAAGGGATTCTGAGTTCCATGGGCCCTCCCGTCACAATGGTATACCTGGACAGAGGGGTGGCTGTGGATGTGGTATACTTGGACAGAGGGGTGGTTGTGGGCATGGTATAATTGAAAAGAGTGTGGTATACTTAGACAGTCAGGTTGTGGTATACTTAGACAGTCACGTGGCTGTGGATGTGGTATAATTGGACGGAGGGGTGGCTGTGGATGTGGTATAATTGAACAGAGGGGTGGCTTTGGACATGCCATAGTTGGACAGAGGGATGGCTGTGGACATGGTATACTTGGACAGAGGGGTGATTGTGGACATGGTATACTTGGGCAGAGGGGTGGCTGTAGGTGTGGTATACTTGGACAGAGGGGTGGTTGTGGAAGTGGTATACTTGCACATAGGGCTGGTTGTGGATGTGGTATACTTGGGCAGAGCGATGGCTGTGGACGTGGTATACTTGGACAGAGAGGTGGCTGTGGATGTGGTATACTTGGGCAGAGGGGTGGCTGTGGATGTGGTATACTTGGACAGAGGGGTGGTTGTGGAAGTGGTATACTTGGACAGGGATGTGGTTGTGGTATACTTGGGCAGAGCGGTGGCTGTGGATGTGGGATACTTGGACAGAGGGGTGGCTGTGGACGTGGTATACTTGGACAGAGGGGTGGCTGTGGATGTGGTATACTTGGAAAGAGGGGTGGATGTGGATGTGGTATACTTGGACAGAGGGGTGACTTTTGATGTGTTATACTTTGATAGAGGGATGGTTGTGGACGTGGTATACTTGGGCAGAGCGGTGGCTGTGGATGTGGTATACTTAGACAGAGGGATGGATGTGGACAGGGTATACCTAGACAGAGGGGTGGCTGTAGATGTAGTATGCTGGACAGAGGGGTGGTTGTGGGAATGGTATACTTGGACAGAGGGATAGCTGGGGACGTGGTATACTGGGACAGAGGGGTGGCTGTGGAAGTGGTATACTTGGACAGAGGGGTGGCTGTGGACGTGGTATACTTGGACAGAGAGATGGCTGTGGATGTGGTATACTTGGACAGAGGGGTGGCTGTGGAAGTAGTATACTTGGACAGAGGGGTGGCTGTGGAAGTGGTATACATAGACAGAGGGGTGGCTGTGGACATGGTGTACTTAGACAGAGGGGTGGCTGTGAACATGGAATACATGGACAGAGGGGTGGCTGTGGACATGGTATATTTGGAAAGAGGGGTGGCTGTGGATGTTGTACATTTGGACAGAGGGGTGGCTGTGGACGTGGTATAATTGGATAGAGGGGTGGCTGTGGAAGTGGTATAATTGGAAAGAGGGGTGGTTGTGGACGTGGTATACTTGGACAGAGGGGTGGCTGTGGATGTGATATACTTGGACAGAGGGATGGCTTTAGATGTGGTATACTGGGACAGAGGGGTGGTTGTGGACGTGGTGTACTTGGACAGAGGGGTGGCTTTGGACATGCTATACTTGGACAGAGGGGTGGATGTGGACATGGTATACCTGGACAGAGGGGGGCTGTGGATGTGGTATACTTGGACAGAGGGGTGGTTGTGGGAATGGTATAATTGGAAAGAGGGGTGGTTGTGGTATACTTAGACAGTGAGGTGGCTGTGGTATAATTGGACAGAGGGGTGGCTGTGGATGTGGTATACTTGGACAGATGGGTGGCTTTGCACGTGGCATACTTGGACAGAGGGATGGCTGTGGACGTTGTATACTTGGACAGAGGAGTGGTTGTGGATGTGGTATACTTGGGCAGAGGGGTGGCTGTGGATGTGGTATACTTGCACAGAGTGGTGGTTGTGGATGTGTTATAATTGGGCAGAGTAGTAGCAATGGATGTGGTATACTTAGACAGACGGGTGGCTGTGGACGTGGTATTCTTGGACAGAGGGGTGGCTGTGGACGTGGTATACTTGGACAGAGGGATGGCTGTGGACATGGTATACTTGGAAAGAGTGGTTGTTATGGATGTAATATACTTGGACAGAGGGATGGTTGTGGACGTGGTATACTTGGGCAGAAGGGTGGCTGTGGATGTGGTATACTTGGACAGAGGGGTGGCTGTGGACGTGGTATACTTGGACAGAGGGGTGGCTGTGGACGTGCTATACTTGGACAGAGGGGTGGCTGTGGATGTGCTATACTTGGACAGAGGGGTGGATGTGGACATGTTATACTTGGACAGAGGGGTGACTTTGGACATGGCATATTTGGACAGAGGGATGGCTGTGGACATGGTATATTTGGATAGAGGGGTGGTTGTGGATGTAGTATACTTGGACAGAGGGGTGGTTGGGGATGTGGAATACTTGGGCAGAGGGGTAGATGTGGTATACTTGGACAGAGGGGTAATTGTGGAAGTGTTATACTTGGACAGAGGGGTGTTGTGGACATGGTATACTTGGATAGAAGGGTGGTTGTGGATGTAGTATACTTGGACAGAGGGGTGGCTGTGGACGTGGTATACTTGGACAGAGGGCTGGATGTGGACATGGTATACCTGGAGAGAGGAGTGGCTGTGGATGTGGTATACTTGGACAGAGGGGTGGTTGTGGGCAATATATACTTGGAAAGAGGGATAGCTTTGGATGTGGTATACTTGGACAGAGGGGTGGCTGTGGAAGTGGTATAGTTGGACAGAGGGGTGGCTGTGTAACTGATATAATTGGAAAGAGGGGTGGATGAGGATGTGGTATACTTGGACAGAGGGGTGGCTGTGGATGTTGTATACTTGGAAAGAGGGGTGGCTGTAGATGTGATATAATTGGACAGAGGGGTGGCTGTGGAAGTGGTATAATTGGAAAGAGGGGTGGTTGTGGTATACTTAGACAGTGGGGTGGCTGTGGACGTGGTATACTTGGACAGAGGGGTGGCTTTGGACGTGGTATACTGGGACAGAGGGGTGGCCTTAGACATGGTATACTTGGACAGAGGGGTGAATGTTGACATGGTATACTTGGACAGAGGAGTGGCTGTGGATGTGGTATACTTGGACAGAGGGGTGGTTTTGGGCAATGTATACTTGGACAGAGGGATAGCTGTGGTCGTGGTATACTTGGACAGAGGGATGGCTGTGGATGTGGTATACTTGGACAGAGGGGTGGCTGTGGAAGTAGTATACTTGGACAGAGGGTGGCTGTGGAAGTGGTATACTTGGACAGAGGGGTGGCTGTGGGCATGGTGTACTTCAACAGAGGGGTGGCTGTGGACATGGTGTACTTTGACAGAGGGGTGGCTGTGGACATGGAATACATGGACAGAGGGGTGTGGACATGGTATATTTGGAAGGAGGGGTGGCTGTGGACGTGGTATAATTGGATAGAGGGGTGGCTGTGGAAGTGGTATAATTGGAAAGAGGGGTGGTTGTGGTATACTTAGACAGTGGGGTGGCTGTGGACGTGGTGTACTTAGACAGAGGGGTGGCTATGGATGTGGTATACTGGGACAGAGGGGTGGCTGTGGACGTGGTATACTTGGACAGAGGGGTGACTGTGGATGTTGTATACTTGGACAGAGTGGTGGCTTTAGACGTGGTATACTGGGACAGAGGGGTGGCTGTGGACGTGGTATACTTGGACAGAGGGGTGACTGTGGATGTGGTATACTTGGACAGAGGGGTGTCTTTGGAAGTGGTATACTGGGACAGTATACTGGGACTTTTTTTGTTAATATTGTAACTAGCACTGCTTTCTTTGGTATATTACTTTTTTGTAAAGGCTCTGGGTGAAATGTAGAGCCTGAAAGGTGAACAAACTGAAAATGCTCTTCTCCCCAGCAAACCAGAGAAACATCCTGCAATGAGACAAGGATATGAATGTTGAGGTAGGGGGTCTTGTAGATCTACTAAAACTATTCAATCCCCTGGCTGGATCTCTTGAATGATTTGTATGTTGATCTTTAAACTTTTCTACCCGAATGAAACCATTGAATTTCTTTAGGTCTGCCACGGGCCTTCAGTCTCTTGTCTTTATTCTGTATAAGAAACAGAGTAAAATCCTGTAATCCTGTGCAAACAGGGCACTGGAACTTTTGCAAACACAGAACATTGAAAAGATATCTTGGTTAGGGCTTAATGCATGCTCTGTTCTGGAGGGACACCAAGAAATGGGTGGAAAGTGCCCACAGATCCTGACAACGGGTCGCCCATATCATTTGCAAATTTGGTCAACCTGGCTCCTACTGCACTCGTTCGGGGTGGCCACCCATCAAAAAGACTTCAGTGAGTCTGGTGGAACTGTGGTCAACCCTTGGCTCTGAGTCTTTTTAAAAGGATAGCCTGTGTCATTCCACACTTTTTTTATATCTATTTTGCTGAAAAGGCCCCATCTCAATCGATACTGGGCGCTCCTGCCAGGCAAACTGGCACTGGTGCCTTGACCTTTTTGTCCTGTGGAAGTTGGGCTGACTTCCTCTATCGCCCTGGAGATTGCCACATCCAACTTCTGGCCAAAGAGAAACTTGCCATCAGAAGGCAATTCACAGCAACTTTGCTTTAAGGATTGGTCTGCCAACCAAGACCTAAGCCATAATGCCCTTTTATTCATCACGGACTGTAGCATCACTCTGGAAGCTGACTGAAAGCCATCTATCACTGCCTCTTGAAGTGCCCCATAACTTGTGCTCATCTAAGGCATGAGTGACCTGATACTTGGGAAGATCCTGGGAGATGGCAAATTCTGTGTCCATACCTTCATAGCACTGGCTACCAAAGTCAAAGGATTAGTTGATTTACAGGTGCTTGGTATGACATTTATAATTTACCTCAATCCTCCTATCCAAGACAGCTTGAAAGAACACAAAATCCTCCATTGGGAGTGTAACATTTCTGGTCAGTCTAATGACCACCCCATCCACTACTGGGGTGTTATCCAGGGAGGAAACCTCCTCTTCTGCTACAGGATACAATTTCTGCAAACAATTACTCAGTTGACTTCTTATCCCCCTTCTGCCAATCAGGAGTGAAATCTTTATTTTCAATTTAAAGGGAAAGAGGACTGCTTTTTCAAGAATGGAAATTAGGTTTTTAATGTTGTGGGTACGGGTTCTGGCTCCTCCACTCCAGGGCCTGCTTCATTGCTTTAATGTATGGCTGAGCCATCAAATTTAAATCCTGAAAAGTCCTGTTTCAACTCCAAGGAATCAAACTGATTCTCCTGTATCAGGAAGGGCTGAATGTTCAGTAGGCGTAGACATGTTGGTCAAATTAACCCTCTGTGTAGAACTTAATGTTTCTTGGAGAGGTGACTGGAAACTCCTTGGTTAAAGTGGTTTTATGAGATGCTCTGAACTAGTCACTGGACCTATGTCTAGAATGTTTTGAAGTGGCTGTGTTAACTTTGAGTAGAGAGTTCCAACAGCAATTCTTGACTTACCTTTTTTGAGGGACATGATTTGTTGATGCTCAGTCTCTGCCCCTAAAGAGGTTCTGGAAGCAGTTTTCATGAGCTTATCTGGTAAAGGATCAGCACCACAGGCCCAGCATTTCTTGCCTCTTGGTTGCAATGAGTGCTCAGGGGAGGAGTATCTCTGCTTATGAGAACTATATCTATGGCAGGAGCTATGGGGGCTGGAAGAGCCGTTGTCCTCTATACCATGACATGAAGATGCTCTTCAAGACTTTGTAGAGTGAACTGGAGCGTGCTGGGCAGCAACAATAATTAAATGGGCCATGCTCAGGAAAAGTGTACCCTTTGCCATCCTCTTAATTATAATGTCAAACCCTACCTGAGCATGTGGAAAACTTGTTCACATGGTAGAAGGTTCATAAATACATGTTGGAGGCTGCAGAAAATTGAAAGCCTATTGCTAAGAACAAGGAAAGATTTCCAAAAAGACAATTCCGGTGAACAAAAAAAATGCAACTCCCAGTAAAAAAGTTGTCCTACCCAAGAGACAACCAGCCAAGGATGTAGGAAATTAATGTGCCCTCAAGCAAGTTGCTTCTCTAGGTACAAGGCAGCTTTAAAACTGGGAGCCAAAGTCAAGACAAAAATCTAACCTGTAATTTCCACTCCAGAGATGTGGCATCCAGGAGCTCCCACACTGGCTGCTGATCTCGACTGGCTTCTACTGGGTTCTGGATTTTCAGCCATCTTTATTGGCCAGGGTAAGATCATCTCGGCAGGTGTAGAAATTTGCGTACAAACAAGCAGTTTAGTCTCTTACATAAATTATTCTTAAGGGTCTATAAATAAAAGCTTCACTCTGTTATTAAGGTACTTGAATAGCGCTGTCAATTTAAGCAGCGCTTTACATATACATTGTACATTCACATCAGTCCCTACCCTCAAAGAGCTTACAATCTAAGGTCCCTAACTCGCATTCATATTCTAGGGGCCAATTTAGACAGAAGCCAATTTACCTACCAGCATGTCTTTGGAGTTTGGGAGGAAACCGGAGTACCTGGAGGAAACCCACGCAGGCACAGGGAGAACATGCAAACTCCAGGCAGGTAGTGTCGTGGTTGGGATTCGATCCAGCGACCCTTTTTACTGCTAGGCAAGAGTGCCGCCCACTTCACCACTGTGCCCATATGACAAACCTTCACATACACAGGATGAAAATTAGACACGTGCAATTCGTTTATTTCCAAAATTTCCAATTTCCAGAAATTGGGAAATTTAGAAACTTGAAAATCCAAAAATGAGAATGAAAATCTGAACCTTCAAAAGAATTAAAAATAACTGAAAATTTTGAAAATCTGAAATGACTGACTAATATTAAATTTATAGGTTTTGGAATTTCTTTTCAAATTTGGCTATTAGTGAACGTAACTAATATAAATTTATCTGAAGTTATGAATTATCTGAAATAAGAAATGCCTTATCTAAACTAATGGAATGTAATGTTCTAACAATTCCTTTTTAGTATTTATTTGTTCCCTTTGTTTAGATGCGACATTTGATGTTTTGTATCATTTTTAACGTCAGATAAATTTGTATTCATTACGTTCACAAAGACAAATTTGAAAGGACATTCCAATACCTATAATTTAAGTTATTTTGGATTTTACTGATTCTTTTTTTCTTTTGCTTTTTTCTCTAATGTGGTGTTCCTTTATTTGTCAGCGCCACCTAGTGGCCATAATTTTTTTTTTTTTTCCCCCCTAAAATCTTGGTCAGCAAACCAAAATGTATTGTGAAAACTAGATGGCGCTGATACAGGAACCACACATAATAGAGGAAGTGTTTGCAATTTTTCATTCTAATTGTGCCAATGTTTTTTGTCCTATTCACACAACAAAGGTTTTATACATGGACTCCTCTTCCGCATTAAAAATTTGTACATTTGAAAAACTTGCAACTGACTGTCACAAGGTTTGTGAGTTAAGTATACAGTTTTACCTGTTTTATTCTGGAGGCCGGGCACCTGAGAATTTATTTCCTGAAAATATTTGTAAAGGTGTGTGGGGTGTTTTTTGTGTAATTTTATTGATTTTATATTCCAGATAAAATCCCAAAAAACAGCGACCTCCTTAATAAAGAGAGCATCCATCTGGTTGATGCCGGTTTGGAAATTAATACTCCGTACCCGTTAGTGTTACCTCCTCATCGCAAAGTAGATCTGATTTTATCTTTTGACTTCAGTCTTGGAGATCCATTCGAGGTAACCACATTTTATGGTCATTCGATGCAACTCGCCATTCTCCAGTTTTATTTGTTTGAGAATTGTCATTTGGTGTTGAACCTTCCCTTTTTTTTTTTTTTTGGAATCTTTTTTTTTTTGGAATTTTTGTGAATACACATCTCAGCCGATGTGAGGGCATCATTAACAATTAATGGAACTGCTGTGTATCTGCTAAAGGGCAGCACATTTCTGTGGTATCAGGAAAGCAATTTTGCATGGATTCCAAACACACTATGCAATCCTTTCATTCACACTAGTGGCCAGTGTGAAGGTCCTCCTTAAATTGGTCAGTGTAAATCCTTCATTACATTAGTGGTTACTGTGAATGCTCTTATTACATTAGTGGTCAGTGTAAATCCCCATTACATTGGTGGTCAGTGTAAATCCCCATTACATTGGTGCCCACTGTAGAAACGCCTCTTCATGTTAATCTTGTAAAAAAAAACTTACATTTGTGGTTAGCTTTGAATCCCCCTTTACATTGGTGGTCCATGTACAGTAGAAGCCCCTTTAAATTGGTGGTGATTGTAAATCCCCCCCCCTACATTGGTGGCCAGTTTAGAAATCCTTTATGGGTTGTTGATGTAAAATCCTCCATTACATTGGTGTTCAATTTACATTGGTTAGTGCAGAATTGTCCTTACATTGGTGGTCAGTGTAAAGCCCCCCTCCCAACATTGGTGGTGGGTGCAGAAGTGTCACCTTACATGAAGGTCATTGTATATCCCTCCTTACATTGATGGTTGGTGTAAATGCTCCTATTGCATTGGTGTCAGTGTAGAAATACCTCTTTATATTGGTGGATGGCATATAATCCCCCATTACATTGGTGGTCAGTGCAAATTCCCCCTCACATTGGTGGTCAGTGTAAATTTCCCATTACATTGGTGGTCGGTGTAGAATCGCCCACTATATACGTGCCAAAGATTTCCTGCTTTGTTCTCCATGATTCAGAATTTGCCACAATATACTGCCTCCTAACTAATCCCACCCCCCACCACTGATCCCAGCATTGCCACTGATACCCCCCCTACCCCAGCATTGCCATTGATCCCAGGAGTCCTAGGAGTTTTTGCCTACTGATGGGTCCCCTCACCTCCCCAGTCCATGGTGTGCAGGCAGTGAGGACATGTGCTATACATTTTACTGTACATCATTACTGCTCACTGATTGGTTACTAATCTCTAGCAACCACACAACAAGCAGAAGTTATGTGCTGTAACCTCTAGCAAAAAAATCAGTGAGCCATAATGTGTGCTTTAACCTCTAGCAGCCAGTCAGTGAGCGGTAATGATACACTGTAACTTCTGGCAACCAATCGCTGCCTGATCTGATTTAGTAAACTGAGTCTAACTGCTATTGTATGGTGGAGAGCGAAATTGCATGGAGGGGGGCGCAAGAAAATGTTTGCCCAGGGTCCAATCAATATTAAAGATGGCCCTTCCTTTTTTACAAATGCAGTTGAAATGTTTATTCACGGGATTAAGTTCATTTTCATAGAGGGACTTTTGCAATTTATCTGATTGGCCTTTAGAACATTTTGGAGATTGCAAATTGACATCATAAAAACTGAGGCAGCAAACTTTAAAAATGTAAATATTTGTGTCATTCTCAAAACTTTTGGCCACGCCTGTAGAGCATAGCCTCCCAAAAGAGTTCAATGGGGTTCACTGAATTTTAAATATGATTTGCAAAACTGTTCATAAACTGAACCTAGGCTTGTTCCATCATTACTATTTGAGTACAATGGGTTCATTTTGATGTAATTTTTTTTTCTTTAACTAGACTTTGAAAAGAACAGCTGAATACTGTGAGGATCACCGGATTCCCTTTCCAGTAAATACCAAAGAACGTTATGAGTACCCTCCAACTAAAAGCTGCTACGTCTTTGAAGGAGATGGATATGAGACGCCCGATGTGATGCACTTTCCTCAGTTCAACACCCAGACTTGTGGAGGTGAGTTTACAGAGGAAAGTCCTGTAAGGAGGGGGGGAGGGGGGTGATTTGTGGCTGGCTGTCTTTTCCCCCCAAAGAACATTATTGAGCACCAGCCACCACTGGCTACTATGATCACTGCTGGCTCCTTTGTCCCATGCCGAGAGGCTGCCCTGTTGCATCATGAAATTAAGATTGGCCACTCAGAACATTCATCATTTAGAGATCTCTTTGGCATTCTTGCTAAACATTTTCTGATTGGATGAGGCAGAGAGGTGGGGCAGTGACATCTCCAATCAAGCTAGCAGAAAATGTAACCCCACCCCCTTGTAAGTCTGTACTTGCCCTACTCTGATGGGTGACGCCTCCCATCTCAGCCAGCAAAAGTCTTTTTATATTTGGCTGTCAGCACAACAAGGGGGGGCCCCAGATTCTGCCCCCCATGTTAATGAGTATAGGATACATCTAGGGGGACCCTATGATATTTTTTTTCTTTATTTTTCTTTAATAGCCGGGTGCGGCCAATTGTAACTGCAAGTCATTTTTAAATGGGATTTGACGCGTGTGTATCCTTCTTCCCTTTATTTAAAAAAAAATCATTTTTTGCTGCAGCAGGTTTTATGTATGCTACGGTTGCGCCACTTTATAGGCACATTTATTGGACCCCCCAGGCACTATATTTAAATGTTTTTGTTTTTTTTGCACGTTAAGCATTAAAATCACTGCTCCTGAAGAAAAAAAAAAAAAAAAAAAACCTGTATTGATAAATGACCCCCATACCCTTTATGGCCAATTACTTGCCTATTTGATTTTTCCTGTTTGGCTCCCATAGACTTCAATGGGGTTCGCCGTTCAGGTTAGAACATTTACCCTGTACAGTAGTTCTGCTGTGAACTGAACAGGGGGGTGTTTTGTCCATCCTTGTATAAGGGGCATATCAGCGATATCTGGAGACCATGAAGTAAAGAAGTCCTCTGTGTATAAGTTGGCATTCCATGTGCCAATCAGCAATGATCCAGGATAGAGCAGCCCATGCCCCCACACCTGTCAGTGCAGGATAATGGAGTACAGAGTGGCCACCAATTTGCACAGGCAGGAGATGTATGACAGGATAAAGATTGAGAGGATCACACTCTCTGCTTGGGACGGACTGGATGGATCAGCTTTGCTCATAGTGAATGGAAGCCAATGGCTACTAGGAGAACAAATGCAGAGCTGCCGGACGACACAGAACAGCTTGGTGTCTTATCAGTAACCATGTGTTTTGGGTGTGTATCCCCCTTTATCAAGCCTTGATGAAGGGGGACACACTCCTGAAATGCATTGTTGTCATGGTTACTATTGCAACATTCCATTTTTGTTCCCTTTTTGACATGAACTGAACTAAAGCACATAAATGTAGGCTTTCTTGTGAATAAACTATAAATATTTCATAAAAATGTGAGGTTGTCAAACAATATGCAGGCCTGTTTTGTTTTGTTCTTTATTTCATTACACAATCTGATACACGTTTCTTTCAGAGGCTTTAAACCTATACAGACTAAGCAAGAAGTATGCTGCACGTGTTCCTTCCTATGACACCTCTATGATGAATGAATTGCTGGACATAGCAAAGAAAAATGTGGAGAGCAACATGGAGGAGATCCGAGTCCAAATACAACAATGTGTTTCCAGGAGTAACAAGAAGGAGATGTCCTAGACATAACGGGCAATGTCCGCAACTTTGCATAAAATCTTTAGAGGACCATTAAGACAAACTAATAAAAATTGTTTTCAAAGAAATTTGTCAGTGGAATCCTGAGGATTTTAAACATATACATCCTAAATAATTCAGCAAAGTTGTATAAATGAATGTTTGAATGTGACCAAGTACCACTAGATATACTTTTTCTGTATACAATTGTAAGATGGACATCTTGGGTTCTGACACTGGTGGTTGGGAGTTATCATGCATATCCACCTATTTTCCTGGCAAGGGTCTTTTGGTAAGGGGTTCCAATGTTTATCTAAATGTATTTCCAATATTACAAAATCACGTATTGTATCTGGTAATAAAATTGTTACTTTGTTAAAATACCTTGTTTGTCTTTCTGTACATAGGATAGGAATGTATATTAAAGGTTTGTGCTGTAATAGTAATGTTTGGCTGTGGGTACATTTTGGTTAAACCAAAAAGGTTTTGCAACAATTTCTAAAACTGTAACTGTCCCAATGGAGTTTTGGCCCTAGAATGTGTCTCTTTGGGACCACTTAACCACTTCAGCCCCAAGAAGGATTTACCCCCTTCCTGACCAGAGTACTTTTTGCGATTTTGTACTGTCTCTTTAACTGACAATTATGCGGTTGTGCGACATTGTTCCCAAACAAAATTGACTTCTTTTTTTCCCACAAATAGAGCTTTCTTTTGGTGGTATTTGATCGCCTCTGTGGTTTTTTTTTTTTGCGCTATAAACAAAAAAGCGTCAATTTTGAAAAACGCATTTTTACATTTTGCTATAATAAATTTCCCCCAAAAATATAAAACATTTTCCCTCAGTTTAGGCCAATATGTATTCTACATATTTTTGGTGAAAAAAAAATCACTAAGCATGTATTGATTGGTTTGAGCAAAATTTATAACGTCTACAAAATAGGATAGTTTCTTATGGCTTTTTTAATAGGTAATGGTGGTGATCTGTGACTTTCATCAGGACAGCAACATTATGGCAGACACATCGGACATTTTTGACACTTTTCTCTTTTTTTTTTTATTTTTTGGCAGTGAAGGGGTTAACCACTGGGGGGCAATGAAGGGGTTAAGTGTGTCCTAGGGAGGGAGTGATTCTAACGGGGGGAGGGGCTTTAACACACATGACAGTGATCACGACTCCCGATGACAGAGCAGTGATCTGTCCTGTCATTAGGCAGAAAGAGGAAATGCTTTGTCGACAAAAGAATCTCCCCGTTCTACCTCCTCCGTGACACGATCACAGGAACACGGCAGACAACGAGTCCGCAGGACCCACGGTCATGGAGAACGAGGTGGGCGCGTGCCACCGGCAGCACTGTTTCTCAAAGGGGATGTACCTGTACGCCCTTTTGCCCACCAGCGCCATTCTGCCAACTTTTATCGGTGTGCGCTGGCCGGGAAGCGGTTAATATAAAAACACCTTGGCTGTTTTTGTTTCATGAGCTTAACACGATGGCTTAAACTAGAATGTTCTTGGTATGTCAAATTAGACTAAAGTGGTTGCAAAGGCATAATATAAATATATATATATATATATATATATATATATATATATATATATATATATTTTAAGGATTAAACCCTCATGCTTTTTCACTTTCTTTTTAAATGCTTTCTATGCATTAAGGTAAACTTCTGCTCTGCAGCTCCCCCCCTCCCCCCGAGCCTCCTCTTTTTCTTATGTTTTGTTAAAGCAGCTCCAGCTGCTGTCTCGGGTCCTCATTGGATAGATTGATAGCAACAGGAACCATTGGCTCCTATTGCTTTCAATCAAATCCAGTGACCTGGGCCAGGGGTCAGGGCCGAGACCTGCTGTCTGTCAATGGACGCAGCAGCAGGACTCGGGATGCGCCCACACAGGTGCCCACATGGAAATTGGATCTCCATGGGTGCACCCAATGAAGAGGGGCTAGGAGCGCTGCTGGATGACTCCAGAAAAGACTGATTGGGGCCACTCTGTACAAAACCCTTGCACAGAGGTGGCAAATATGACATGTATGTTCTTTGTAAAGGGTGTTTATTTTAAAGTGATTAAAAAAAAGTTATGCTTACCTGCTCTGTGCACAGAGCAGCCCCTTACCACCTCTTCTGGTGTCTCACATCACTGCTGTCCACTCCTCCTAGTCTGAGTGCCCTCATAGCAAGCTGTTTTAATGCTCCTAAGTTGGGCTGTGTGCAACCATAGACACACATATAGTGTGGCTTAGCCCTGCCCCTGTGCACTCTCCTCACAGGATTCGATTAGCTGCAGCAGAAGCCAATGGTTCTCACTGCTGCACCTGTGTACTGTGTGAAGGGGAAGAGAGAAGAGCTCTGCTGAAGATGGGCACAGTGCTGAATCAAAAGAGGAGCCAGGCATTTAAGAGGGGCTGGGGGAGCTGATCATGGAGTTTTTACCTTGATGCAGATAATGCCTTGAGGTAAAATACTTTGGTCTTTAGAACCACTTTAAGTTGGAATTCCCTTTGCTCCAAAAATATCAATTTTCACATAGATGGGTATGAAAAAGTGCCCATTACAGTTCCCTTTATCTGCACAAAAAAATATGATCAAATGTACAAAGCTATTAAAATTAACCTGAACTGAGATGAAGAAACAATATTTTGAGGGTCCATGTGTTCTGGTTGCCAAAGCCAATAGCCATCTAAGTGAGCTGCTTTGCTTCTAAATGTCTCCAAACTGGTACTAATCCCCCATCACAGCTCACTGAAAAAACATCCCCTGCACTTATGGAAGGGAGGGAGTTTATGGGAGGAGAGGGAGATGCATGGTCCTAAAGGAAACAGAAGTTCAGCTCTCAGAAACACAGAGCCTTCTGCTTTTGCTTAGTGGGAGAGCCTCTAAATTGTGCAGATCTGTATATCAGGAGCTGCTTTCTGGCATTGAGCTAATCTCAGAATTCTGAAAGGTACCAAGAATCAGAGTCTACTATACACAGAAAATAAAGAGACCTAGAACCGTTTCCTAGACTGTAACAAAGTATTGCACTCACTTGTATTTGTGCTCAGACTCTCCACTATTGTGAACAGCCTTGCAAGTAATTAGTGGGACTGCTTTAGCAGTCCCACTATTGTTATTCGATTTTATTTAGTGAGAATGCTTTAGCAGTCCCACTATTGTTATTCGTTTTTTTAATAGTGGGACTGCTTTAGCAGTCCCACTATTGTTATTCGTTTTTTTATTTATTAGTGGGAATGCTTTAGCAGTCCCACTATTGTTATTCATTTTTTTATTAGTGGGAATGCTTTAGCAGTCCCACTATTGTTATTCATTTTTTTATTTATTAGTGGGACTGCTTTAATAGTGGGACTGCTTTAGCAGTCCCACTATTGTTATTCGTTTTTTTATTAGTGGGAATGCTTTAGCAGTCCCACTATTGTTATTCAATTTTATTTATTTTTAATTTTAATTTTAATTTTATTCTGTACGTTTTTCGGTAATGCGTAACTTCTGCATACTTTCAGCTGTTAAAACCATTCAACTATCAAAATGTTCGTCTCTTTTAGCTGAGGTGTGCTCTTTTTCAACTTTTTTTCTACCATTTATACTTTTTAAAATATTAAGCTTTTTATCACTTTTTTTTAACATTGAAGTCAATGGGAGCATGCTTGAGAAACTTAAAATCTTCTTCCGCTCCCAAAAGTTTCAGCTCCTTCATACTTTCACCTAGAGACGCCAAACAAACTTTAAAATGTTCACAAAATATTCAGCTATCTGGCTATATCTTTTCAGTTTGATATCTTTTACGCTTTTTGAGAAAAAGCTTTTTGTTTAGAGGTCATTTCAGTAAATTTTAGCCATTAATCAGAGTGTACTGTGTATGTTTTGTTGCCATGGTTACCAAAGCTTCTGTTATACACAGGGGGGAGGTGGCTGGAGCATCTCAGCTCTGATTACAGAGCCCAGGGGAGGGGACAAAAGCTGAAAAATCAGAACATGATTTCTAAACTGCCGCCACTCCCTCATTTTCAAGCCCACCTACACAAATCTTATATCAAAACGTTCAGCTATCCCTGCTGCCACTAAACATGTCCACGGCTAAGCCATAGTCCTGATAGTTTTCACAATATGACCATTTGTTTGCAACTCACACCGTCCATTGACATTCATTGAAACTACACTCTAGCCCCTTTAAATTTGAAGGGCAATTTCTAAACTGCGACCGTGCCTTCAATTTTAATATTTCAGAGACATACTATGTATCAAAATCTAGGTCTGGGTCTTGTGATTCTCACAATATAAAGATCTTCGCTGTAGGATGTATAGTTTTTGGGAAAAAGCTTTTTGTTTAGAGGTCATTTCAGGAAATTTTAGCCATTAATCAGCATGTACTGTGTTTGTTTTGTTGCCATGGTTACCAAAGCTTCTGTTATACACAGGGGGGAGGTGGCTGGAGCATCTCAGCTCTGATTACAGAGCCCGGGGGAGGGGACAGACACACCATGTACTGATTTATAATAGAGGAATATGATGGGGCAGTTTTGATGGGGTAATTCTGATGGGGCAGGTTTGATGGTGGCAAAATAATGGGGCAGTTTTGATGAGGCAATTCTGATGGGGCAGTTTTGATGGTGGCAATATGATGGGACAGTTTTGATGGCAATATGATGGGGGCAATTTTGCTGAGGGCCGTTTTAGCAATTCAGCATTCCCACGCATTTTCCCCATTAAATGCATTTTCTAGTTAGTGGGAATGCTTTAGCAGTCCCACTATTGTTATTTGATTTTATTTATTATTTTTAATCTACTTAATTTTAATCTTAATTTTATTCCGTACGTTTTTTGGTTCTGCGTAACTTCTGCATACTTTCAGCTATTAAAACCATTCAACTATCAAAATGTTCGTCTCTTTTAGCTGAGGTGTGCTCTTTTTCAACTTTTTTTCTACCATTTATACTTTTTAAAATATTAAGCTTTTTATCACTTTTTTTTAACATTGAAGTCAATGGGAGCATGCTTGAAATCCTTAAATTCTTCTTCCGCTCCCAAAAGTTTCAGCTCCTTCATACTTTCACCTAGAGACACCAAACAAACTTTAAAATGTTCACAAAATATTCAGCTATCTGGCTATATCTTTTCAGTTTGATATCTTTTACAGTTTTTGAGAAAAAGCTTTTTGTTTAGAGGTCATTTCAGGAAATTTTAGCCATTAATCAGAGTGTACTGTGTATGTTTTGTTGCCATGGTTACCAAAGCTTCTGTTATACACAGGGGGGAGGTGGCTGGAGCATCTCAGCTCTGATTACAGAGCCCAGGGGAGGGGACAGACACACCATGTACTGATTTATAATAGAGGAATATGATGGGGCAGTTTTGATAGGGCAATTCTGATGGGGCAGTTTTGATGGTGGCAATATGATGGGGCAGTTTTGATGGGGCAATTCTGATGGGGCAGTTTTGATGGTGGCAATATGATGGGGCAGTTTTGATGGGGACAATTTTTATGGAGCAGTTTTAAAGGTGGCAATATGATGGGGCAGTTTTGATGGGGGCAGTTTTGATGGTGGCAATATGATGGGGCAGTTTTAATGGGGACAATTTTGATGGGGCAGTTTTGATGGCAGTATGATGGGGCAGTTTTGATGGCGGTCGTTTTAGCAATTTAGCTATTCAGCAATTATTTTTAAAAAAATATATATTTTTGAAAAAAAAAATTATTTTTGAAAAAAAAAAATTATTTTTGAAAAAAAAAAAATATTTTTGAAAAAAAAAAATATTTTTGAAAAAAAAAAATTATTTTTGAAAAAAAAAATTATTTTTGAAAAAAAAAATATATATTTTTGAAAAAAATATATATATTTTTGAAAAAAAAAATCATTTTTGAAAAAAAAAATTACTTTTGAAAAAAAAATTACTTTTAGTTTTGATGGGGCAATTCTGATGGGGACCATTTTGATGGGGCAATTCTGATGGGGCAGTTTTGATGGCGGCCGTTTTAGCAATTTAGCTATTCAGCATTCCCACGCATTTTCCCCAGGAAATGCATTTTCTAGTTAGTGGGAATGCTTTAGCAGTCCCACTATTGTTATTCGATTTTATTTATTAGTGGGAATGCTTTAGCAGTCCCACTATTGTTATTCGATTTTATTTATTAGTGGGAATGCTTTAGCAGTCCCACTATTGTTATTCGATTTTATTTATTTTTCTTATTCTTCCGTACGTTTTTCGGTAATGCGTAACTTCTGCATACTTTCAGCTATTAAAACCATTCAACTATCAAAATGTTCGTCTCTTTTAGCTGAGGTGTGCTCTTTTTCAACTTTTTTTCTACCATTTATACTTTTTAAAATATTAAGCTTTTTATCACTTTTTTTAACTTTGAAGTCAATGGGAGCATGCTTGAGAAATTTAAAATCTTCTTCGGCTCCCAAAAGTTTCAGCTCCTTCATACTTTCACCTAGAGACACCAAACAAACTTTAAAATGTTCACAAAATATTCAGCTATCTGGCTATATCTTTTCAGTTTGATATCTTTTACAGTTTTTGAGAAAAAGCTTTTTGTTTAGAGGTCATTTCAAGAAATTTTAGCCATTAATCAGAGTGTACTGTGTATGTTTTGTTGCCATGGTTACCAAAGCTTCTGTTATACACAGGGGGGGAGGTGGCTGGAGCATCTCAGCTCTGATTACAGAGCCCGGGGGATGGGACAAAAGCTGAAAAATCAGAACATGATTTCTAAACTGCCGCCACTCCCTCATTTTCAAGCCCACCTACACAAATCTTATATCAAAACGTTCAGCTATCCCTGCTGCCACTAAACATGTCCACGGCTAAGCCATAGTCCTGACAGTTTTCACAATATGACTATTTGTTTGCAACTCACACCGTCCATTGACATTCATTGAAACTACACTCTAGCCCCTTCAAATTTGAAGGGCAATTTCTAAACTGCGACCGTGCCTTCAATTTTAATATTTCAGAGACATACTATACATCAAAATCTAGGTCTGGGTCTTATGATTCTCACAATATAAAGATCTTCACTGTAGGATTTATAGTTTTTGGGAAAAAGCTTTTTGTTTAGAGGTCATTTCAGGAAATTTTAGCCATTAATCAGCATGTACTGTGTTTGTTTTGTTGCCATGGTTACCAAAGCTTCTGTTATACACAGGGGGGAAGGTGGCTGGAGCATCTCAGCTCTGATTACAGAGCCCGGGGGAGGGGACAGACACACCATGTACTGATTTATAATAGAGGAATATGATGGGGCAGTTTTGATGGGGTAATTCTGATGGGGCAGTTTTGATGGTGGCAATATGATGGGGCAGTTTTGATGGTGGCAATATGATGGGGCTGTTTTGATAGGGCAATTCTGATGGGGCAGTTTTGATGGTGGCAATATGATGGTGCAGTTTTGATGAGGCAATTCTGATGGGGCAGTTTTGATGGTGGCAATATGATGGGACAGTTTTGATGGCAATATGATGGGGGCAATTTTGCTGGGGGCCATTTTAGCAATTCAGCATTCCCACGCATTTTCCCCAGGAAATGCATTTTCTAGTTATTTTTAATCTACTTAATTTAAATTTTATTCTGCACTTTTTTCGGTAATGCGTAACTTCTGCATACTTTCAGCTATTAAAACCATTCAACTATCAAAATGTTCGTCTCTTTTAGCTGAGGTGTGCTCTTTTTCAACTTTTTTTCTACCATTTATACTTTTTAAAATATTAAGCTTTTTATCACTTTTTTTTAACATTGAAGTCAATGGGAGCATGCTTGAGAAACTTAAAATCTTCTTCCGCTCCCAAAAGTTTCAGCTCCTTCATACTTTCACCTAGAGACGCCAAACAAACTTTAAAATGTTCACAAAATATTCAGCTATCTGGCTATATCTTTTCAGTTTGATATCTTTTACAGTTTTTGAGAAAAAGCTTTTTGTTTAGAGGTCATTTCAAGAAATTTTAGCCATTAATCAGAGTGTACTGTGTATGTTTTGTTGCCATGGTTACCAAAGCTTCTGTTATACACAGGGGGGGAGGTGGCTGGAGCATCTCAGCTCTGATTACAGAGCCCGGGGGATGGGACAAAAGCTGAAAAATCAGAACATGATTTCTAAACTGCCGCCACTCCCTCATTTTCAAGCCCACCTACACAAATCTTATATCAAAACGTTCAGCTATCCCTGCTGCCACTAAACATGTCCACGGCTAAGCCATAGTCCTGACAGTTTTCACAATATGACTATTTGTTTGCAACTCACACCGTCCATTGACATTCATTGAAACTACACTCTAGCCCCTTCAAATTTGAAGGGCAATTTCTAAACTGCGACCGTGCCTTCAATTTTAATATTTCAGAGACATACTATACATTAAAATCTAGGTCTGGGTCTTATGATTCTCACAATATAAAGATCTTCACTGTAGGATTTATAGTTTTTGGGAAAAAGCTTTTTGTTTAGAGGTCATTTCAGGAAATTTTAGCCATTAATCAGCATGTACTGTGTTTGTTTTGTTGCCATGGTTACCAAAGCTTCTGTTATACACAGGGGGGGAGGTGGCTGGAGCATCTCAGCTCTGATTACAGAGCCCGGGGGAGGGGACAGACACACCATGTACTGATTTATAATAGAGGAATATGATGGGGCAGTTTTGATGGGGTAATTCTGATGGGGCAGTTTTGATGGTGGCAATATGATGGGGCAGTTTTGATGGTGGCAATATGATGGGGCTGTTTTGATAGGGCAATTCTGATGGGGCAGTTTTGATGGTGGCAATATGATGGTGCAGTTTTGATGAGGCAATTCTGATGGGGCAGTTTTGATGGTGGCAATATGATGGGACAGTTTTGATGGCAATATGATGGGGGCAATTTTGCTGGGGGCCATTTTAGCAATTCAGCATTCCCACGCATTTTCCCCAGGAAATGCATTTTCTAGTTATTTTTAATCTACTTAATTTAAATTTTATTACGCACTTTTTTCGGTAATTCGTAACTTCTGCATACTTTCAGCTATTAAAACCATTCAACTATCAAAATGTTCGTCTCTTTTAGCTGAGGTGTGCTCTTTTTCAACTTTTCTTCTACCATTTATACTTTTTAAAATATTAAGCTTTTTATCACTTTTTTTTAACATTGAAGTCAATGGGAGCATGCTTGAGAAACTTAAAATCTTCTTCCGCTCCCAAAAGTTTCAGCTCCTTCATACTTTCACCTAGAGACGCCAAACAAACTTTAAAATGTTCACAAAATATTCAGCTATCTGGCTATATCTTTTCAGTTTGATATCTTTTACAGTTTTTGAGAAAAAGCTTTTTGTTTAGAGGTCATTTCAAGAAATTTTAGCCATTAATCAGAGTGTACTGTGTATGTTTTGTTGCCATGGTTACCAAAGCTTCTGTTATACACAGGGGGGGAGGTGGCTGGAGCATCTCAGCTCTGATTACAGAGCCCGGGGGATGGGACAAAAGCTGAAAAATCAGAACATGATTTCTAAACTGCCGCCACTCCCTCATTTTCAAGCCCACCTACACAAATCTTATATCAAAACGTTCAGCTATCCCTGCTGCCACTAAACATGTCCACGGCTAAGCCATAGTCCTGACAGTTTTCACAATATGACTATTTGTTTGCAACTCACACCGTCCATTGACATTCATTGAAACTACACTCTAGCCCCTTCAAATTTGAAGGGCAATTTCTAAACTGCGACCGTGCCTTCAATTTTAATATTTCAGAGACATACTATACATTAAAATCTAGGTCTGGGTCTTGTGATTCTCACAATATAAAGATCTTCGCTGTAGGATTTATAGTTTTTGGGAAAAAGCTTTTTGTTTAGAGGTCATTTCAGGAAATTTTAGCCATTAATCAGCATGTACTGTGTTTGTTTTGTTGCCATGGTTACCAAAGCTTCTGTTATACACAGGGGGGGAGGTGGCTGGAGCATCTCAGCTTTGATTACAGAGCCCGGGGGAGGGGACAGACACACCATGTACTGATTTATAATAGAGGAATATGATGGGGCAGTTTTGATGGGGTAATTCTGATGGGGCAGTTTTGATGGTGGCAATATGATGGGGCAGTTTTAAAGGTGGCAATATGATGGGGCTGTTTTGATAGGGCAATTCTGATGGGGCAGTTTTGATGGTGGCAATATGATGGTGCAGTTTTGATGAGGCAATTCTGATGGGGCAGTTTTGATGGTGGCAATATGATGGGACAGTTTTGATGGCAATATGATGGGGGCAATTTTGCTGGGGGCCGTTTTAGCAATTCAGCATTCCCACGCATTTTCCCCAGGAAATGCATTTTCTAGTTATTTTTAATCTACTTAATTTTAATTTTACTCCGTACGTTTTTCGGTAATGCGTAACTTCTGCATACTTTCAGCTATTAAAACCATTCAACTAACAAAATGTTCGTCTCTTTTAGCTGAGGTGTGCTCTTTTTCAACTTTTTTTCTACCATTTATACTTTTTAAAATATTAAGCTTTTTATCACTTTTATTTAACATTGAAGTCAATGGGAGCATGCTTGAGAAACTTAAAATCTTCTTCCGCTCCCAAAAGTTTCAGCTCCTTCATACTTTCACCTAGAGACGCCAAACAAACTTTAAAATGTTCACAAAATATTCAGCTATCTGGCTATATCTTTTCAGTTTGATATCTTTTACAGTTTTTGAGAAAAAGCTTTTTGTTTAGAGGTCATTTCAGGAAATTTTAGCCATTAATCAGAGTGTACTGTGTATGTTTTGTTGCCATGGTTACCAAAGCTTCTGTTATACACAGGGGGAGGTGGCTGGAGCATCTCAGCTCTGATTACAGAGCCCTAGGGAGGGGACAAAAGCTGAAAAATCAGAACATGATTTCTAAACTGCCGCCACTCCCTCATTTTCAAGCCCACCTACACAAATCTTATATCAAAACATTCAGCTATCCCTGCTGCCACTAAACATGTCCACGGCTAAGCCATAGTCCTGATAGTTTTCACAATATGACCATTTGTTTGCAACTCACACCGTCCATTGACATTCATTGAAACTACACTCTAGCCCCTTCAAATTTGAAGGGCAATTTCTAAACTGCGACCATGCCTTCAATTTTAATATTTCAGAGACATACTATACATCAAAATCTAGGTCTGGGTCTTGTGATTCTCACAATATAAAGATCTTCGCTGTAGGATGTATAGTTTTTAAAATATGGCCATTTGTTTAGAGGTCATTTCAGGAAATTTTAGCCATTAATCAGAGTGTACTGTGTTTGTTTTGTTGCCATGGTTACCAAAGCTTCTGTTATACACAGGGGGGGGAGGTGGCTGGAGCATCTCAGCTTTGATTACAGAGCCCAGGGGAGGGGGACAGACACACCATGTACTGATTTATAATAGAGGAATATGACGGGGCAGTTTTGATAGGGCAATTCTGATGGGGCAGTTTTGATGGTGGCAATATGATGGGGCAGTTTTGATGGTGGCAATATGATGGGGCTGTTTTGATAGGGCAATTCTGATGGGGCAGTTTTGATGGTGGCAATATGATGGTGCAGTTTTGATGGGGCAATTCTGATGGGACAGTTTTGATGGCAATATGATGGGGGCAATTTTGCTGGGGGCCGTTTTAGCAATTTAGCATTCCCACGCATTTTCCCCAGGAAATGCATTTTCTAGTTATTTTTAATCTACTTAATTTTAATTTTATTCCGTACGTTTTTTGGTTCTGCGTAACTTCTGCATACTTTCAGCTATTAAAACCATTCAACTATCAAAATGTTCGTCTCTTTTAGCTGAGGTGTGCTCTTTTTCAACTTTTTTTCTACCATTTATACTTTTTAAAATATTAAGCTTTTTATCACTTTTTTTTAACATTGAAGTCAATGGGAGCATGCTTGAAATCCTTAAATTCTTCTTCCGCTCCCAAAAGTTTCAGCTCCTTCATACTTTCACCTAGAGACACCAAACAAACTTTAAAATGTTCACAAAATATTCAGCTATCTGGCTATATCTTTTCAGTTTGATATCTTTTACAGTTTTTGAGAAAAAGCTTTTTGTTTAGAGGTCATTTCAGGAAATTTTAGCCATTAATCAGAGTGTACTGTGTATGTTTTGTTGCCATGGTTACCAAAGCTTCTGTTATACACAGGGGGGAGGTGGCTGGAGCATCTCAGCTCTGATTACAGAGCCCAGGGGAGGGGACAGACACACCATGTACTGATTTATAATAGAGGAATATGATGGGGCAGTTTTGATAGGGCAATTCTGATGGGGCAGTTTTGATGGTGGCAATATGATGGGGCAGTTTTGATGGGGCAATTCTGATGGGGCAGTTTTGATGGTGGCAATATGATGGGGCAGTTTTGATGGGGACAATTTTTATGGAGCAGTTTTAAAGGTGGCAATATGATGGGGCAGTTTTGATGGGGGCAGTTTTGATGGTGGCAATATGATGGGGCAGTTTTAATGGGGACAATTTTGATGGGGCAGTTTTGATGGCAGTATGATGGGGCAGTTTTGATGGCGGTCGTTTTAGCAATTTAGCTATTCAGCAATTATTTTTAAAAAAATATATATTTTTGAAAAAAAAAATTATTTTTGAAAAAAAAAAATTATTTTTGAAAAAAAAAAAATATTTTTGAAAAAAAAAATATTTTTGAAAAAAAAAAATTATTTTTGAAAAAAAAAATTATTTTTGAAAAAAAAAATATATATTTTTGAAAAAAATATATATATTTTTGAAAAAAAAAATCATTTTTGAAAAAAAAAATTACTTTTGAAAAAAAAATTACTTTTAGTTTTGATGGGGCAATTCTGATGGGGACCATTTTGATGGGGCAATTCTGATGGGGCAGTTTTGATGGCGGCCGTTTTAGCAATTTAGCTATTCAGCATTCCCACGCATTTTCCCCAGGAAATGCATTTTCTAGTTAGTGGGAATGCTTTAGCAGTCCCACTATTGTTATTCGATTTTATTTATTAGTGGGAATGCTTTAGCAGTCCCACTATTGTTATTCGATTTTATTTATTAGTGGGAATGCTTTAGCAGTCCCACTATTGTTATTCGATTTTATTTATTTTTCTTATTCTTCCGTACGTTTTTCGGTAATGCGTAACTTCTGCATACTTTCAGCTATTAAAACCATTCAACTATCAAAATGTTCGTCTCTTTTAGCTGAGGTGTGCTCTTTTTCAACTTTTTTTCTACCATTTATACTTTTTAAAATATTAAGCTTTTTATCACTTTTTTTAACTTTGAAGTCAATGGGAGCATGCTTGAGAAATTTAAAATCTTCTTCGGCTCCCAAAAGTTTCAGCTCCTTCATACTTTCACCTAGAGACACCAAACAAACTTTAAAATGTTCACAAAATATTCAGCTATCTGGCTATATCTTTTCAGTTTGATATCTTTTACAGTTTTTGAGAAAAAGCTTTTTGTTTAGAGGTCATTTCAAGAAATTTTAGCCATTAATCAGAGTGTACTGTGTATGTTTTGTTGCCATGGTTACCAAAGCTTCTGTTATACACAGGGGGGGAGGTGGCTGGAGCATCTCAGCTCTGATTACAGAGCCCGGGGGATGGGACAAAAGCTGAAAAATCAGAACATGATTTCTAAACTGCCGCCACTCCCTCATTTTCAAGCCCACCTACACAAATCTTATATCAAAACGTTCAGCTATCCCTGCTGCCACTAAACATGTCCACGGCTAAGCCATAGTCCTGACAGTTTTCACAATATGACTATTTGTTTGCAACTCACACCGTCCATTGACATTCATTGAAACTACACTCTAGCCCCTTCAAATTTGAAGGGCAATTTCTAAACTGCGACCGTGCCTTCAATTTTAATATTTCAGAGACATACTATACATCAAAATCTAGGTCTGGGTCTTATGATTCTCACAATATAAAGATCTTCACTGTAGGATTTATAGTTTTTGGGAAAAAGCTTTTTGTTTAGAGGTCATTTCAGGAAATTTTAGCCATTAATCAGCATGTACTGTGTTTGTTTTGTTGCCATGGTTACCAAAGCTTCTGTTATACACAGGGGGGAAGGTGGCTGGAGCATCTCAGCTCTGATTACAGAGCCCGGGGGAGGGGACAGACACACCATGTACTGATTTATAATAGAGGAATATGATGGGGCAGTTTTGATGGGGTAATTCTGATGGGGCAGTTTTGATGGTGGCAATATGATGGGGCAGTTTTGATGGTGGCAATATGATGGGGCTGTTTTGATAGGGCAATTCTGATGGGGCAGTTTTGATGGTGGCAATATGATGGTGCAGTTTTGATGAGGCAATTCTGATGGGGCAGTTTTGATGGTGGCAATATGATGGGACAGTTTTGATGGCAATATGATGGGGGCAATTTTGCTGGGGGCCATTTTAGCAATTCAGCATTCCCACGCATTTTCCCCAGGAAATGCATTTTCTAGTTATTTTTAATCTACTTAATTTAAATTTTATTCTGCACTTTTTTCGGTAATGCGTAACTTCTGCATACTTTCAGCTATTAAAACCATTCAACTATCAAAATGTTCGTCTCTTTTAGCTGAGGTGTGCTCTTTTTCAACTTTTTTTCTACCATTTATACTTTTTAAAATATTAAGCTTTTTATCACTTTTTTTTAACATTGAAGTCAATGGGAGCATGCTTGAGAAACTTAAAATCTTCTTCCGCTCCCAAAAGTTTCAGCTCCTTCATACTTTCACCTAGAGACGCCAAACAAACTTTAAAATGTTCACAAAATATTCAGCTATCTGGCTATATCTTTTCAGTTTGATATCTTTTACAGTTTTTGAGAAAAAGCTTTTTGTTTAGAGGTCATTTCAAGAAATTTTAGCCATTAATCAGAGTGTACTGTGTATGTTTTGTTGCCATGGTTACCAAAGCTTCTGTTATACACAGGGGGGGAGGTGGCTGGAGCATCTCAGCTCTGATTACAGAGCCCGGGGGATGGGACAAAAGCTGAAAAATCAGAACATGATTTCTAAACTGCCGCCACTCCCTCATTTTCAAGCCCACCTACACAAATCTTATATCAAAACGTTCAGCTATCCCTGCTGCCACTAAACATGTCCACGGCTAAGCCATAGTCCTGACAGTTTTCACAATATGACTATTTGTTTGCAACTCACACCGTCCATTGACATTCATTGAAACTACACTCTAGCCCCTTCAAATTTGAAGGGCAATTTCTAAACTGCGACCGTGCCTTCAATTTTAATATTTCAGAGACATACTATACATTAAAATCTAGGTCTGGGTCTTATGATTCTCACAATATAAAGATCTTCACTGTAGGATTTATAGTTTTTGGGAAAAAGCTTTTTGTTTAGAGGTCATTTCAGGAAATTTTAGCCATTAATCAGCATGTACTGTGTTTGTTTTGTTGCCATGGTTACCAAAGCTTCTGTTATACACAGGGGGGGAGGTGGCTGGAGCATCTCAGCTCTGATTACAGAGCCCGGGGGAGGGGACAGACACACCATGTACTGATTTATAATAGAGGAATATGATGGGGCAGTTTTGATGGGGTAATTCTGATGGGGCAGTTTTGATGGTGGCAATATGATGGGGCAGTTTTGATGGTGGCAATATGATGGGGCTGTTTTGATAGGGCAATTCTGATGGGGCAGTTTTGATGGTGGCAATATGATGGTGCAGTTTTGATGAGGCAATTCTGATGGGGCAGTTTTGATGGTGGCAATATGATGGGACAGTTTTGATGGCAATATGATGGGGGCAATTTTGCTGGGGGCCATTTTAGCAATTCAGCATTCCCACGCATTTTCCCCAGGAAATGCATTTTCTAGTTATTTTTAATCTACTTAATTTAAATTTTATTACGCACTTTTTTCGGTAATGCGTAACTTCTGCATACTTTCAGCTATTAAAACCATTCAACTATCAAAATGTTCGTCTCTTTTAGCTGAGGTGTGCTCTTTTTCAACTTTTCTTCTACCATTTATACTTTTTAAAATATTAAGCTTTTTATCACTTTTTTTTAACATTGAAGTCAATGGGAGCATGCTTGAGAAACTTAAAATCTTCTTCCGCTCCCAAAAGTTTCAGCTCCTTCATACTTTCACCTAGAGACGCCAAACAAACTTTAAAATGTTCACAAAATATTCAGCTATCTGGCTATATCTTTTCAGTTTGATATCTTTTACAGTTTTTGAGAAAAAGCTTTTTGTTTAGAGGTCATTTCAAGAAATTTTAGCCATTAATCAGAGTGTACTGTGTATGTTTTGTTGCCATGGTTACCAAAGCTTCTGTTATACACAGGGGGGGAGGTGGCTGGAGCATCTCAGCTCTGATTACAGAGCCCGGGGGATGGGACAAAAGCTGAAAAATCAGAACATGATTTCTAAACTGCCGCCACTCCCTCATTTTCAAGCCCACCTACACAAATCTTATATCAAAACGTTCAGCTATCCCTGCTGCCACTAAACATGTCCACGGCTAAGCCATAGTCCTGACAGTTTTCACAATATGACTATTTGTTTGCAACTCACACCGTCCATTGACATTCATTGAAACTACACTCTAGCCCCTTCAAATTTGAAGGGCAATTTCTAAACTGCGACCGTGCCTTCAATTTTAATATTTCAGAGACATACTATACATTAAAATCTAGGTCTGGGTCTTGTGATTCTCACAATATAAAGATCTTCGCTGTAGGATTTATAGTTTTTGGGAAAAAGCTTTTTGTTTAGAGGTCATTTCAGGAAATTTTAGCCATTAATCAGCATGTACTGTGTTTGTTTTGTTGCCATGGTTACCAAAGCTTCTGTTATACACAGGGGGGGAGGTGGCTGGAGCATCTCAGCTTTGATTACAGAGCCCGGGGGAGGGGACAGACACACCATGTACTGATTTATAATAGAGGAATATGATGGGGCAGTTTTGATGGGGTAATTCTGATGGGGCAGTTTTGATGGTGGCAATATGATGGGGCAGTTTTAAAGGTGGCAATATGATGGGGCTGTTTTGATAGGGCAATTCTGATGGGGCAGTTTTGATGGTGGCAATATGATGGTGCAGTTTTGATGAGGCAATTCTGATGGGGCAGTTTTGATGGTGGCAATATGATGGGACAGTTTTGATGGCAATATGATGGGGGCAATTTTGCTGGGGGCCGTTTTAGCAATTCAGCATTCCCACGCATTTTCCCCAGGAAATGCATTTTCTAGTTATTTTTAATCTACTTAATTTTAATTTTACTCCGTACGTTTTTCGGTAATGCGTAACTTCTGCATACTTTCAGCTATTAAAACCATTCAACTAACAAAATGTTCGTCTCTTTTAGCTGAGGTGTGCTCTTTTTCAACTTTTTTTCTACCATTTATACTTTTTAAAATATTAAGCTTTTTATCACTTTTATTTAACATTGAAGTCAATGGGAGCATGCTTGAGAAACTTAAAATCTTCTTCCGCTCCCAAAAGTTTCAGCTCCTTCATACTTTCACCTAGAGACGCCAAACAAACTTTAAAATGTTCACAAAATATTCAGCTATCTGGCTATATCTTTTCAGTTTGATATCTTTTACAGTTTTTGAGAAAAAGCTTTTTGTTTAGAGGTCATTTCAGGAAATTTTAGCCATTAATCAGAGTGTACTGTGTATGTTTTGTTGCCATGGTTACCAAAGCTTCTGTTATACACAGGGGGAGGTGGCTGGAGCATCTCAGCTCTGATTACAGAGCCCTAGGGAGGGGACAAAAGCTGAAAAATCAGAACATGATTTCTAAACTGCCGCCACTCCCTCATTTTCAAGCCCACCTACACAAATCTTATATCAAAACATTCAGCTATCCCTGCTGCCACTAAACATGTCCACGGCTAAGCCATAGTCCTGATAGTTTTCACAATATGACCATTTGTTTGCAACTCACACCGTCCATTGACATTCATTGAAACTACACTCTAGCCCCTTCAAATTTGAAGGGCAATTTCTAAACTGCGACCATGCCTTCAATTTTAATATTTCAGAGACATACTATACATCAAAATCTAGGTCTGGGTCTTGTGATTCTCACAATATAAAGATCTTCGCTGTAGGATGTATAGTTTTTAAAATATGGCCATTTGTTTAGAGGTCATTTCAGGAAATTTTAGCCATTAATCAGAGTGTACTGTGTTTGTTTTGTTGCCATGGTTACCAAAGCTTCTGTTATACACAGGGGGGGGAGGTGGCTGGAGCATCTCAGCTTTGATTACAGAGCCCAGGGGAGGGGGACAGACACACCATGTACTGATTTATAATAGAGGAATATGACGGGGCAGTTTTGATAGGGCAATTCTGATGGGGCAGTTTTGATGGTGGCAATATGATGGGGCAGTTTTGATGGTGGCAATATGATGGGGCTGTTTTGATAGGGCAATTCTGATGGGGCAGTTTTGATGGTGGCAATATGATGGTGCAGTTTTGATGGGGCAATTCTGATGGGACAGTTTTGATGGCAATATGATGGGGGCAATTTTGCTGGGGGCCGTTTTAGCAATTTAGCATTCCCACGCATTTTCCCCAGGAAATGCATTTTCTAGTTATTTTTAATCTACTTAATTTTAATTTTATTCCGTACGTTTTTCGGTAATGCGTAACTTCTGCATACTTTCAGCTATTAAAACCATTCAACTATCAAAATGTTCTTCTCTTTTAGCTGAGGTGTGCTCTTTTTCAACTTTTTTTCTACCATTTATACTTTTAAAAATATTAAGCTTTTTATCACTTTTTTTTAACATTGAAGTCAATGGGAGCATGCTTGAAATCCTTAAATTTTTCTTCCGCTCCCAAAAGTTTCAGCTCCTTCATACTTTCACCTAGAGACACCAAACAAACTTTAAAATGTTCACAAAATATTCAGCTATCTGGCTATATCTTTTCAGTTTGATATCTTTTACAGTTTTTGAGAAAAAGCTTTTTGTTTAGAGGTCATTTCAAGAAAGTTTAGCCATTAATCAGAGTGTACTGTGTGTGTTTTGTTGCCATGGTTACCAAAGCTTCTGTTATACACAGGGGGGGAGGTGGCTGGAGCATCTCAGCTCTGATTAGAGCCCAGGGGAGGGGACAAAAGCTGGAAAATCAGAACATGATTTCTAAACTGCCGCCACTCCCTCATTTTCAAGCCCACCTACACAAATCTTATATCAAAACGTTCAGCTATCCCTGCTGCCACTAAACGTGTCCACGGCTAAGCCACAGTCCTGATAGTTTTCACAATATGACCATTTGTTTGCAACTCATGCCGTCCATTGACATTCATTGAAACTACACTCTAGCCCCTTCAAATTTGAAGGGCAATTTCTAACCTGCGACCGTGCCTTCAATTTTAATATTTCAGAGACATACTATGTATCAAAATCTAGGTCTGGGTCTTGTGATTCTCACAATATAAAGATCTTCGCTGTAGGATGTATAGTTTTTAAAATACGGCCATTTGTTTAGAGGTTATTTCAATAAATTTTAGCCATTAATCAGAGTGTACTGTTTGTTTTGTTGCCATGGTTACCAAAGCTTCTGTTATACACAGGGGGGGAGGTGGCTGGAGCATCTCAGCTCTGATTACAGACCCCGGGGGAGGGGACAGACACACCATGTACTGATTTATAATAGAGGAATATGATGGGGCAGTTTTGATGGGGTAATTCTGATGGGGCAGTTTTGATGGTGGCAATATGATGGGGCAGTTTTGATGGTGGCAATATGATGGGGCTGTTTTGATAGGGCAATTCTGATGGGGCAGTTTTGATGGTGGCAATATGATGGTGCAGTTTTGATGGTAATATGATGGGGGCAATTTTGCTGGGGGCCGTTTTAGCAATTCAGCATTCCCACGCATTTTCCCCAGGAAATGCATTTTCTAGTTTTTCTTATTATTATTCCGTACGTTTTTTGGTTCTGCGTAACTTCTGCATAATTTCAGCTATTAAAACCATTCAACTATTAAAATGTTCGTCTCTTTTAGCTGAGGTGTGCTCTTTTTCAACTTTTTTTCTACCATTTATACTTTTTAAAATATTAAGCTTTTTAACACTTTTTTTTAACATTGAAGTCAATGGGAGCATGCTTGAAATCCTTCAATTCTTCTTCCGCTCCCAAAAGTTTCAGCTCCTTCATACTTTCACCTAGAGACACCAAGCAAACTTTAAAATGTTCACAAAATATTCAGCTATCTGGTTATATCTTTTCAGTTTGATATCTTTTACAGTTTTTGAGAAAAAGCTTTTTGTTTAGAGGTCATTTCAGGAAATTTTAGCCATTAATCAGAGTGTACTGTGTTTGTTTTGTTGCCACGGTTACCAAAGCTTCTGTTATACACAGGGGGGGAGGTGGCTGGAGCATCTCAGCTCTGATTACAGAGCCCGGGGGAGGGGACAGACACACCATGTACTGATTTATAATAGAGGAATATGATGGGGCAGTTTTGATAGGGCAATTCTGATGGGGCAGTTTTAAAGGGGCAATTATGATGGGGCAGATTTATTGGTGGCAACTATGATGTGGCAGTTTTGATGGGACAATTCTGATGGGGCAGTTTTGATGGTGGCAATATGATGGGCAGTTTTGATAGGGTAATTCTGATGGGGCAGTTTTCATGGTGGCAATATGATGGGGCAGTTTTGATGGGGCAATTCTGATGGGGCAGTTTTGATGGTGGCAATATGATGGGGCAGTTTTGATGGGGACAATTTTAATGGAGCAGTTTTAAAGGTGGCAATATGATGGGGCAGTTTTGATGGGGCAATTCTGATGGGGCAGTTTTCACGGTGGCAATATGATGGGGCAGTTTTGATGGGGCAATTCTGATGGGGCAGTTTTGATGGTGGCAATATGATGGGGCAGTTTTGATGGGGACAATTTTAATGGAGCAGTTTTAAAGGTGGCAATATGATGGGGCAGTTTTGATGGGGGCAGTTTTGATGGTGGCAATATGATGGGGCAATTTTGATGGGGCAATTCTGATGGGGCAGTTTTGATGGCAGTATGATGGGGCAGTTTTGATGGCGGCCATTTTAGCAATTTAGCTATTCGGCATTCCCACGCATTTTCCCCAGGAAATGCATTTTCTAGTTAGTGGGACTGCTTTAGCAGTCCCACTATTGTTATTCGTTTTTTTATTAGTGGGAATGCTTTAGCAGTCCCACTATTGTTATTCGATTTTATTTATTTTTAATCTTCTTAATTTTAATTTTAATTTTATTCCGTACGTTTTTCGGTAATGCGTAACTTCTGCATACTTTCAGCTATTAAAACCATTCAACTATCAAAATGTTCGTCTCTTTTAGCTGAGGTGTGCTCTTTTTCAACTTTTTTTCTACCATTTATACTTTTTAAAATATTAAGCTTTTTATCACTTTTTTTAACATTGAAGTCAATGGGAGCATGCTTGAAATCCTTAAATTTTTCTTCCGCTCCCAAAAGTTTCAGCTCCTTCATACTTTCACCTAGAGACACCAAACAAACTTTAAAATGTTCACAAAATATTCAGCTATCGGGGGGCGTGGCGACCGGACTCCAAGATGGACGCTTAACCCAGGAGCTCCGCTCTCCCACCGGAGATAATCCACCAGCATCAGCGCTCACCAGCACCATCCACGGCTCCAAACACTACCGTCTGAGAGCCAAATCTCTGCGGATCAGGAAAAGGATGCCACGGCACCGAAAAACACCGCAGCAGCCGCAGAAGATGACGAGCTACTATGCCTCGCGCGGGCCTCAACAAAATGGCGGCGGCGCCAGAACTGACAGGCCGGAACAGGGATCCGGACGGAACGGAGGGGGGACACCAGCGGCTTCCTCCTGCCTGAACAACCCTCCCAGTGAACAATCCTCGGGCCCCTCTACCCCCACTACACGCAGCCCGGCGAAATCGAGGCAGCGAAGGGACTCTCCAGTCAGATCACAGGCCGATCCGGCCATGGAGGTAAGCGGGCCTTCCAGCACTATGGGCCAGAGCGATAAGGGCCGGGATCCTATCACAGATTTCCCCACAGCAGACAGGCCGGTATCAGATACCTTAATGAAAGATATGCTGCTGTCCCTGCGCTCCTCACTGCAGGCAGATCTGATGAGGGGAATCACTGAATGCCAGAGGGAAGTGCAGACGCTAGGCCGCAGAGTGAACCAGGTGGAACACAAGATGGAGGATTATACCTCATCTTACAATGTTATGGTAGAAGCGCACACAGCACAAGGGAGGACATTCTATGGCTGAAAGATAAAATTGCAGACCTCGAGGACAGATCCAGGAGGAACAACCTCAAAATGAGGGGGGTCCCAGAATCTGTCCCCCCTTCTCAGCTTCTGCAATATGCCCAGGCCCTTTTTTCCACTTTAATACCTGAGGCAACAGCATCAGATCTTCTAGTGGACAGGATCCACAGGGTACCCAAACCATCATTCCTCCCAGATTACACACCTAGGGATGTCTTAATGAGGGTACATTACTACCACATAAAAGACCGAATTCTGCAAGTTTCCCGCAAACAGGAAAACATTCCACAACAGTACGCCACCATTAGAGTGCTGCCTGATTTGTCCAGACACACTCTGCAATGCTGTAGAAATTTACTGACCATCACAAAAGCCCTGAGAAACCACAACATCTTGCATAAATGGAAGTACCCTGCTACCCTATCGATCACTCACAATGGCCAAACCATCTCAGTGTCCACCTTAGAAGAGGGACTTAAGGCGTTAAGGAATTGGGGCATAATACCTGAACAACCAGCGCACCATGCGCAACCTCAGGGTCCGGTCCCCATACAGAGCGAGTGGCAAACCGTCTCATACAAGCGCTCATCCAAGAAAAGCATTGGTGGGAGCTCTTAATACTCCACACAGTTATAAGTCAGATTATCTCCGGGGCAGAGCTTAGGCTTAACTCTTGCCTACACCCCAACCAACCAGTAGCAGTTACAACTGCACAGGGATCAATTTATGGATCCATTTCTTATCGAACTCCTGTTGACTTTTTTCTTTTTTCCTTGTTTTTCTGCACCCATTGTTTTTGATATACACAGTTTTAGCTACGAAAGTACCGGACCAGTCAAGACATACGAAGAAATGAAAAGACCTACCTCTCATCATCAACCCACAAGGATCTCCCACCCAACCGGGCGCAGTGAGTACATCTACTACATCACCCCACAAAACCACAAATACCTTTCACAATGACAATAACATGCCTCTCGATAAATACCCGGGGACTAAACCACCCAGCTAAACGATTCTCCCTGTGGAAGGAAGCTAGCACACATAAAGCGGATATTCTTTGTGTCCAGGAAACCCACTTCCAATTACATAACGCTCCCCAATGTAAGCACAAAAATTACCCAATCATATACACGGCCAACACGCCAAATAGCAAAAAAGGAGGAGTCCTAATGGCTTTTAAGGACTCGCTATCCATACAACCTAAAGATGTCTTCACCGATGCTGGAGGCAGGTACATCATCTTCACAGGAGATATTAATTCCAAACCATACACAGTGATCACTCTGTACGCTCCGAATACATGTCAAGTCAGATTCATCAAAAAAGTACTACACAAAGCCAATTCCATGAAATATGGCAACCTATTAATATGCGGGGATTTCAACATAACCTCAGATCCGACACTGGACACGTCATCAGGTCAGTCAAAAGGGACCCTATCCCTTCAGCCCACACTCCACCAGGAGGAACTATACGATATATGGAGATGCTTACACGCCACGGAAAGAGACTATACCTTTTTCTCCAACAGGCACTCTTCTTACTCCAGAATAGACATGTTTCTGACAGATAAATGGCTTCTGCAAAACGTGAACATGTCTCAAATACATGAAATCACATGGTCTGACCATGCAGCCATTTCCTTGTCTATTGTAGAGAAGGGAGTCTCCTCCTCACCACCCATCTGGCGTTGCAACACTAGACTCTTCCAAGATGATAATTATCACAAAACAATTTCCCAACACATAAAAAAATTCTTTTCCGAAAATGAGGGCTCTGTGGATGATCCATTCGTTGTGTGGAGCGCTCACAAAGCCTTTATGAGAGGAATCCTGATCCAAATGGGAGCTAGAGAAAAGAAGAGACGAACTCAGCAGCTGAACACACTTATTGCAGACATACACCTTATAGAAACCCAAAACAAAACATCCCCATCCACAGCACTTATAGTCAAACTCAATTCCCTTAGAGAACAGCTCAGAACGCTCCTAACTCAACAATATGACAAACACTTAAAATACTTACGACAAAACTACTATACCAATGCCAACAGAGCAGGTAAATACCTAGCGAACAGACTGAAAGCGGCACGCACCAAAACTAGAATAGCATATATTCAACACCCTACGCTAACACACAGAATCACAAACCCACAAGAGATAGCGAATCAATTCGCTGCATACTATAGGTCACTATATAACTTACACGAAGATGCACATACGCCTCACCCAACTATAGACAAAATAAATTCTTTCCTGGAGCACTTGAACCTCCCAACCCTCTCTGAGGATCACTTGGAATGCTTAAATGCTCCGATAACACACAGAGAAATTGAGATGATAATACATACACTTCCGAATGGGAAATCCCCAGGCCCGGACGGATTCTCTAATGAATATTTTAAAGTGTTCACCAATATTCTAACACCACACATGACGAAAATTTTTAATAAAGCTGTTGAGGTCGCCTCCTTTCCACAGGAAATGCTAAAAGCACATATAGTGACTCTACCAAAACCGGGTAAGGAGCCTACAACACCAGCTAACTTCCGACCCATATCGCTGCTGAACTCCGACACAAAAGTATACGCGAAACTACTAGCTAAACGACTAACACACATACTACCTAATCTCATTAAGAGAGACCAGATGGGCTTTGTGAGGGGGAGACAAACTTCGGACGCCACTAGGAGGATTGTTAATGTAATAAACCATGCTGAAAAGACTCGAACGCCTTCTCTGCTGCTATCCATTGACGCAGAGAAGGCGTTCGATAGGGTCCACTGGACATATATGGAACAAGCACTGATGAAATTTGGGTTTAAAGGACCAATTTTGCAAGCTATTATGGCATTATACTCTTGCCCGTCAGCACAGGTTCACTCTGCGGGATTCCTATCCACAACCTTCCAAATCAAAAACGGAACCCGACAGGGGTGCCCCCTATCTCCTACAATTTTCAATTTGATGATAGAGCCGCTAGCTGAATCCATACGCTCACACCCTCTGATAACGGGCTTCCAGTTTGGATCAGCAAAACATACCATTAACCTATTTGCAGACGATGTAATCCTGCTACTCACTAACCCCTCCATATCCTTAATACAGGCCCATAAAATCCTCATAGCCTTTGGAGAGGTATCATACTATAAAGTCAACTTTACTAAATCTCTCATTTTAGACATGGGTATTCCACCAAATACCCGAAAATCGCTACAAGAAAAATTACCATATATGTGGAGTACAGGAAATATCACGTATCTGGGGATTACACTCACAAATAAGATATCAACAATGATAAAAGCCAACGTATTACCACTAATAAACAAACTGGAAGCCCAAACCAAAAACATGTCCAACAGCGAAGTATCTTGGCTAGGTAGAATCACTGCTTACAAAATGATGCTATTACCACAAGTACTATACATATTCCGCTCCCTACCACTATATATCCCTCAACATTTAATAAAAAATATAGCGAATATTGCTTGGAAATACATATGGAAGGGGAAAAAAGCTAGATGTTCACGAAATAATCTCACATCACATAAGCAAGTGGGCGGAGCAGGTTTAGTGGACATACACGACTATTACTGGGCAGTACGCCTTGACCAAATTAAATACTGGTTTCAAACAACGGACACACCATTATGGGTGGACATTGAAAAAGCGACAGCACCCACTAATAACTTACCCCTACTACTCATGACAGACGGGTGGATACCGTGGGACATAAAAAAACTGCCTCCTACTACGCAAATTTCATTAAAGGCGTGGAGAGCTATACGGGAACAAACGTATAACGACAAACAAGACATACAGTATAATATACCCTTATCGTTCTTGGAAACAAAAATCCCAATGCTGACAATCAAAGACCTGACAAGTAAGGGCATACTACACATATCAGATCTATATAATGGCACAAATCCCAAATCCGTAGAACAACTTATGACACAATACCATCTCCCAAAGAAATCACAGTTTACGTGTGTAAGAATTGTGAACTTCATTAAGTCTAAACCCACACCAACCATACAACTTCCGAGCAATATTTGGAAATTCTACACTACAGCCAAAAAAGACACAAAAGGAATTTCTTTCTTCTATAACATAACTAAAGATAAACTCACGTTTACCAAAACTAATGCAATGAAAAAATGGGAGGAAGAACTAGGTATATCAGCCTCAGATGAACAGTGGCAACAAGCCTTTAGAGCAATACACAAAGCTTCCCACTGCATCAAACATTGGGAACTAACTATTAAAATGGCCAATAGATGGCACTACACCCCATACAGAATAGCAAAATTCTTTCCAGGAACATCCCCACATTGCTGGAGAGCCTGTGGGCAAATAGGTAATTTACTACATATGCTTTGGTACTGTCCTGCTGTTAAATGCATTTGGAACCAAGTGTTTAAAATGATCTCCACGATAACAGGAGTAATATCTCAACCAGACCCAGCGCTGGCAATCTTGCATCTGAACATAGAAAAATTTCATATAGATTTCAGACCAGTCATAACCCATATACTGCTTGAAACACGCTTATCAATACTACGAAATTGGAAATCCAACAATGCCATTAACCTATCAGACATAACCAAAGCAGTCCATAGAAATTACACCTTCGAGCGCCTCCTAGCAATAAACTCTTTACAATGCAAAAAATTTGATAAACAATGGTCAATATGGTCCAAAAGCTAAAGTTTATAAAGTTTCTATAAATGTTCTGTTGCTATTAAAGTTTGACTATTGAAAATAAGATAAAAACAACGTACAGTGAATACACTCTGCTTATATTGAACATACTCTGCTTATGTTAAATGTCTATATGCTTCTTGAATACTTACTTAATTAAGTGAAAATTTTTGAGACTGTATATCACCGGATTGTATACAACCTGATTGTGTATATCTTTTTCCCCCCTCCCTTTTATGTTGTACAACATATTATTTTCTGAAAACCTTCAATAAAAATCATTGAAATAAAAAAAAAAAATATTCAGCTATCTGGCTATATCTTTTCAGTTTGATATCTTTTACAGTTTTTGAGAAAAAGCTTTTTGTTTAGAGGTCATTTCAGGAAATTTTAGCCATTAATCAGAGTGTACTGTGTGTGTTTTGTTGCCATGGTTACCAAAGCTTCTGTTATACACAGGGGGGGAGGTGGCTGGAGCATCTCAGCTCTGATTACAGAGCTCGGGGGAGGGGACAAAAGCTGGAAAATCAGAACATGATTTCTAAACTGCCGCCACTCCCTCATTTTCAAGCCCACCTACACAAATCTTATATCAAAACGTTCAGCTATCCCTGCTGCCACTAAACATGTCCACGGCTAAGCCATAGTCCTGATAGTTTTCACAATATGACCATTTGTTTGCAACTCACACCGTCCATTGACATTCATTGAAACTACACTCTAGCCCCTTCAAATTTGAAGGGCAATTTCTAAACTGCGACTGTGCCTTCAATTTTAATATTTCAGAGAGATACTATGTATCAAAATCTAGGTCTGGGTCTTGTGATTCTCACAATATAAAGATCTTCGCTGTAGGATGTATAGTTTTTAAAATACGGCCATTTGTTTAGAGGTAATTTCAGGAAATTTTGGCCATTAATCAGAGTGTACTGTTAATGTTTGTTTTGTTGCCATGGTTACCAAAGCTTCTGTTATACACAGGGGGGGAGGTGGCTGGAGCATCTCAGCTCTGATTACAGAGCCCGGGGGAGGGGACAGACACACCATGTACTGATTTATAATAGAGGAATATGATGGGGCAGTTTTGATGGGGTAATTCTGATGGGGCAGTTTTGATGGTGGCAATATGATGGGGCAGTTTTGATGGTGGCAATATGATGGGGCTGTTTTGATGGTGGCAATATGATGGTGCAGTTTTGTTGGGGCAATTCTGATGGGGCAGTTTTGATGGTGGCAATATGATGGTGCAGTTTTGATGGGGAAATTCTGATGGGGCAGTTTTGATGGTGGCAATATGATGGGACAGTTTTGATGGCAATATGATGGGGGCAATTTTGCTGGGGGCCGTTTTAGCAATTCAGCATTCCCACGCATTTTCCCCAGGAATTGCATTTTCTAGTTATTTTTCTTCTTATTCCGTGTGTTTTTTGGTTCTGCGTAACTTCTGCATACTTTCAGCTATTAAAACCATTCAACTATTAAAACGTTTGTCTCTTTTAGCTGAGGTGTGCTCTTTTTCAACTTTTTTTCTACCATTTATACTTTTTAAAATATTAAGCTTTTTAACACTTTTTTTAACATTGAAGTCAATGGGAGCATGCTTGAAATCCTTAAATTCTTCTTCCGCTCCCAAAAGTTTCAGCTCCTTCATACTTTCACCTAGAGACACCAAACAAACTTCAAAATGTTCACAAAATATTCAGCTATCTGGCTATATCTTTTCAGTTTGATATCTTTTACAGTTTTTGAGAAAAAGCTTTTTGTTTAGAGGTCATTTCAGGAAATTTTAGCCATTAATCAGAGTGTACTGTGTTTGTTTTGTTGCCATGGTTACCAAAGCTTCTGTTATACACAGGGGGGGAGGTGGCTGGAGCATCTCAGCTCTGATTACAGAGCCCGGGGGAGGGGACAGACACACCATGTACTGATTTATAATAGAGGAATATGATGGGGCAGTTTTAATGGGGCAATTCTGATGGGGCAGTTTTTATGGTGGCAATATGATGGGGCAGTTTTGATGGGGACAATTTTTATGGAGCAGTTTTAAAGGTGGCAACATGATGGGGCAGTTTTGATGGGGCAATTCTGATGGGGCAGTTTTGATGGTGGCAATATGATGGGGCAGTTTTGATGGGGACAATTTTTATGGAGCAGTTTTAAAGGTGGCAATATGATGGGGCAGTTTTAAAGGTGGCAATATGATGGGGCAGTTTTGATGGTGGCAATATGATGGGGCAGTTTTGATGGGGACAATTTTAATGGAGCAGTTTTAAAGGTGGCAATATGATGGGGCAGTTTTGATGGTGGCAGTTTTGATGGTGGCAATATGATGGGGCAGTTTTGATGGGGCAAATCTGATGGGGCAGTTTTGATGGTGGCAATATGATGGGGCAGTTTTAATGGGGACAATTTTGATGAGGCAATTCTGATGGGGCAGTTTTGATGGAAGTATGATGGGGCAGTTTTGATGGCAGTATGATGGGGCAGTTTTGATGGCGGCCATTTTAGCAATTTAGCAATTCAGCATTCCCACGCATTTTCCCCAGGAAATGCATTTTCTTATTAAGTGTTCTTGCATAGCAAGACCACTTTTTGTTATCTCACATATATATTATTAGTGGGACTGCTTTAGCAGTCCCACTATTGTTATTCGATTTTATTTATTTTTAAACTTAATTAGTGGGAATGCTTTAGCAGTCCCACTATTGTTATTCGATTTTATTTATTAGTGGGAATGCTTTAGCAGTCCCACTATTGTTATTCGATTTTATTTATTTTTAATAATTTTAATTATAATTTTATTCCGTACGTTTTTTGGTTCTGAGTAACTTCTGCATACTTTAAGCTATTAAAACCATTCAACTATCAAAATGTTCGTCTCTTTTAGCTGATGTGTGCTCTTTTTCAACTTTTTTTCTACCATTTATACTTTTTAAAATATTAAGCTTTTTATCACTTTTTTTCAACATTGAAGTCAATGGGAGCATGCTTGAAATCCTTGAATTCTTTTTCCGCTCCCAAAAGTTTCAGCTCCTTCATACTTTCACCTAGAGACACCAAACAAACTTTAAAATGTTCACAAAATATTCAGCTATCTGGCTATATCTTTTCAGTTTGATATCTTTTACAGTTTTTGAGAAAAAGCTTTTTGTTTAGAGGTCATTTCAGGAAATTTTAGCCATTAATCAGAGTGTACTGTTTGTTTTGTTGCCATGGTTACCAAAGCTTCTGTTATGCACAGGGGGGGAGGTGGCTGGAGCATCTCAGCTCTGATTACAGAGCCCGGGGGAGGGGACAGACACACCATGTACTGATTTATAATAGAGGAATATGATGGGGCAGTTTTAATAGGGCAATTCTGATGGGGCAGTTTTGATGGTGGCAATATGATGGGGCAGTTTTAATGGGGCAATTCTGATGGGGCAGTTTTGATGGTGGCAATATGATGGGGCAGTTTTGATGGGGCAATTCTGATGGGGCAGTTTTGATGGTGGCAATATGATGGGGCAGTTTTGATGGGGACAATTTTTATGGAGCAATTTTAAAGGTGGCAATATGATGGGGCAGTTTTAATAGGGACAATTTTGATGGGGCAGATTTGATGGCAGTATGATGGGGTGGTTTTGATGGCGGTCGTTTTAGCAATTTAGCTAATCAGCAATTATTTTTGGAAAAAAAAAAATATTTTTGAAAAAAAAAAATTTTTTTTTGAAAAAAAAAATTATTTTTGAAAAAAAAAATATTTTTGAAAAAAAAAATTATTTTTGAAAAAAAAAATTATTTTTGGAAAAAAAAATCATTTTTGAAAAAAAAATATTTTTGAAAAAAAAAAATATTTAAAAAAAAAAAAAAATTTTTTGAAAAAAAAAATTATTTTTGAAAAAAAAAAAATATTTTTGAAAAGAAAAAAAAATTCATTTTTGAAAAAAAAAATTACTTTTGAAAAAAAAAATTACTTCTACTTTTGATGGGGCAATTCTGATGGGGCAGTTTTGATGGGGACAATTTTGATGGGGCAATTCTAATGGGGCAGTTTTGATGGCAATATGATCGGGGCAGTTTTGATGGTGGCAATATGATGGGGCAGTTTTGATGGTGGTAATATGATGGGGCAATTCTGATGGGGCAGTTTTGATGGTGGCCTTTTTAGCAATTTAGCTATTCAGCATTCCCACGCATTTTCCCCAGGAAATGCATTTTCTAGTTTTAATTTTAATGTAAATAATTTTATTCCGTACGTTTTTTGGTTCTGCGTAACTTCTGCATACTTTCAGCTATTAAAACCATTCAACTATTAAAATGTTCGTCTCTTTTAGCTGAGGTGTGCTCTTTTTCAACTTTTTTTCTACCATTTATACTTTTCAAAATATTAAGCTTTTTAACACTTTTTTTTAACATTGAAGTCAATGGGAGCATGCTTGAAATCCTTCAATTCTTCTTCCGCTCCCAAAAGTTTCAGCTCCTTCATACTTTCACCTAGAGACACCAAACAAACTTTAAAATGTTCACAAAATATTCAGCTATCTGGCTATATCTTTTCAGTTTGATATCTTTTACAGTTTTTGAGAAAAAGCTTTTTGTTTAGAGGTCATTTCAGGAAATGTTAGCCATTAATCAGAGTGTACTGTTTGTTTTGTTGCCATGGTTACCAAAGCTTCTGTTATACACAGGGGGGGAGGTGGCTGGAGCATCTCAGCTCTGATTACAGAGCCCGGGGGAGGGGACAGACACACCATGTACTGATTTATAATAGAGGAATATGATGGGGCAGTTTTAATAGGGCAATTCTGATGGGGCAGTTTTGATGGTGGCAATATGATGGGGCAGTTTTGATGGGGCAATTCTGATGGGGCAGTTTTGATGGTGGCAATATGATGGGGCAGTTTTGATGGGGCAATTCTGATGGGGCAGTTTTGATGGTGGCAATATGATGGGGCAGTTTTGATGGGGACAATTTTTATGGAGCAATTTTAAAGGTGGCAATATGATGGGGCAGTTTTAATAGGGACAATTTTGATGGGGCAGATTTGATGGCAGTATGATGGGGTGGTTTTGATGGCGGTCGTTTTAGCAATTTAGCTAATCAGCAATTATTTTTGAAAAAAAAAAATATTTTTGAAAAAAAAAAATTTTTTTTTGAAAAAAAAAATTATTTTTGAAAAAAAAAATATTTTTGAAAAAAAAAATTATTTTTGAAAAAAAAAAATATTTTTGAAAAAAAAAATCATTTTTGAAAAAAAAATATTTTTGAAAAAAAAAATTATTTAAAAAAAAAATATTTTTTTTTGAAAAAAAAAATTATTTTTGAAAAAAAAAAATATTTTTGAAAAGAAAAAAAAATTCATTTTTGAAAAAAAAAATTACTTTTGAAAAAAAAAATTACTTCTACTTTTGATGGGGCAATTCTGATGGGGCAGTTTTGATGGGGACAATTTTGATGGGGCAATTCTAATGGGGCAGTTTTGATGGCAATATGATCGGGGCAGTTTTGATGGTGGCAATATGATGGGGCAGTTTTGATGGTGGTAATATGATGAGGCAATTCTGATGGGGCAGTTTTGATGGTGGCAATATGATGGGGCAGTTTTGATGGGGCAATTCTGATGGTGGCAATATGATGGGACAATTTTGATGGAGCAATTCTGATGGGGCAGTTTTGATGGTGGCAATATGATGGGGCAGTTTTAATGGGGACAATTTTGATGGGGCAATTCTGATGGGGCAGTTTTGATGGTGGCCTTTTTAGCAATTTAGCTATTCAGCATTCCCACGCATTTTCCCCAGGAAATGCATTTTCTAGTTTTAATTTTTTTTTTTTTCAAATTTTTTTTTATGCATTTTCAAGACAAACAATACATATACAACTTAAAAAGCTAAAAGAAAAAAAACAAAACTGTGGTGCCTATATAAAGTATCTCACACATCACATGACCAGATATTATAATTTGTGTTGTTTATCGCTTGATGAGTTAACCTATGGCTCGCTTCTTCTTGTTTCTAGTTTTAATTTTAATGTAAATAATTTTATTCCGTACGTTTTTTGGTTCTGCGTAACTTCTGCATACTTTCAGCTATTAAAACCATTCAACTATTAAAATGTTCGTCTCTTTTAGCTGAGGTGTGCTCTTTTTCAACTTTTTTTCTACCATTTATACTTTTTAAAATATTAAGCTTTTTATCACTTTTTTTAACATTGAAGTCAATGGGAGCATGCTTGAAATCCTTAAATTCTTCTTCCGCTCCCAAAAGTTTCAGCTCCTTCATACTTTCACCTAGAGACACCAAACAAACTTTAAAATGTTCACAAAATATTCAGCTATCTGGCTATATCTTTTCAGTTTGATATCTTTTACAGTTTTTGAGAAAAAGCTTTTTGTTTAGAGGTCATTTCAGGAAATTTTAGCCATTAATCAGTGTACTTTGTTTGTTTTGTTGCCATAGTTACCAAAGCTTCTGTTATACACAGGTGGGGAGGTGGCTGGAGCATCTCAGCTCTGAATACAGAGCCCGGGGGAGGGGACAGACACACCATGTACTGATTTATAATAGAGGAATATGATGGGGCAGTTTTGATAGGGCAATTCTGATGGGGCAGTTTTGATGGGGCAATTATGATGGGGCAGTTTTATTGGTGGCAATTATGATGGGTCAGTTTTGATGGTGGCAATATGATGGGGCAGTTTTGATGGGACAATTCTGATGGGGCAGTTTTGATGGTGGCAATATGATGAGAAAGTTTTGATGGGGCAATTCTGATGGGGCAGTTTTGATGGTGGCAATATGATGGGGCAGTTTTGATGGGGACAATTTTAATGGAGCAGTTTTAAAGGTGGCAATATGATGGGGCAGTTTTGATGGGGGCAGTTTTGATGGGGGCAATATGATGGGGCAGTTTTGATGGTGCCAATATGATGGGGCAATTCTGATGGGGCAGTTTTGATGGTGGCAATATGATGTGGCAGTTTTAATCGGGACAATTTTGATGGGGCAATTCTGATGGGGCAGTTTTGATGGCAGTATGATGGGGCAGTTTTGATGGCGGCCATTTTAGCAATTTAGCTATTCAGCATTCCCACGCATTTTCCCCAGGAAATGCATTTTCTAGTTAGTGGGAATGCTTTAGCAGTCCCACTATTGTTATTCGATTTTATTTATTATTTTTAATCTACTTAATTTTAATTTTATTCCGGCAATTTCTAAACTGTGACCGTGCCTTCAATTTTAATATTTCAGAGACATACTATGTATCAAAATCTAGGTCTAGGTCTTGTGATTCTCACAATATAAAGATCTTCGCTGTAGGATGTATAGTTTTTAAAATACGGCCATTTGTTTAGAGGTCATTTCAGGAAATTTTAGCCATTAATCAGAGTGTACTGTTTGTTTTGTTGCCATGGTTACCAAAGCTTCTGTTATACACGGGGGGGAGGTGGCTGGAGCATCTCAGCTTAGATTACAGAGCCCATATAATGGGGCAGTTTTAATGGGGACAATTTTGATGGGGCAATTCTGATGGGGCAGTTTTGATGGCGGCCGTTTTAGCAATTTAGCTATTCAGCATTCCCACGCATTTTCCCCAGGAAATGCATTTTCTAGTTTTAATTAGTGGGACTGCTTTAGCAGTCCCACTATTGTTATTCGTTTTTTTATTAGTGGAAATCTTTAGCAGTCCCACTATTGTTATTCGTTTTTATTCATTTTTAAACTTAATTTTAATTTTATTCCGTACGTTTTTCGGTAATGCGTAACTTCTGCATACTTTCAGCTATTAAAACCATTCAACTATCAAAATGTTCATCTCTTTTAGCTGAGGTGTGCTCTTTTTATTCTTTTTTTCTACTATTTATACTTTTTAAAATATTAAGCTTTTTATCACTTTTTTTAACATTGAAGTCAATGGGAGCATGCTTGAAATCCTTAAATTTTTCTTCCGCTCCCAAAAGTTTCAGCTCCTTCATACTTTCACCTAGAGACACCAAACAAACTTTAAAATGTTCACAAAATATTCAGCTATCTGGCTATATCTTTTCAGTTTGATATCTTTTACAGTTTTTGAGAAAAAGCTTTTTGTTTAGAGGTCATTTCAAGAAATTTTAGCCATTAATCAGAGTGTACTGTGTGTGTTTTGTTGCCATGGTTACCAAAGCTTCTGTTGTACACAGGGGGGGAGGTGGCTGGAGCATCTCAGCTCTGATTAGAGCCCTAGGGAGGGGACAAAAGCTGAAAAATCAGAACATGATTTCTAAACTGCCGCCACTCCCTCATTTTCAAGCCCACCTACACAAATCTTATATCAAAACGTTCAGCTATCCCTGCTACCACTAAACATGTCCACGGCTAAGCCATAGTCCTGATAGTTTTCACAATATGACCATTTGTTTGCAACTCACACCGTCCATTGACATTCATTGAAACTACACTCTAGCCCCTTCAAATCTGAAGGGCAATTTCTAAACTGCGACCGTGCCTTCAATTTTAATATTTCAGAGAGATACTATGTATCAAAATCTAGGTCTGGGTCTTGTGATTCTCACAATATAAAGATCTTCGCTGTAGGATGTATAGTTTTTAAAATACGGCCATTTGTTTAGAAGTCATTTCAGGAAATTTTAGCCATTAATCAGAGTGTACTGTGTTTGTTTTGTTGCCATGGTTACCAAAGCTTCTGTTATACACAGGGGGGGAGGTGGCTGGAGCATCTCAGCTCTGATTACAGAGCCCGGGGGAGGGGACAGACACACCATGTACTGATTTATAATAGAGGAATATGATGGGGCAGTTTTGATGGGGTAATTCTGATGGGGCAGGTTTGATGGTGGCAATATGATGGGGCAGTTTTGATGGTGGCAATATGATGGGGCTGTTTTGATAGGGCAATTCTGATGGGGCAGTTTTGATGGTGGCAATATGATGGGACAGTTTTGATGGCAATATGATGGGGGCAATTTTGCTGGGGGCCGTTTTAGCAATTCAGCATTCCCACGCATTTTCCCTATTAAATGCATTTTCTAGTTAGTGGGAATGCTTTAGCAGTCCCACTATTGTTATTCGATTTTATTTATTAGTGGGAATGCTTTAGCAGTCCCACTATTGTTATTCGATTTTATTTATTATTTTTAATAATTTTAATTTTATTCCGTAAGTTTTTCGGTAATGCGTAACTTCTGCATACTTTCAGCTATTAAAACCATTCAACTATCAAAATGTTCGTCTCTTTTAGCTGAGGTGTGCTCTTTTTCAACTTTTTTTCTACCATTTATACTTTTTAAAATATTAAGCTTTTTATCACTTTTTTTTAACATTGAAGTCAATGGGAGCATGCTTGAAATCCTTAAATTTTTCTTCCGCTCCCAAAAGTTTCAGCTCCTAAATACTTTCACCTAGAGACACCAAACAAACTTTAAAATTTTCACAAAATATTCAGCTATCTGGCTATATCTTTTCAGTTTGATATCTTTTACAGTTTTTGAGAAAAAGCTTTTTGTTTAGAGGTCATTTCAAGAAATTTTAGCCATTAATCAGAGTGTACTGTGTGTGTTTTGTTGCCATGGTTACCAAAGCTTCTGTTATACACAGGGGGGAGGTGGCTGGAGCATCTCAGCTCTGATTACAGAGCCCGGGGGGAGAGGACAAAAGCTGAAAAATCAGAACATGATTTCTAAACTGCCGCCACTCCCTCATTTTCAAGCCCACCTACACAAATCTTATATCAAAACGTTCAGCTATCCCTGCTGCCACTAAACATGTCCACGGCTAAGCCATAGTCCTGATAGTTTTCACAATATGACCATTTGTTTGCAACTCACACCATCCATTGACATTCATTGAAACTACACTCTAGCCCCTTCAAATTTGAAGGGCAATTTCTAACCTGCGACCGTGCCTTCAATTTTAATATTTCAGAGACATACTATGTATCAAAATCTAGGTCTGGGTCTTGTGATTCTCACAATATAAAGATCTTCACTGTAGGATGTATAGTTTTTAAAATACGGCCATTTGTTTAGAGGTCATTTCAGGAAATTTTAGCCATTAATCAGAGTGTACTGTTAGTGTTTGTTTTGTTGCCATGGTTACCAAAGCTTCTGTTATACACAGGGGGGGAGGTGGCTGGAGCATCTCAGCTTTGATTACAGAGCCCGGGGGAGGGGACAGACACACCATGTACTGATTTATAATAGAGGAATATGATGGGGCAGTTTTACTGGGGTAATTCTGATGGGGCAGTTTTGATGGTGGCAATATGATGGGGTAGTTTTGATGGTGGCAATATGATGGGGCTGTTTTGATAGGGCAATTCTGATGGGGCAGTTTTGATGGTGGCAATATGATGGGACAGTTTTGATGGCAATATGATGGGGGCAATTTTGCTGGGGGCCGTTTTAGCAATTCAGCATTCCCACGCATTTTCCCCAGGGAATGCATTTTCTAGTTATTAGTGGGAATGCTTTAGCAGTCCCACTATTGTTATTCGTTTTTTTATTTATTTTTCTTATTATTATTCCGTACGTTTTTCGGTAATGCGTAACTTCTGCATACTTTCAGCTATTAAAACCATTCAACTATCAAAATGTTCGTCTCTTTTAGCTGAGGTGTGCTCTTTTTCAACTTTTTTTCTACCATTTATACTTTTTAAAATAATAAGCTTTTTATCACTTTTTTTTAACATTGAAGTCAATGGGAGCATGCTTGAAATCCTTAAATTTTTCTTCCGCTCCCAAAAGTTTCAGCTCCTTCATACTTTCACCTAGAGACACCAAACAAACTTTAAAATGTTCACGAAATATTCAGCTATCTGGCTATATCTTTTCAGTTTGATATCTTTTACAGTTTTTGAGAAAAAGCTTTTTGTTTAGAGGTCATTTCAGGAAATTTTAGCCATTAATCAGAGTGTACTGTGTGTGTTTTGTTGCCATGGTTACCAAAGCTTCTGTTATACACAGGGGGGGAGGTGGCTGGAGCATCTCAGCTCTGATTAGAGCCCAGGGGAGGGGACAAAAGCTGAAAAATCAGAACATGATTTCTAAACTGCCGCCACTCCCTCATTTTCAAGCCCTCCTACACAAATCTTATATCAAAACGTTCAGCTATCCCTGCTGCCACTAAACATGTCCACGGCTAAGCCATAGTCCTGATAGTTTTCACAATATGACCATTTGTTTGCAACTCACACCGTCCATTGACATTCATTGAAACTACACTCTAGCCCCTTCAAATTTGAAGGGCAATTTCTAAACTGCGACCGTGCCTTCAATTTTAATATTTCAGAGACATACTATGTATCAAAATCTAGGTCTGGGTCTTGTGATTCTCACAATATAAAGATCTTCACTGTAGGATGTATAGTTTTTAAAATACGGCCATTTGTTTAGAGGTCATTTCAGGAAATTTTAGCCATTAATCAGAGTGTACTGTTAGTGTTTGTTTTGTTGCCATGGTTACCAAAGCTTCTGTTATACACAGGGGGGGAGGTGGCTGGAGCATCTCAGCTTAGATTACAGAGCCCGGGGGAGGGGGACAGACACACCATGTACTGATTTATAATAGAGGAATATGATGGGGCAGTTTTGATGGGGTAATTCTGATGGGGCAGTTTTGATGGTGGCAATATGATGGGGCAGTTTTGATGGTGGCAATATGATGGGGCTGTTTTGATAGGGCAATATGATGGGGCTGTTTTGATTGTGGCAATATGATGGTGCAGTTTTGATGGTGGCAATATGATGGGACAGTTTTGATGGCAATATGATGGGGGCAATTTTGCTGGGGGCCGTTTTAGCAATTCAGCATTCCCACGCATTTTCCCCAGGAAATGCATTTTCTAGTTTTTAATAATTTTAATTTTAATTTTATTCCGTACGTTTTTCGGTAATGCGTAACTTCTGCATACTTTCAGCTATTAAAACCATTCAACTATCAAAATGTTCGTCTCTTTTAGCTGAGGTGTGCTCTTTTTCAACTTTTTTTCTACCATTTATACTTTTTAAAATATTAAGCTTTTTATCACTTTTTTTTAACATTGAAGTCAATGGGAGCATGCTTGAAATCCTTAAATTTTTCTTCCGCTCCCAAAAGTTTCAGCTCCTTCATACTTTCACCTAGAGACACCAAACAAACTTTAAAATGTTCACAAAATATTCAGCTATCTGGCTATATCTTTTCAGTTTGATATCTTTTACAGTTTTTGAGAAAAAGCTTTTTGTTTAGAGGTCATTTCAGGAAATTTTAGCCATTAATCAGAGTGTACTGTGTGTGTTTTGTTGCCATGGTTACCAAAGCTTCTGTTATACACAGGGGGGGAGGTGGCTGGAGCATCTCAGCTCTGATTAGAGCCCGGGGGAGGGGACAAAAGCTGGAAAATCAGAACATGATTTCTAAACTGCCGCCACTCCCTCATTTTCAAGCCCACCTACACAAATCTTATATCAAAATGTTCAGCTATCCCTGCTGCCATTAAACCTTTTCCATGGCTAAGCCATAGTCCTGATAGTTTTCACAATATGACCATTTGTTTGCAACTCACGCCGTCCATTGACATTCATTGAAACTACACTCTAGCCCCTTCAAATTTGAAGGGCAATTTCTAAACTGCGACTGTGCCTTCAATTTTAATATTTCAGAGACATACTATGTATCAAAATCTAGGTCTGGGTCTTGTGATTCTCACAATAAAAAAATCTTCGCTGTAGGATGTATAGTTTTTAAAATACGGCCATTTGTTTAGAGGTCATTTCAGGAAATTTTAGCCATTAATCAGAGTGTACTGTTAGTGTTTGTTTTGTTGCCATGGTTACCAAAGCTTCTGTTATACACAGGGGGGGAGGTGGCTGGAGCATCTCAGCTTTGATTACAGAGCCCGGGGGAGGGGGACAGACACACCAGGTACTGATTTATAATAGAGGAATATGATGGGGCAGTTTTGATGGGGTAATTCTGATGGGGCAGTTTTGATGATGGCAATATGATGGGGCAGTTTTGATGGTGGCAATATGATGGGGCTGTTTTGATAGGGCAATTCTGATGGGGCAGTTTTGATGGTGGCAATATGATGGTGCAGTTTTGATGAGGCAATTCTGATGGGGCAGTTTTGATGGTGGCAATATGATGGGACAGTTTTGATGGCAATATGATGGGGGCAATTTTGCTGGGGGCCGTTTTAGCAATTCAGCATTCCCACGCATTTTCCCCAGGAAATGCATTTTCTAGTTATTTTTCTTCTTATTCCGTACGGTTTTTGGTTCTGCGTAACTTCTGCATACTTTCAGCTATTAAAACCATTCAACTATCAAAATGTTCGTCTCTTTTAGCTGAGGTGTGCTCTTTTTCAACTTTTTTTCTACCATTTATACTTTTTAAAATAATAAGCTTTTAATCACTTTTTTTTAACATTGAAGTCTATGGGAGCATGCTTGAAATCCTTAAATTCTTCTTCCGCTCCCAAAAGTTTCAGCTCCTTCATACTTTCACCTAGAGACACCAAACAAACTTTAAAATGTTCACAAAATATTCAGCTATCTGGCTATATCTTTTCAGTTTGATATCTTTTACAGTTTTTGAGAAAAAGCTTTTTGTTTAGAGGTCATTTCAGGAAATGTTAGCCATTAATCAGAGTGTACTGTGTTGTGTTTGTTTTGTTGCCATGGTTACCAAAGCTTCTGTTATACACAGGGGGGGAGGTGGCTGGAGCATCTCAGCTTTGATTACAGAGCCCGGGGGAGGGGACAGACACACCATGTACTGATTTATAATAGAGGAATATGATGGGGCAGTTTTGATAGGGCAATTCTGATGGGGCAGTTTTGATGGGGCAATTATGATGGGGCAGTTTTGATGGTGGCAATATGATGGGGTAGTTTTGATAGGGCAATTCTAATGGGGCAGTTTTGATGGTGGCAACATGATGGGGCAGTTTTGATGGTGGCAATATGATGGGGCAGTTTTGATGGGGCAATTCTGATGGAGCAGTTTTGATGGTGGCAATATGATGGGGCAGTTTTGATGGGGACAATTTTAATGGAGCAGTTTTAAAGGTGGCAATATGATGGGGAAGTTTTGATGGGGGCAGTTTTGATGGTGGCAATATGATGGGGCAGTTTTGATGGGGCAATTCTGATGGGGTAGTTTTGATAGTGGCAATATGATGGGGCAGTTTTAACGGGGACAATTTTGATGGGGCAATTCTGATGTGGCAGTTTTGATGGCAGCATGATGGTGCAGTTTTGATGGCGGCCATTTTAGCAATTCAGCATTCCCACGCATTTTCCCCAGGAAATGCATTTTCTAGTTTTAATTTTATTCCGTACGTTTTTTGGTTCTGCGTAACTTCTGCATACTTTCAGCTATTAAAACCATTCAACTATTAAAATGTTCGTCTCTTTTAGCTGAGGTGTGCTCTTTTTCAACTTTTTTTCTACCATTTATACTTTTTAAAATATTAAGCTTTTTATCACTTTTTTTAACATTGAAGTCAATGGGAGCATGCTTCAGAAACTTAAAATCTTCTTCCGCTCCCAAAAGTTTCAGCTCCTTCTTACTTTCACCTACAGACGCCAAACAAACTTTAAAATGTTCACAAAATATTCAGCTATCTGGCTATATCTTTTCAGTTTGATATCTTTTACAGTTTTTGAGAAAAAGCTTTTTGTTTAGAGGTCATTTCAGGAAATTTTAGCCATTAATCAGAGTGTACTGTGTTTGTTTTGTTGCCATGGTTACCAAAGCTTCTGTTATACACAGGGGGGGAGGTGGCTGGAGCATCTCAGCTCTGATTACAGAGCCCGGGGGAGGGGACAGACACACCATGTACTGATTTATAATAGAGGAATATGATGAGGCATTTTTGATAGGGCAATTCTGATGGGGCAGTTTTGATGGGGCAGTTTTGATGGTGGCAATATGATGGGGCAGTTTTGATGGGGACAATTTTAATGGAGCAGTTTTGAAGGTGGCAATATGATGGGGCAGTTTTGATGGGGCAATTCTGATGGGGCAGTTTTGATGGTGGCAATATGATGGGGCAGTTTTGATGGGGGCAGTTTTGATGGTGGCAATATGATGGGGGCAGTTTTGATGGGGCAATTCTGATGGGGCAGTTTTGATGGTGGCAATATGATGGGACAATTTTGATGGGGCAATTCTGATGTGGCAGTTTTGATGGCAGTATGATGGGGCAGTTTTGATGGCGGCCATTTTAGCAATTCAGCATTCCCACTCATTTTCCCCAGGAAATGCATTTTCTAGTTTTAATTTTAATTTTATTCCGTACGTTTTTTGGTAATGCGTAACTTCTGCATACTTTCAGCTATTAAAATCATTCAACTATCAAAATGTTCGGCTCTTTTAGCTGATGTGTGCTCTTTTTCAACTTTTTTTCTACCATTTATACTTTTTAAAATATTAAGCTTTTTATCACTTTTTTTTAACATTGAAGTCAATGGGAGCATGCTTCAGAAACTTAAAATCTTCTTCCACTCCCAAAAGTTTCAGCTCCTTCATACTTTCACCTACAGACGCCAAACAAACTTTAAAATGTTCACAAAATATTCATCTATCTGGCTATATCTTTTCAGTTTGATATCTTTTACAGTTTTTGAGAAAAAGCTTTTTGTTTAGAGGTCATTTCAGGAAATTTTAGCCATTAATCAGAGTGTACTGTGTTTGTTTTGTTGCCATGGTTACCAAAGCTTCTGTTATACACAGGGGGGGGAGGTGGCTGGAGCATCTCAGCTCTAATTACAGAGCCCGGGGGAGGGGACAGACACACTATGTACTGATTTATAATAGAGGAATATGATGGGGCAGTTTTGATAGGGCAATTCTGATGGGGCAGTTTTGATGGGGCAATTATGATGGGGCAGTTTTGATGGTGGCAATATGATGGGGCAGTTTTGATGAGACAATTCTGATGGGGCAGTTTTGATGGTGGCAATATGATGGGGCAGTTTTGATGGGAACAATTTTAATGGAGCAGTTTTAAAGGTGGCAATATGATGGGGCAGTTTTAATGGGGACAAGTTTGATGGGGCAATTCTGATGGGGCAGTTTTAAAGGCGGCCGTTTTAGCAATTTAGCTATTCAGCATTCCCACGCATTTTCCCCAGGAAATGCATTTTCTAGTTATCCATTGGTGTCGCTTCCTGAATCTATGGAGGGGTCTTTTTATTGTTCTGGTTCCCAAGCTGGGTAAGAACCTGCAGGATTGTGCTTCATATTGGCCAATCTCCCTTCAGAATGTCAATGCAAACATTTTTGCTAAGATTGTGGCTAGTCTCCTCTCTAAAGGGATTGAGGATTTGATATAGGTTGACCTAACAGGGCTTAAGGCCGGGCAAGGGCTTCCCCTGCATCTCCCCCCCCCTTTCTCCTTGGCCAATAGGATGGATTCTCATCTCGGCCAACCAGGTGATGGGTCTCAGGACCTGCTTCCTGATTGGCCGGGAGGAGAATTGGGAAGAAAATATCCACTAATATTGCTATTGTCACACAACAGTGTGGGCTAGGGGCATAGTGCACTGTGCCCTGAGTACACCCTTTTTTAACCAACTAGAGGCTCTGGCTCTAATCATGTGTGTCTTAAAAAAAAACAAAAAACATTGGAATCCATGAGTCTGCTGCTCCGCATGTAGATTAGGGGGCGGCGCCTCTGTGTGAGGGACTGGAACATGCATTTGTGGGCAAGCACAGGCACACGGGGCAATTTTTTTTTTTAATAAAATACAATTATTTATACACTTGCTTTTATTATTTTTATCAACTTTATTGCTGACTGCATGCAAAATTAACATTTCAAAGTCCACCATACATGTGCAAGGTTTTTCCTACATCCCTACTCCTAACTACAGGCTTGTGCTGCCCCAGCATACCTGCAAAGGTTAAGTCAGAGCACTTACCCGAGCTGGTCTGTATGCTGGAACATGTACACGAGCATTAGCTGCGCATTACTGAGTATCAGCTGAATTGGTTTCCTGAAACCCAGCACTTACTGACACACCCTGGTATATTTCAAAGAACTTATTAGGCCAAGTGTAATTTAAATGAAGAGAAGATTAGCAAGTCTAGTTATGCAAACCATCAATAAGACAATAACATTACTCTGAGAGATCTGGGTAATCATCTACAGTATTCTGACTATCAGTAACTAAAATAACTGAATTGCTTTTACTTAGCAACAGTATATAAAGACACTTCTAACCTGTTATTATAGTCCCACTGGCCAGTAAATGATGAAAAAAAAAAAAAACACATTGGCCAGCAGTGTTGGGGCCCTTGAAGAAAGCACAACCATTCCCAGCAGACAACCGAATAACTTGGCAATGTCAGTCTCTCATCGGACCCAGAGCGCCCTCTTCTGGGTCTCCAGACATGTGCTCTTTTTCAGTTCAAGTCCACAGACAGGGATAGGAGTTGCTATGATTTCTCTCTGTCAATCCTGCAGAGACAGTCCACCTTTTGCTTCCTTACCAGTGGTGGCAATGCTCCGTAGTGCAATCTGATCTCCCCAGGCATCCAAATCACACTTCACACCTTCCCAGGGAGAAAGTTCCCATCTCTGAGGCAAGGTCCTGTGCAATCAGCAGACTCTCTGTGCTCTAAATTGATTGTGGTCAGTTCTTTCATTTAGCCAGTAGTCCAGTCTTTTTTTTTTCCCCTCACACCATCTCATTTAAGACCTGTCTCTCCCTCTCAGCAGACTGCAGGCCCTCTTCTCCTTGCTTGGTTGCAGCAGTCAATTTCCTGCCAAGAGGGCTGCCCAT